>CM035172.1:68935110-69386122 GCA_020205615.1 Panax quinquefolius
AATAGACCCTAAAGAAAAACGAGAAGATTACTATCATATTCTTCCCAATGGTGAGTCTTCTCTTGACATATCATTATCTCTACTGTCTCTAATTGGGTATTATACTCCAAACAAACACCAAGATTATATAGGTAGTGCTCGTAAATATACTCAGCAAGTGGATGAGTACAAACCTGTTTTATGATGACACGAGGTTGTATGTCATTAGACATCTTGTATGATAGTGGCAAAACACCCTTCCAAGTTAAATTCACCTCACCCTCAACATCTATAGACCACCATTCTATTCCTTCGCTATCCCCCGCTCGACCCAGCTACACTTTTATTACCTGAAAGGAATTGTGAAGCGAAAGGGTGAGCACAACTAGCCCAGTAAAGAATATCATGACTAAAAATAATTAAATTATCAATAGCCTTCATTAGTAAAAAAAACAGAGATTTAGAACATATGGTAGATGATAAAACTTTTCAACCATAGTTGCAGCGGAACGAGCAATCCATTAGAAGAGTCAAATAGACCATAAAGTCTATTATCTTCTCTATGTTAAAAATCCACCAACAATGTTTTATCCCTGTAACATCAATCAACAATTCCTGTCCACAATCACGTGTATAACTCATAATCGTAATTGTAGTTCTAAATTCCTTTCCTCATCTAAGACAAAGATAATTTTCATCACCTGAAACATCAAAGATCATGGTTATACCAAATCACAGTTCATGTTCATAATCATACTAATAAATTCATCTTTGCACTACGGGCCAAAGATATTCATCAACATACCATCTTTGCACTACATGCCAAAGATATTCAACAACAGGTCATCTTTGCACTACGGGCCAAAGATATTCATATCTCAAAGAAATATATAATCATTTCAGAATTTATATAAACAATAATTATAACCATGTTGATCAATTCACCTTTGCACTTAAGCTAAAGAAATTCAATTATAAATTCAATGGTCATGATCATACCAAATCCAATTCAACTTTTCACTCATCGCCAAAGAGAACCCTAGTCATGATCATACCAATAATCTACCCATCTTTACACTCCAAAGAAAGAGAATTTCAACATCGTGGTTATAAAAATGTTATATATGATAATAAATCAATATAATCAATACATAGTTTTAATCTCAAGAGTAATATTCATAAATTAGCTATAATTTGGTTAGAAAAAGAAACCAATTTTGTAGTGAATAGTACCCGTGAATAGTAACTCATGAATAAAGTAACTTGCGTCGTGAATAGTAACTCGTGAATAGTAACTCATGAATAGTAACTCGTGAATAGTAACTCATGAATAGTAACTCATGAATAGTAATACCGACATAAAAAAGTTCCAAATTTGATAAAAATTTCCAACCAACATTCTGGCATAATGATATTGAAGAAATAATATCATTTTAGAAGAAAATAACCTCCCTTACTATCCCTTACCTCAAAAGAGCAGTACTTCTAACTGGAATAACGCTGAACGAACTTCCACCGTATATCAACACTTAAGATATCAAAATACTCACAAGAATACACTCGATAATATATATAGAGAGAGAAATAAAGAGAAAACTTCAGTTTCTGGTGTGATTTTTAATTCTAACCTAAGCACATATTTATAGGAAATTGCTTAGAACACCAAAGTAGAAAATTTAATAAAATAATATTATTTATATTACAATTTCTTACGCCCACTTATCAACTGATCTCAGCCACCTTACACATGATAAAGATGCCCACAAAACAAACAAAAAACGTTTTATTTAATTAAAACAATTAAAACTTCCAAAATCAATTATTTCAGAACTTCAATAATTCATAATAAATAGCCCTTTTATCAAAAAATTCGAATCTCGCGATGTTTTATAGGAAATTCAATTCTCTACAACTTTACAGAAGAAAGTTTTTCCAAATTCAAAACAAAAATTGACCGAAATCCACATACGGACTATTTTACAAGCTATAATCAAATTTCAGTCAAGAAATGGGGTCCACCAACACACAAAACATGTGTTAATCATTTAATGTAACAAAAATACTCTTCCTCCTCATATACTCATATATCCCACATTCATTGTAAAAATATCACCATTATTCTATTATAATAATATAATAAAATATTATTTTATCAGAAAAGATAAAATATAAATTTTCAACAATTGTCACTTTAAAAATTTCTCCATCTATATTCACATAAAATTAATATTTTCCTTATCATATAAATCAATAATTAATTATTCACAAATAATATTACGTAATCACAATAATGACAACCGTAGGCGGTTCTGGAAAGAGGGGGGGCTTCCAATAAGAATTTTTCTTTCTTGGCAATTATTAGGTGACCAAACCTCTCCTTAGACATAACTTTCTAGACATTGCCAATAATGTTATCTAATAATATTATTAAGATAATATGAATTATTGCTTCGATAATGGAAAATACTGTGTAGTGACAATTATTAAAACAACAGTAATATAAAATATCAACGCAATTATTGAATCAATAAAATAATTTGACAATAATTCTCGTAACAATTATTGAGTAGTGCCTTCTTACGTAAGAATCAATAATTGGTGCAATACTGCAATAATTCTTTATAACAACAACGCATATTACTGTGTTTTAACCATAGGGTATTTCAACAGTATTAACGGTAACAACTACGCCGTTATTTGTAAACAACTTATGCTTGTTGTTTTCTTCATCCAATCGCTTTCTGTTATGGGGCCCACAAATGGCTGTGCCGTCGTATGAATATTCCTCGACAGAAAGAATATTCCACGACCAAATGAATATTTCCCGATAGAAAGAATATTTTATAACCACTTGCATATTTTAAAAAAATTTCATATATCACCCTTAACTTTAAACTTTTATCAATTTAACCATTTTCTGAATAGTAATTATAAGAAAAATTTGAATACTTTTATTTCATAAAATTCGGGGTCTTACATATTATGTATCTAGTAGAGACATAAAACCCTCTTTTGTATAACAAAGGGTAGTCTTTTGTAAATCCTAATTTTTGGAATGTAATTGCGGGATGGTAATGTAATCGCCTAAAAATGAGTAATGTAAACAATGTAGAGTTATACTACAAGTTATGAATCAATATAAGTCTTTTTATGGAATATGTTGAGTAATGAGTATGAGTTGTTGTTTGATTACAAATAATAACAAACCAACAAGAATAAAGTAATAATGATGTGTTGTTTTCTTAACAAAAAAATGCCGCAAGAAGGAGACAACGAAATCGTATGCTAATGTTAACCAACCCAGGGTGGTCCTGTTAATCCAATGCAGGAGTTCATTAATCTTTTAATCCACATTTAATGTAACAGGGCTAATGTACCCATGATTCCCGGAGTAATCTGAGCTACTACTTTTAAGGATTTCAAAAGTGTAGGTCCGCTTGAGTTCAAAGGAACTACGGACCTATAGAAGCCAGACTTGGGTAAAAGAAATTGAGAAAGCATTTGTAATAGAAAATGTTGAGGAGGGTCAAAAGGTTGCCTTTGCAACCTATTTGATGAAAGGAGAGGCCAATTTCTGGTGGGAGGCAAACCAGGCTAGGGCCGATATAGGAAACCTAACGTGGGAGAGGTTCAAGGAGATTTTCTTGAGAACTATTTTCCCACAGTATCTGAGGAGGAGGATGGAGATGAGGTTTCTTGAATTGAGACAAGGGGATATGACAGTTCCCCAATATGCTGCCAAGTTTAATGAACTGGCACGGTTTGCTCCACATCAAGTGGACACTGAAGTGAGAAAGGCTAGAAGGTTCGAGCAGGGCTTGAAACCCTGGCTCTATAGCCGAATCTCTGTGTTCCAAAGTACTTCCTTTGGAACCATACTCAAAAGGCAATAATTGCCGAAGGTGGGAATGAGGCTCTCGGACCAAGACCACAAGGATAAGAAAAACAAGGGCAAGGTTGATGGAGGAACCAAGACCCAGGGGAGCCAAAGGAAGTGGCAACCAGTCCGAAGAGGAAGGGATTTAACTCTGGAAATACCGGAGTAAAACAAGGGGACTCTAAAAGGAGGATGGAGGCCTGTAAAACCTGCGGGAAGACTCACTTAGGAGTCTGTCTCAAAGGAAAGGCGGTATGTTATAATTATGGACAGGAGGGGCATATTTCGCCTAACTGTCCAAATCCGAAGAAAAATCACGGATGATTTGTATGTGGATCAACTAACCACATAGAAAAGAACTGCCCGAAGAAGGGGACAGAAGGAAATAAGGGAACTAATAGCGGTAAGTTAGCTATTAGTGGTCCAGCTCAGCCGGGGAAATCAATAGCCCGCACTTTTAATATGACGATCCAAGATGCGGTGGCATCAGGGGATGTAGTTGCAGGTATTATTTCGATCAACAATATAAATGCATACGTGCTATTTGATTCGAGTGCTAGTTGTTCGTTTATAGCATGTGATTTTGCTAGACGACTAGAATTATTTTCCAAAAAATTGCCTATACCTTTGAACATTAAGGTAGCAAACGAAGAGATAATTCATGTTGAAGATATTCATAGGAGTTGTTGCGTAGATGTACGTGGTTGTAAGTTATCGGTAGATTTGATACTGATAAAGTTAGGAGAATTCGACGTAATCCTCGAGATGGATTGGTTAATTAACTATGGAGCAATTATAGATTGCCAAAAGAAATGTGTGAGAATCAGGACGTTGAAGTAACCTCTTGTAGTATTTTACGGTAGTAAATTATTGGGACGTCCGTGTTTCCTTACGATGACACAAACTAGAAAACTCTTAAGGAAGGGTTGTGTAGGTTACCTATGCCATGTTGTTGATACCCAGAGAGTGGGAGAAACCATGGAACAAATACCTATAGTAAACGAATTCATGGATGTATTTCCAAGTGAGTTACCGGGTTTATCGCCGAATAGGGAGATCGAATTTGTGATAGACACCGTGCCAGGAGTGGCACCAGTCTCAAGGGCACCGTATCGTATGGCGCCTGTGGAAATGAAAGAACTAATGGTTCAGTTACAGGAACTATTGGACAAAAAGTACATTCAACCGAAAGTGTTTAAATGGTGGGGAGCACCGGTGTTGTTTGTCGAAGAAGAAAGACGGATCGTTAAGGCTTTGTATCGACTATCAGGAGTTGAACAAGTTAACGATAAAGAATAAATACCCATTGCCCAGGATCGATGATCTCTTTGATCAATTGAAAGGGGGCAAAGTATTTTTCTAAAATAGATATCGCTGACCGGGGTATCATCGGTTGAAGGTTAGGAAGGAAGATGTACCAAAGACGCATTCGAGGACTCGTTATGGTCATTATGAGTTTACGGTGATGTCATTTGGGTTGTGAATGCACCAATCGCATTTATGGATATGATGAACAGTGTTCAAAATATATTTGGACAAGTTCATCGTGGTGTTTATCGATGATATTCTAGTCTATTCTAAGGCGCTTTGAAGATCATGCCGAACACTTAAGATTAGTGTTGGAGACACTAAGAAAGGAGAAGTTATATCGCGAAATTCACTAAATGTGAATTTTGGTCGAAAAAGTGCGATTTTTAGGTCATATGTCATTGACCAAGAGGGATTTCATAGATCCAAATAAGGTGGAAGCGAAATGAATTGGGAACAATCAAAAATGCCGGTGAGGTGCGGAGTTTCCTAGGGTTAGCGGTACTATCAAGATTTATCCAAGATTTTTCAAGATAGCTACCTCGTTGACTAATTTAACAAGAAAGACGGTGAAATATGTATGGACGGATAAATGTGAGAGACAGTTTTCAAGAACCGAAGAAAAGATTAAGTGAAGCGCTGTTTTGTCATTGCCGGATGACACAGAAATTTTAGTAGTGTATAGTGATGCTTGGCGTAGAGGGACTTGGTTGGTGCTTATGCAAAGATGGCAAAGTCATTAGTATGCATCTCTGCTGATTGAAGGATTATGAGAAAGTTTATCCTACTCATGATCCGAAATCGTCATGTGATGATGTTGCCCTAAAGATATGGAAACATTATCTTTATGGGGAAAAATGTGAGATATATACTAACCATAAAAGTCTAAAGCATATCTTCACTCAGAAGGAGTTGAATATGAGACAGAGAAGATGGCTGGAGTTGATAAAGGATTATGATTGTGAAATCTTGTATCACCCTGGGAAGGCCAATGTAGTTGCCAACGCCTTAAGTAGAAAGGGTCGGGAAAAGTTATCTATGTTAACGGCTCAAAATGAGTTAATAACAAAGATGGCTAGAATGGAAATAGAAGTCAAGATGCTTAAAGTGATTCTGGCGATTACTCTTTATGTGGAGATGTAATCTACCATCGTGAGAGCGAGTCAAGGAGGTACAACTCAAGACGGACGAGTGTAACCAAATGAAGAAGCGGTTATCCAAGAAGGAAGATGCTAAGTATAGTCTTGATAATGAGGGATTATTAAGATTTGAGGGAAGAATTTGGGTTCCGAATGAGACAGAATTAAAGGAGCAATTGTTACAAGAAGCTCATAGTTCGAGGTACTCGATACATCCTGGTAGCACTAAGATGTATCAAGACCTTCGACAGAGTTTTTGGTGGCCAAACATGAAGAGAGAAATAGCAGAGTATGTGAGTAGGTTCTTAACTTGTCAAAAAGTTAAGGCCGAACATCAACGACCCAGTGGCTTAGTGTAGTCATTGGAGATTCCAGAATGGAAGTGGGAGCATATCACGATGGACTTCGTGGTGGGACTTCCGACGACGCATAAAGGGTACGATTCGATTTGGGTAATAGTGGACCGGTTGACGAAGTCGGCTCACTTTTTGCCAATTAGGGTCAAGTATAACTTAGACCAGTTAGCTAAACTCTATGTTAAGGAAATTATTTCCAGACATGGAGTACCGGTATCGATTGTGTCAGATCATGATCCACGATTCACATCAAACTTTTGGAGGAGTTTGCAAGAGCAGTTGGGAACACAGCTGAGGTTAAGTACAACTTATCATCCATAAACCGATGGGCAGAGCGAAAGGACAATTCAGACGTTAGAAGACATGTTGAGGTCTTGCGTCATGGATTTCAAGGGTAGTTGGGATGATCACCTACCATTAGTAGAGTTTGCATATATAACAACAGCTTATCATGCAAGCATAGGTATCTCACCGTATGCAAGAAGCTCTATATGGGAGAAAGTGCGAGAACACCTTTATGTTGGGATGAGGTGGGAGAACGCCGGATGCTAGGACCGTAATTGCGCAGCATAAACGGATATGGTAAAGTTAATTCGGATGCGTCTCGTCACAGCTCAGGATAGACAGAAGAAGTATGCAGACTCACATAGACTAAGTCGAGAGTTTGAGGTGGGCTCGTATGTGTTTCTAAAGGTATCTCCCTGGAAAGGAAAGATACGCTTTGGAAAGAAAGGAAAGTTAAGTCCAAGGTTTATAGGACCTTTTGAGGTGTTAAAACGGGTGAGAGAGGTAGCTTAAATGATAACATTACCTCCAGACCTAGAACGAATACATAACGTGTTTTATGTATCTGTATTACGTCCATATAAGCCGGACTATAAGCATGTAATCGAGTATGAGCCGATTTATATCGAGAAAGACTTAACATATGAAGAGTCGCCGATGCAGATCATTGATAGAAAGGAACAAGGTAATACCATCAGTAAAGGTATTATGGAAGAACCACGATGCTGAAGAAGCAACGTGGGAACTAGAAGAAAAGATGAAGAAAAATTTTCCTCATCTATTTGATTAAAGTAAGACGCAGATTCGGGGACAAAATCTTTATAAGGGGGAAGAATGTAACGAATTTAGAAATTCGGATCTTATTGTAAAATGATTTTATTAAATTAAATAATAATAAAATCATATTCCACGTAGTATTTGAGCTACGTGGATGAATTAAAGTGTTTGAATTTCCAAGACGAAAATAAAAGTTTTCCGAGAAATTTTTCGAAAAACACTATTCATCGGTATTTGCTCGGGATATAATTTTGAGTTTCCGAGAAATACGTAATGATGGAATAACAAGGTAAGATGGATTATGTAATAAAAATCTAGTTATAGAAAATGTAATAATTCGGTTGTGGACTTAAATTATAAACGTTAAGGAAGGCGAAATAGTATTGAATAAGTAATAATGTATGATACTTTGGTATTGTACAGAGTAATGAAAACGAGTATAATACTAAGTATTATACGAGTTTGTAGGAAGGATGAAATACCGTATATAAATTCTATATGAATTAGAATACGAAAATAATACATCAACAATATGTATTAAGAAATGTTAATGGACTTGGAAGATTGGTTAACCATTATATACAAGTCCAAGTGAATTAAAGGGAGAGGCCCAACTATTAATGAATGAACAAACTAGTGTTTATTAATGCAAAGCCCAAAGATTGATTTAATGTAAGCCCATACTAGAATCCATGAGTTGTATGACCCATGGGGCAAACCATATTAATATGGTTATTATGGTGACCAAGTTAATGTGGAAACCAAGTAAGTGTGGTGACCAAGACTTAGGAGTAATGACCAAGACTTTTAAGTAATGGCCATGTATAGGATAAATGTTGTGATTAACAAGTAATGAATAGTAAGGAGGTGGCTTAAAGGAGGTGGGGAGATTTAATGACTAAACTACCCTAACCTTGCAATTTCTATAAATATAGGAGGCTTACAAGCCATTTAACACTTGTTCAAATAATCCAACAATTAAAAAGTGCTTAAGTGTTAGAGAGAATAAGCTACCAATAAGTCATTCCATAAGTAAGAAGAAGAAGCAAGCTACTTTACCAAGACTACAAAAAGTAAGACTTCTTCTTTAAATTATCTTCTATCTCTACCATGATAGGTTGATAAGAAAAGATGGATTAAGAAACATGAATGATAAGAAGCAAGAAGAATGAATAAGCCATGAACTTAAGCCACATAAGTTGGCAATAAGTCATTTGAACTTATAAAAGTTATAAACTTATTATAAGTTAACCTTGAATGATAAGTATGAAAATATGATCTTGTAATGAGAGAAGTGAATTAAGAACTTATATGATTATATGTATCATGTATACATAAGTAAAGTTATATGTGAAGAACATGTAAAGTAGGATGATTAAGAAACTTTAATTATCATAAGTCATGAATTATCAAATCTTAAGTAGTTTATAATTTGACAAGTTATAAGCTCATGAAGAATAAGTCAAAATCCAACAATGAATATGAGTTGTTGTATTAAGTATGTTAAGATGTTCACATGATGAATGAAGTTCATTTGTAATGTTGAACAAATCATAAGAATGAAGAAATGCCGGAATTTGCACGATTAGACGATAAACGTCGAATTCGTAAAATTCTCGGAATGGTAGTCAAATTTTGTGTTTGATCACAAAACCATTGTTTTCTAATAGAGACAAGTCATATTTGGCATTTAAGAGCTGCGGACTCGAAAATGACCGGATTCTGACTTAGAACGAAGAAACAAGCGTTGAACGTTCACGAACGTTTATCGTTTTCGTTAAAAATGAACCAATAGGTGAAATTTTAGCAAACGAAGTCAAATAGATAAAATTCTTGCATGATCATGTAGATTACGTAATTTGTGAATCGTATGCTTTTGAACGAGCCAATTCGGACTTATAACGAAGAAGTTATGCGTCCGGGAAGTTCACAAAAATTCAAAACTGAAATTGTTTTCTGGTGCACAGAGTTGGCTCCGCGGCGCCAACCCAAGGCAAAATTAGTCATACCAGCAATGGAATAATAGTGTTCGAGCACACCGCAAGAGTTCGTCCGCAGTCAACCATAGTATAATATGTGGCCAATAAGCATTTTCATATTCATGCATCAAAATCCTCTCGGAGTGTATGTCGCAGTAGTGCCCATTAAGTAAGAACTCATGCCGCAGCAGCCAAGTCCGAGACAAGGATCCTATAAGCTCAGCCACACGCTGAGATATATATATATAAAAAGTCAGCCACATGACTAGCCTCGTAACAAGGATAGTAATGAAGGTTTCTAAGTACAAAGAAAAGAAAGCTAATTGATTTAAAAGTAAACACAACTTAAGGAATGTAATGTAACATTGTTTAAACTTTGTTAAACCTTAAGGATGTTGTATAAAGGTTGAGATAACCTAGTCGAATATAAATGCAAGGACATTGATAAACCGGAATGAATAGTAACTGAATCTAATACACAATTAGATTGAAATGAAGGGTATGATATAGTCATAGACATACTTGATTATATGTGACCTAATGTAAGGCATTATGTGATCATGTATTGTAGAGACTTGAATGACTTGAACATAAAGTTAATATATCGTAGCAGATGCTAAAGGCAAATATCTAACTCTTGTCTCAGTTCAATCTGAACAAGTTTTTGAAGTTCATGTATTCTTTCGCATGAATTGAAGTATGTTGAAGTTAAAGCCAATTCCTTTGGCTAGACTTGATGTATTGATAATCTATTCATGTATTATCAAATGTTGCTATTTTTTGTCAACTACTTGATATGGTTTTCAAAAGAGAACTGAAATGTTAAACCAATGTTTTGTCGGTAAAACGACAGGCACGTGAGGTTTCCAAATGCTTAAACGTGCATACGTTTAATGGATGTAGTATTGATCAACATAGAGTACAATAGGCTGATCACCTAGAAGTGCTTGTAAGTAATATCGGGCTTACGGACTTGTTTCCGGGTTATCCTTTTCCAATAAAGAATGAATACTCGAGGTCTTTGACCGGAGTGAATATTTTACTAAATATTGTTATTATTGTAAAACATTTTGAAAGAAAAGATGGAGTGCTATTTTGAGTTATCAATAGTACTTCATAACTATTGTTCAGTTATTGAAGATATACGATTTGTATGTTTCAAGCATGTTGTTATTAAATTGTTATACTTTCTGAGCTAGTTATGCTCACTCTTGCTTGAACCATATGAATGCAGCTAAGACTGAACGTCCCGAAGGATCAAAAAAGGATAAGGGAAAAGCTAAGGCAGATTACTAAGCTGTCTTATAATAGTATAGGTCTATTGTTGTAATGTAAATTGATATTATGACAAAGAACCTTTGTAATGGGTATAGAACCTGGGAAATGTAAATATTACTTTAAATATATAGAAGTTATGTTCGTTCTTTGAGACTTTTCAATTGAATGAATGTATGAATGTTGTATAGTATAGCACCATCTGTCGGGTTGGAAGATACCCAGATTTGGGGGTGCTACATATATTGTCTAGCTTACACACAAGGCAAGTTTCCGAACCTTAATCTCTATTTGAGCTTATCCTACCTTACTTATTTTATGCAAGTTTGTTATCCTATCTTGTTTATAAATTACACAAGTTCTTGAATTCTATTGAGCAAAGTTCTTAATTTTGTTTCCTTATTGGAAAATGTAACCTTAGCTTATCATTTTTATTCAAGCAAGGTTTATTATATCTTTTCAATTCTTTGAAATTTATTCTTAAAGCATGACTTTGATGTATTATACTATTCATTTATGGGTCATAACTACTTTATAATATGTCGTTGTTGAACCCTTGCATTGTCATTAAATTTTGATTCAACTAATCCTTAGTTGATGTACGTTGAACTCTAAACTACCCTTAAAACTTATCCAAACCAAACTTTCTTTGGTGTGGACTCGTATGTTAAAACTGAGATAAATAACCATATTATAGGGGATTATTTATGCCAAAATGTTTAGATGTTTGTGCACAATACATGGTACGAAGGGCTGATCCCCCTAAGTACGGGAGTCCCTATAGTCTAATGACCGTTAAGGTTTAAGTTGAAAAATACTTAGAAACTAGGACATAGTTCATGGTCTTGTGACCCTCAGATGATTTCCAGTATCAGTTCTTGTTTATCAATATTAGAAAATGTTATTCAATTCAATTGAGTTTATTCATTGCCAGATATTATGTCCTTTCAAGTGAGAATTTGTTTTGCTCACTCTTGCATATATATAACCATTGCAGCTAAGGTTGAGAAGGTTGACGAGCCAACCACTAGCAAGTGAAAAGGCAAGATGAACAAGTGTTGAAGACTTATTAATTTGTTGAGACATGTTTTCAGACTTAGTTTTAATTATGAGATGTAATTAATTATTTTTTCGCATTTGATGAATGTTTTAAGGTTAGATGACCTGGGAATGTATTGGATTTAATTATGTAACCCTTTAATGGGAAGATTTATTGCTTAAGTTTTATTTAATTTGGGTAGTTAGAATTGAATGTTTGGACAGTGAACACCAAATCCTGTGGGAATAGAGTACCCAAATTTGGGGGTATCACATGTTTGAAAACCTGTTTTCAAAACATCATTCATATATATTTTACTTAAAATTGAACTTTTCAAACAAGTCAAACCCTTTATATATAGGTGCAAAAGAGACATAACACTACTTCCAAATAAAGCACTTAGACCCAATTAACTGTAATGCACACACACATACATATACACACAAATTAGGGAACAAAAAGCGCGGTTACCGTGTTTCATAGAAGTTGGGGGGTGCCTAACACCTTCCCCCCGCTTAATCAAGCCCCGAAATCTATGAATCTCGGTTTCCAAGACCAATTAAATAGAGTCCAATAATTGGGCCTATTACAAAATCTTTCAAAACTCGGTTGAGTTGGTACAACCATTTAACTCATACCAACTGGCGAATCTGTATAATTCAGACCAATTAAAATCAATTTTTTCAAATCGTTGACATTATATATCGGTCTTTTCCCTGAAAATCTCACCCTTCAGATCAAACAAATTCATATAGAAAACATAAAGGGTAAGAAACACTTAGGAAGAGGAAAAGACAAATTCTTTCCCAGAGTTGACAAGTGGCGACTATGCTGGGGACAATAGAGGGCTTAAGCCGTAATTCAATCTTTTTGATTCTCTTCTAGGAGGCAATCCCGTAGGTTGCTCATTACTGGACTCAAGAGGAGACTAATCCCACGAGGCTCATGAAAGGCGCCACTCAGATCCGCTCCAATTGAAAGATCAGATTAACTTCCCATCTAGTAGGTTGCGATGATCTGAGAACCAATTTCAAAAAGCACGTGAGAGTAACCCTAAGATAGGTCAACCTCTGATAAACCAAACACAAAGGGAAGTCTCTGCATGCCTTCCCCCTTTCAATACATGTCCTATGTAAATCTTGTCAAATATTAAATGTTGTAAATATTAAATATTGTAAATGTTCATTCTTTCTCAAATTCATTGTCAAATATCAAATCCTGGCATGATATCTTGTCATCAAACCAACTGACATTTGTTTTGCAAGAAAACATTAAAAAACCCTAAAACTGACACATTGCATGAGCATGCATTATGGTCGGGTTTATCAAGACTAAAATACCTACTTTTATTGTAGGTAAGATTGGTCCCATTACCAGATCCAAATCTAAGAAGGCAAAAAGCCTACCCATCAACATGGAAGAAAGTACCCAATAGGGGTCAGGTTTCGTGTCTCGAGAAGAATTCGAGGGACTCAGAAATCAGAATTAGTCGTCTTCTTAAAAGAGCAGAGAAAAAGTACTCAGGGTAAACAAATACCCACTCAACCAGAGTCATCCGAATAATGTGGCAGTCAGGGTACTAAGAAGAACAAAGATACTCATATATCTGAGCCTCAAAGCAAGGATATGACCAACAAAACCCCTTAAATCACCAATCTCAGGAATGATTAGGAAACTGGTTATATCCGAAAGAAAGTCCAGCAAATTAAAGAAATCATCCAGTCATTTAAAGGGACTGGAGCATATTGTAACTACTCAGACCTCTGTATTTTTTCTGGAGCCTAGTATCCAGACAAGTTCAAGACTCTAGATTTTGAGAAATATGAAGGATTTGGAGATCCTTATACTCATTTGAAAGTGTTCATTGAAGAACTCGAATCCTATGCAGAGGATGAAAAGCTGAGAATGCAACTATTTCAAATGAGTCTGACCGGAGAGGCTAGAGTCTGGTATGCCCTGACTGGACAATTCCAAAATTCGTAGTTAGGAAGAGTTAGCCCACGCCTTCCTAAATTAGTACAACTTCCAGTCATAAATGGCTCTAGACAGATATCAAATTACCAAAAATAAAAAGCAGAATACTAAGTCATTTAGAGCATATGCCCGAAGATTGAGACGTCTAGCTGCTCAAGTTATTCAGATATTTCCTCCTGAAACATAAAGATGGAGGGAAGTTATAGCAGTCATTTCCTTTGAAGGAGACTTGCCTGCAACACCCCTGATAATCCAAGGAATGAAGCTTAGAGGAGGAAATAGTCCTTTAAAAGTGGATTCACCAGAACCCTTGATGCTGTCATTCAAATCGTAATATCCCTTCATCAGCCTGAAAAGAGTCCCATAGAACTATGGGGAAAATGAGGGATCAACATCAAATGACACCGTGGTTATATCAAAGGAAAACCCACTGTATTTACCTCAGCGAGTGATAAAGCCAATCATTAAAACTAAGGGGAAAGTGCCCGAGGAGAAAATTAAAGAATTCCTCAGCAAAATGGGGCATAATGAAGCCAAGATAGTGCAGAGATTAAGGGAGGCACCTCAACATGTATTCATTTTGGACTTGGTATTGTTTTCTAAGGATCATCACAAAGTCTTGACACAAGTGCTAGAAGAAGTGCATCTGCCTAAGGCAATGGATACCGAAAAGTTTTGTCACTTGATAGATCATATTTTCAACAACAATGTGATATCTTGCACTGATGAAGATATACCGGTGGAAGGAACTGGTCATTGCAAGTCATTGCACATAGCAGTGATATCCTCTGGGTATGTGATAGGAGGAGTATTGGTAGATGAAGGATCATCCTTAAACATCTGTCCATGTGACACTTTGGAAAGAATGAAGATCAATCCAAATCAAATCCGAAGCAGCCACATAGTCATAAGAGCCTTTGACGGGTCTCAACGAAATGTTATAAGAGAAATTAAACTTCTAGTGGAGATCGGTCCACATACCTTCTACATATCCTTCCAAGTGTTGAATATCACCACATGATATAATCTGCTGTTGGGAAGACCATGGATTCATAAGGCAGTAGCAGTCCCATCCACCCTTCACCAACAAGTCAAGTACATCATCAATGACAATTTGGTCACTGTCAATGCCGAACCAGAATATCCTATCTATTTACAAGGTGACATGCCTCTGATAAACCTCAACGAAAGAGTTGAGCCAGTCAATTTTCAAGCCTTCGAAGTGAGAAACACTCATTATCAACCTATTGGGGCTCCAGCCTTAAAGCCAAGAATTTCTTCTGAAGTAATGTCCATCGGTAAAGAAATGATGTCCTTGGATTTCTGTCCTGACCAAAGGCTAGTGAAAAATCATCAAAGGATCAAACATCCAATCAAAATACCTAGTCAGACAGGAAAGGTTGGATTAGGTTATGGATCCAATCATGAGAACCCGCATAAGCATCAGCCGGTTCACACATCCACCATTTTTGTAATTAACCCAATATTTTCAATACAAAATTTTGCTTATAATTTTTTTTTAATATAAAGGTGGAAATATGTGCAAAGTAAAGTATATGTACCTATGTGATAAATAAAAATTTATTATTACATGAATAATTGTAAATAATTTCTTTTTAGGAATTATTGATCATTATAGATTATATTCTTATAATAAATTAATTTTGTAATAAAAATATTTATGATTTATTTTGCATGAAAATCGATTATTGTATATATGATATGATTATTAGAATTATTATGATATGTATTTTATTATATTAGTTAAGTTAATTATTTTAACTTAATTAATAATGGTATATATGAAGGTTATATGTCGGATATGGATTCAAAACCCTAATTCTGGATTTTGAATAAGGAATGAGAATAATAATATAATATTATATATATTTTCGTGCTATAAACATGCATGATATGTGTGTAATGATAATTAGTGAAACGGTTCAAAACCCTAGCATTACTGATAAACTCTAGTACAGAAGTCAATTGCGACTGTAAGATTTGTTAAGTTGTTGTGTTATGTAATTAATGACAATTATTATAGATTTAATGTTAATTAGGTAAACCCTAATTAATATTTAAAACCCTAATTACTAAATTAGAACCCTAATTGCTAAGTTATAAATCCTAATTATTAATTTAGCAAGCTTAATGGTAATTAGTAAATTATAAAGCCTAATTTACAGGTCCTAAGTGATTAGGAAACCTAATGGAATCTTAGGGTTAAACCCTAAGGGTCAAACCCTAAGGGTTGGAATGAATTGCCAAGTTTGCCACTAAAAGTAAAATTCAAATGACATAATTGCCCTTCTTGCATTATTTAATAAATAACTTGTATATGTTGCCATAACTTTAGTTGTTGACTAACTTTAGCTAGCCATGTGCCTATAAACCAAAAATATCAGCCACTTTCACCAGCCAAATGCATTGCACCACATTATATATATAGATCAAGAGAGAGAAAAGTCATTATTTGCCTCATTTTTACAACTCACTCTCAACCAAACTCTCTCCACTCAAAACCTACGAAAATATTTAGCATATCAGTCCCAAAACAAGTCCCCACTATCACTTATATCAGATCAGAAGCCCAAATTCAAAATTTATCAAAGAAAGGTATAAAACCATAATCTAGAATCTGATCCTTGATCCTCTGTTAAATGTTATGATTTCGTGTTAAACATTGTTGTATGTAGTGTAAATAGATGATCCGGGTTGATAGATGTTAGACCCATAACATCTATAGGCTCGAATTTGATGTTTTTCAAAATCTGGAAAAGTTTAAAATTTTATCTGACAACGAATGTCAGACATCATATATCAGTGATCGTTAATGATTTTTGTGTTTTGAAAGTTTGTAGTTATAGTTTTTCATGTGGACTTTACTCTGGAACTTGAATCTAGCCCAGATCGTGCACAAAATGAAAGTTATGGGTGGTCAAACCTCATTGACCGACCATGACTTTCGATTTTCTGGAAAACCCATATCGTGCCCAGAAACGTCTGACAAGATGTTCTTGGGCTCTGATCTTCCAGTTGTGTGTTACTTTGTTATATTTGTTGCATCTAAGTTGTAGTATGTTGTATTAGCTGCAAACTAATGCCTTTAGATCACAAAAACAACAAACAGGTTGAACACAGTGGCTGGTCAAAGTAGGTTAAACGATCATGAAAACCGTTTTCTGGGTAACCCAGAAAACGTATGAACCTTGTCTCTGACAGGGTTTAACCAGCCTATATCTCATGATTCTGTTGTTGTTATATTGATTATTTGTAATGGATCTCTTCATTTACATGTTGGCTACACATTGGAACCATTAGAACACCATATCATCACACAAAACTCGATTTAATTAAGTCCCAAAGTAGCTATCAAGCATGCCTGGGTTTCTGGGTATCATAGAAAACCCAGGAAGGGCCTGACAACCACTTTGGACCTCCTAATCTTGCTTATATGTTGTAGATTGACCCTGTTAGTTGATGATTCATGTAGTATTACATCAATACTACATGATTATTGCAAAAGCCTGCCTAGAAACATCTTGTGTAGTGATTAACGATCGGTCAAAGTAGGCACCTTAGCAACTGATTGTTAGTGTTCTTGAGCTCAAGAACACCAACCGCGACAGAAACCGTCGCTAAAGTCTTTAGTGACGGATTTAATTAATTTAGTTTTCTAAATTTCTAAAAATCATTTAAAAATAGAAATTAATTTCCGAAAATTATAAAATCAGTTTTAAAAATTATTTTAAGTTATAAAAAATTAACTTTTAATAATTTGACATATATTTCATAAATATTAGTATTATTTGAATATTATTGATATTTGATTTATTTAATAAATACATTAAATAAATTAATTAAAAATGATTTTATTGTATTAAAAATCATTTTAAATGATAATAAGGTATTAATAATATTTTAAGTTATATATATAACTTTTAATATTTTAAAGTAAATTTCATTAATAATTTAATATTATTGATATTAAATTTATTTAATAATTATATTAGATAAATAGTTTTAAAATGATTTTATTAATTTAAAAATCATTTAAAAAGGATATAAATGGTTTTAAAATATTTTAAGTTATTATAAATGACTTTTAATATTTTTGTGAATAATACCTTAATATTTAAATATTAATGGTAATTATTTAAAAATGATTTTAAATGTTTTAAAAATCATTTAAGGGTAATATTAAGACTTTAAAAATATTTTGAGTTATTATAAATAACTTTAAGATTTTAATAATGGTTTCATTAGTATTTGGATATTATTTAAATATTAATGATAATAGAATTATTTAATATTTAAATCATTTAATAATGATTCCAGTGTTTGAAAAATCATGATAAATTATAATAATTATTTAAAAATTATTTTAAGTCATTTATAAATAATATGATTGATATTTAAATTATCCAAAGTAATATTTAAGATACAGATTAGAGTTTTATTAACAATAAACTCGATAATTAACCGATAAAGTTGTCGGTACACCGAAATGTTACCGAAATTGATCCGAAACTATATAGTTTGACTATATAAATGTTTGTTTATGATCCAATGACTGATATAACTATTTGACAATGTGATTAGGTTATGTGTTGACTGTAAATAATAGTACTATATGTTATGATATGTTATTCTAATCGATAGAACAATCTTATGAATGATAGGTCGTTGAATTAAAAATAGAACTAAGTTGTGTAAGCAGCAGACCAGACAGTTATCCTACCCTTTGCATTTACTTTATGCAATGGACATGTGTAAGCCAGTTTCATAACTATATTATTATCGTTATTGTTCATGTATCTATACCTTTGTAGATATGCAAGTTCTTGAATTATATCCAATCATTGCAGTATTATTGTATAATCCAGATATATATTCTGATTCATAAATTTCTAAGATTGGTTATACAAGTGTACTCACTTGGATAATTATTGAACATGTTGAAACATACTTATTGATTTCCAATATGTATATCTTAATTGATAGTCGTCTAAGCTATTTGTCTCGGCTAGACACAGATTTAAAAATATCTTTGAATATGATAGAACCTTATTGTTATCCAACCGAATTATTTTGGTTTTGATTCTCGACTAAGTATGAACATCCCGAACATGGGAAAACTTTCTGTGCCTAAGGTGGATAAAATGAATGAGAATATCATTCTGGTATGTAGTATTGATCAATACAGGGCATAACGGGCTGATCACCCCCGTGCCTGTAAGTTATGAAGATTTGCAGATGAAGTTCTGTAAAACCTTATCGAAAATTGAAAACAAAGTTCATAGTCTGTCGATTGCTCACCAATTATAGTCAGTACGTAGTTTCAAAATTTGAAATAGAATTGTTATGTGGTTTAGTGTTGCTTCAGTTTACTTCACAACTATTGCTTCGTTGTAGAAGTGTCGTTCAAAGAAAACATTTAATCCTTTCAGCTAATGTTTATTGTTTGTTATTACTTACTGGGCAATCAAATGCTCATTCTTGCTTAATTTAAATGTTTTCAGCTAACCGTGATCAACCTGAAGGTTCTGCCAAGAACAAAGGGAAATGAAAGTTGATAGAATAAGTTTGTGTTATCTTATGTAATAGCTAGACTTAAATAAGATGATAATATTTATTATCTATCATGTAATGAAATATTTTAAAGGTCGCGTACCTGGGATTTAGACAACTCTGATATGTAATGTGAGACCCCAGATTTTATGAATAAATATTTAATTTTCTCAAAATAATTTTTTAAATATTATGGTGTGGATTTGATATAATGTTATAGTTATGGTTAATATTTATAAATTTTGCAAAGTACGCAAGTTGTTATATAATATTCGATTGGTGGGGAATATTCTTTTTGTCGGGGAATATCCGTGCGATTTATTTACAATCATTAGTGGACCCATGTTGGAATTATTATCGAATTGAGAAAACGACAAAAATATTTTATGAAAATAACGGCGGAAGTTTTACCGTTAACTGTTAAAACACCCGGTGTTAAAAGTATAGTAATACGTGTAGTTGCATAGTAGTAGCACACGGTATTGATTATTGATGTTTACATGAGAAGTCACTCAGTTATACTCAATTATTGCTACAGTAATTGCTGCATCATATCTCTCATATTATTGATTCAATTATTATTACGATTATCTCAGATAATATTTATTATTATTAAATCAATAATTGAAACGACAAAGTTATTCATATTATTATTTGCAATATTGACAATGTCTAGAAAGTTCTGTCAAGAAGAGGTTTGGTCACCTAATTTCGCGCCAATAAGGAGAAATCCTTATCGGAAAGCTCTTCTTTCCTGGGAACGATCTGGTTGTTAAATATTGTGAGTTATAATATTAATGATGAATAAGTTGTGTTGATTAAAGATGAAATTGATATTTCCATTGTGTTGGGATTATTAGTGTTAATAAAAATTGACATCTATTTCGATAATAATTGATGTCTGGAGGTTATATTGACCAATCGGGTAATTAATCGGATAAATGAGCAATTAATTGCTATTATTTCACATTCTTATAACTATTTATTCACATGTGTGTACTATTGATTCACATTCATGTACTATTAGGGGAGGTGGTGCAAGATTGATAATACTTGCATGACTAAGTTAAAAATGGAGGTATAGTTGAAGGTACTATACTGTAATTAATTTTTTCACATGATTATACTATTTATTCACATGATTGTACTATTGATTCACATTATTTACTATTAGGGGAGGTGGTGCAAGTTTGATAATACTTGCAGGACTAAATTAAAAATGAAGAAAAAGAGGAAGGTATTATACTGTAATAATTCGATCCCCAAAATGTGCAATTATCGAAACTATATTTTCCTATAAATAGAATCTCATTCTTCCTTCATTTCTCACCAATTCACAAAAGCTTTAGAGCAATAATTATAGAGAGAAATTATAGAGAGAAAGAAGAAAAATATTCTGCTACTTCACTACTCCTATATCCAGTACTCTTCTTTTTAAGGTAAGGGGTATTATTTCTTTCTTTCGTCTTCATGAAGAGAACTTACATTATTCCATTCTTTGTTATTATGTTGGAATAACTTTGTCTATACATCTGGCACCGCATACTTGGTGAAATTCTTCATTATTCCATTCTTTATTATTTTGTTGGAATATCCTCATGCATCATGCGTTCTCTACTGGGACACGGTTTCGCCTCTTTATTATTCTCATTGGAATATCCTATCTCATGCATTTACGCCGGACTGGTTCCGATTATTATTTATTATTATCTGCGCATTTGAATAACGTTATTTATTATTCTCATGGAATAACTCGCCTATCACGGCCTATCGCATGCCCGGTGATTTCTTTTGTTATTCCATTCTTTATTATACTCAGTTGGTTAAAGTTTTGACTTCTATAATCCATGAAATTAGTGGAATATCCTTGATATTTGCACTTCATCCAATATCTTTTCATGAAAATATTCTTCTAAGCATTCTTGAATTTTACTCCACAAAGCAGTATCATGTTGACGATTTGGACGTTATTGGTTCATGGATAAATTAATTCTTGAACTTGTTTTATTGAATATTATTTCATTGTCATCATCCTCATGTTTATATTATGTTGAAAGTCATTTGTGGCCTGTAGTGCATAGATGGACTTGGTATGATTATGACCAGGGATTATTCGGTATAATCATGACCGTAATGTTATAAATGATGTGGTAAAAAAATCCTCATTGGCCCGTAGAGCATTGATGGACAGTTTTTGGTATGATTATGACTATGGATTCTCTTCGGCCAAGGGTGCAAAGATGAATTGTTTTATGGCATGATCAGGACCGTTGATGAAAACACGATTATCTTTGGCCCGTAGTGCATGGATAATTCGTGGTCGTGATACTAAAGAATATCCTTGGCCTGTAGTGCAGGGATGATTTGATGATGTGGATTATTTATTAAGCTGAGTCCTAGCGATAAAAGAAATGAAAAACCTTTTAAATCATAGAAGATAATAGATTTTATTCTCTACTTGACTCTTCTAATGGATTTCTTGTTCCATTGCAGTTAAACTTGATGTTTGTTATATTTTATCAGTTTAACACTGTTGAAGGCTAATGATAATTTATTCTGCATTATCTTAGTCATAATATTTCTTACTGGGCTAGTTGAGCTCACCCTTTCTTTCACTGTTCTCTTTAGGAAATGAGAATGTAGCTGGGACTAGTCGGGGAATAGAGTAATGGTCCTAGATGGTGCATTAGTAGTCCTCACTATTCTGTAAAATAGTGTGATAATAATTGTAATGAGAACTCCTTTTGAGTTTGTATACTCTCTAGTAGACAATATTTGTATTCAAACTCACAATTTATGTTTTGTCGTATTGTACACAACTGTTGTATAATTAAGTTGTATTTGAATTCAGTACCTTGTATCTGGCGACCCAAGATGGGTGATGTAAACCTGTTTTGGGGGCGTCACAGTTGGTATCAAAGCAATAGAAAAGAGCCCCGAGCCTTTATCTGGTGACTTCCAAGTCTTGGGATGCACCGAAGCCAGACTTTTCGTAGGGGACGCCGTGAGTAACGGTATGGCAAGTTGATAGGTATCATTGTGAGGTGCTATCCAAGTCCTGGATGCGGGTTACAGATGGTATCAAAGCTTAGGGATATGATCCCTGGCTGAGATGTGAGACAAGATCTAGGAGGGGAGAGACGAGAAATTCCTTCACTAGTATGACCTACCTAAGTTTATTTGGTATTTAATTGGTCGGTCAGAGTATAGGGATAATATGTGATATGTTAATTAACCCTTGTTATGTGGCAGTAATTGAAAATAACATCCGAGAATGTTGAGAATAGCAATGGAGCACATGAGACCGTGGAGAAACCTCTAATCACCAACCAAGATAATGTGATTAGAGATATCCATGTGGTGATTGAGGAATTAAAAGTTGCACTCAAGCTAGTCGCAAAGGTAGCAACTGAGAGTGAGGAAGAAGAGGAACCTGAGGAGGATTTATTAGAAGAACTTATTGATCAAAATGTAGAATTGCAAAATCGTATTCATGAGTTAGAAGAAGCGCGGTGAAAGAACGGAAGGCGGTGGAGCAAAGGAATGTAACAATTCAAAATTGTATTACCCGATGTGCGATGGTTGAACAGAAGCACTCTTTGGCAGAGTATACGATATTAAAGCTGGAATCTGAGAATTCAAATGTCAAGGAGCAGCTGAAAGAAGAAATAACTGAACGAGTGAGAATGAAAGATGCATGGGTAAAAGCCGCACGACACGTTGATATTGTGGAAAGAGAAGTCCGATCCAAGAGAGCTAAAATAGATGATATGTATTTCTCTTTTTTGACAGCAATTGGGAGAACCCAACATCGAGTTTTGAATTACCCTATACATTGCGGTCAACCCCAATTCGATATGGATCGAAGGCTAATGATTCAGATCATGGAGCAGGAGTACGACGAAGCAGTTGAGGGTGGAATATGCCTTATAGCAAAAGTCAATTCCAGTGGTAATGACGACACCAAAGACTGTCCTGAACAAGTCAAATTCGGTAGTTTTAGAGAGAGCGTTTTTCGTGACGAGGAATCGAACGAAGTTATCACGGGTTAGTTAATTATAAATTCTCGTAAAGTCTATACCTTATTCGATACCGGTTCTACCTATTCTTTATCTCTCTTGCTTACGCTCAACGATTAAATTTGACTCTAGAGAAGTTAAACTTTGACTTATCGGTTGAAACTCCGTTAGGAAAAACCTTCATTACATGTGCTATCCAAGTCTTGAATGAGAGTCACAGTTTTGAATGATATTTTTATTGTTAATAAATTTTCTGACGTATTCTTGAAGACTTCTTAGCCTACCCCTAGAGCGTGAAATCGAATTTTGTTTTGACCCCAGTACAAAACCCATTTCTTAAACCCTCAAATATTTCTTCAACTAAAATTAACGTAACATGAGCCAAAGACGTTGGCTCGAGCTGTTGAAGATTACGATCGTACCATTCAATACCATCGTGGAAAAGTGAACGTGGTAGCTGACGCGTTGAGTAGAAGATCGTATGCGTTTATGAGTGCGATGTTGCTAACACAAAGACCCATTTCATACGACTTACAAATGATGAAGATAGAGTTAAAGACTCTAGGAACCCACGTGAAAATAACGAATATACGAGTAGAATTAATCGACTTTAATCGATAAAGTTAAAGCCGCTCAAGCTACACACCCGGAGCTGATGAATGTGAAGAATTAAGAAGGTTCAAGAGGGTGTTATTCTAGAAGCAAGAATCGACGAAGAGTGGAAATCTCAACCCTCGATTTAATTGACCCATTTGAAATCCTCGATCGAGTAAGAACTGTGGCTTATAGACTCGTTTTACCGCCAAGTATGTCACGTGTTCATAACATTTTTTTTATGTATCGACGTTACGTAAATATGTGGACGACCCGAACCCCATTATTAATTTAGAACCGGACGAGATAGCGGCTGATTTAACGTTTGAGGAGATAAGTATTAAAATCTTGGATAAGAAGAATCGTATTCAACACTCAAAGGTTATACCTCAAGAGTTAGAATTTGAAATGAAGTTGAGGTATCCCCACCTGTTCAGCATACCAAGTATGTACGTAAATTTCGAGGGCAAAATTCCATAAAGAGGGGAGATTGTGAGACCCCAGATTTTATGAATAAATATTTAATTTTCTCAAAATAATTTTTAAATATTATGGTGTGGATTTGATATAATGTTATAGTTGTGAGTAATATTTATAAATTTTGCAAAAGTACGCAAGTTGTTATATAATATTCGATTGGTCGGGGAATATTCTTTTGTCGGAGAATATCCGTACGACGGTACAATCATTGGTGGACCCCGCAACGGAATTATTATCGGATTGAGAAAATGAAAAAAATATTTTATGAAAATAACGGCGGAAGTTTTACCGTTAACTGTTGAAACACCCTTGTGTTAAAAGTAATGCGAATACGCTGGCGTATCGCATAAGTAGCACACGATATTGATTATTGATGCTTACGTGAGAAGTCACTCAGCTTATACTCAATTATTACTACAAAGAATTGCCGCATCATATCTCTCATATTATTAATTCAATTATTATTACAAAGATTATCTCGCATAATATTTATTATTATTAAATCAATAATTGAGATGACAAAGTTATTCATATTATTATTTGCAATATTGACAATGTCTAGAAAGTTCTGTCAAGGAGAGGTTTGGTAACCTAATTGCGCGCCAATAAGGAGAAATCCTTATCGAAAAGTCCCCTCTTTTCTGAACGATCTGGTTGTTAAATATTGTGAGTTAAAATATTAATGATGAATAAGTTGTGTTGATTAAAGATGAAATTGATATTTCCATTGTGTTGGGATTATTAGTGTTAATAAAAATCGTCATCTATTTCGATAATAATTGATGTCTGGAGGTTATATTGACCAATCGGGTAATTAATCTGATAAATAAGCAATTAATTGCTATTATTTCACATTCTTATAACTATTTGTTCACATGTGTGTACTATTGATTCACATTCATGTACTATTAGGGGAGGTGGTGCAAAATTGATAATACTTGCATGACTAAGTTAAAAATGGAGGTATAGTTGAAGGTACTATACTATAATTAATTTTTTCACATGATATACTATTTATTCACATGATTGTACTATTGATTCAAATTATTTACTATTAGGGGAGGTGGTGCAAGTTTGATAATACTTGCAGGACTAAATTAAAAATGAAGAAAAAGAGGAAGGTATTATACTGTAATAATTCGATCCCCGAAATGTGCAATTATCGAAACTATATTTTCCTATAAATAGAATCTCATTCTTCCTTCATTTCTCACCAATTCACAAAAGCTTTAGAGCAATAATTATAGAGAGAAATTATAGAGAGAAAGAAGAAACGTATTCTGCTACTTCACTACTCCTATATTCAGTACTCTTCTTTTTAAGGTAAGGGGTATTATTTCTTTCTTTCGTCTTCATGAAGAGAACTTCTGTTATTCCATTCTTTGTTATTATGTTGGAATAACCTGTCTAGGCAAAGTACCGCATACTTGGTGAAATTCTTCTGTTATTCCATTCTTTATTATTTTGTTGGAATATCCTGTTTGTGCGTTCTACGCCGGACCTGGTTCCGTCTTTATTATTCTGTTGGAATATCCTCATCAATGGCGTTCTACGCCGCACACGGTTCCGCTCTTTTTTTATTTTGTTGGAATATCCTCGTCATCATGCGTTCTACCTTGGGACTGGGTTCCGCTCTTTATTATTACATTGTAATATCCTGTCTGTGCGTTTTACGCTAGACCTGATTCCGTTATTTATTATTCTGCTGGAATAACCTGCCTATGCGGTCTATCGCATGCCTGGTGATTTCTTTTGTTATTCCATTCTTTATTATACTCAGTTGGTTAAAGTTTTGACTTCTATAATCCATGAAATTAGTGGAATATCCTTGATATTTGCACTTCATCCAATATCTTTTCATGGAAATATTCTTCTGAGCATTCTTGAATTTTACTCCACAAAGCAGTATCATGTTGACAATTTGGACGTTATTGGTTCATGGATAAATTAATTCTTGAACTTGTTTTATTGAATATTATGTCATTGTCATCATCCTCATGTTTATATTATGTTGAAAGTCATCTGTGGCCTGTAGTGCATAGATGGACTTGGTATGATTATGACCAGGGATTATTCGGTATAATCATGACCGTAATGTTACAAATGATGTGATAAAAAAATCCTCATTGGCCCGTAGAGCATTGATGGACAGTTTTTGGTATGATTATAACTATGGATTCTCTTCGGCCAAGGGTGTATAGATGAATTGTTTTATGGCATGATCAGGACTGTTGATGAAAACACGATTATCTTTTGCCTGTAGTGCATGGATAATTCGTGGTCGTGATACTAAAGAATATCCTTGGCCTGTAGTGCAGGGATGATTTGATGATGTGGATTATTTATTAAGCTGAGTCCCAACGATAAAAGAAATAAAAAACCTTTTAAATCATAGAAGATAGTAGATTTTATTCTCTACTTAACTCTTCTAATGGATTGCTTGTTCCGTTGCAGTTAAACTTGATGTTTGTTATATTTTATCAGTTTAACACTGTTGAAGGCTAATGATAATTTATTCTGCATTATCTTAGTCATAATATTTCTTACTGGGCTAGTTGAGCTCACCCTTTCTTTCACTGTTCTCTTCAGGAAATGAGAACGTAGCTGGGACTAGTCGGGGAACAGAGTGATAGTCCTAGATGGTGCATTAGTAGTCCTCACTATTCTGTAAAATAGTGTGATAATAATTATAATGAGAACTCCTTTTGAGTTTGTATACTCTCTAGTCGACAATATTTGTATTCAAACTCACAGTTTATGTTTTGTCGTATTGTACACAACTGTTGTATAATGAAGTTGTATTTGAATTCAGTACCTTGTATCTGGCGACCCAAGATGGGTGATGTATACCTGTTTTAGGGGCGTCACATATAAATCAAGTTTGATATTTATGAAATTATTATTATTATTCCGCTCAAAGAAATGGTATCTTGAAGCACTGAATTCGGGTTTCAAGCACCTAAATTTGGGGGCGTCACAATTTTAATACCAGATCTCACGGATGCAGGATTCGTGAAACCAACAAGGAAAATCCATGTGACTGTATCAGGAATTCTAATTCCTAAGGTTAATCACGTCAATGAAAAGGAAATCCAGACTCTTATCACGGAAAACACGAAAATGAATGAAAGGTTCCTGCACGAAGTACACGATCGGTTGGCAAAGATGCATTTTCGGGCACATACTGATGGTCTGAACAAGGATGTCTTAGATGATGACTATTCAGAAGATCAAATCCTGATCCCTCGCATAAATAGGGCTAAGGAGAACATTTCAAAGAAAAGTATTGACTCCAATATGAATTCAGTTATGGTCATCATTAAAGAGGAGGAAGATGTCAACCACCCCTTTATAACAGCTGTCAATAAAGACATGACCCTGGACAATTGGAGCACCACTCCTTACATCTGTCGGAAAGGGTAAAAAGGCAGAAATTTCATCTGCCCCGAAGTATAGATATTATATATGTTCCTTACTTTTGTTGCACAGTACTAGCAGTTACTTTTATCATGCTTTCATTATTGCTTTGTATTATTAAGCAGTTTTATAAATAAGTAAAAGCATTATACTCTGAAAATATACACATTATACTCTGGGTAATTCTCCTTCCCAAATTCTATTTTACGTCATTAAGTTTTTATAAGAAAATGGCTTTCAAAGTGTCTGTAAAGCCTCTGTGATTGAGAAAGGAGTAATATTTATGAGTTATTTATGGGTTAAGATGTATCAAATCGTATTATATATATATATTGCATGATTCCATATCATCAGTTTCATAATATTACATCGTATATGATTTCTACAAAATTATAGAGTATGGGTTTTGGCCTTATGGCCTTATACGTGATATTTTATGTATTGATCGTATATTATCCCTAAATTTTACACTCGTATATTATTATGCATGTTGATACGAAGAGACCAAAGTTTAAATAAACGGATTCGGTGTTATAACGAATCCGTAGTGACAATTTTCATGTTTTATTTTCAAAACCATCAAGAACATCAAGAACAGTGGAAGTAAATGTGTTGATTTTGCAAATTATGTGTTGTAACTTGTTAAAAATCATGCTAGATGGGTTAAGTAATGATTATATATGTATTACAATGATTGGATAAGTCTAAATTCGTGTAAAAATAACTAATTGGAAGTTATGGCCATATTCATGTATAATTTTACTTGTGATTGATTTTTGGCCTAATTTGGCCTTTTTATGTTCATGAACTCTGAAATTGCGTAAACTACGCAGAAAATGAGCTCGGTAACCCAGCCCCCGCATGCGTTACTAAACTAAATTACCCCTTACACTTGAAAAAAAAAAAAAATAATAAAATAAATAAAAATAAATAAAATAAAAATAAATATTTGATGAAAATTATTATTAAAATATTTATAAAATAAATTAAATATTTTAATTGAGATATTTATGGAATAAAATAAATATTTGATGAAAATTATTATTAAAATATTTATAAAATAAAGTAAATATTTTAATTAAGATATTTATGGAATAAAATAAATATATTCGATGAAAATTATTATGAAATAATTTATTCGAGTGTAATAATAGTAAGAGAATGAAAATATTCTAATTTAATTAAGTAATTAAATTAGAAGGATAATGATTTGTTAAATAAAGTGGAGTTTATATTAAATAATTAAGTGAAAATGTAACTAATGAATGTCGTGAATACATATGGTATGTGTGTAGGATTTGTGGTGAACTGAAGTAGTAATCGTTTAGCCTACGCACGAGGCAAGTTTCCTAACCCTACTTGTCATTATTGTTCAAGTTTATTAATTACTTCGAGTAAATTATCATTACTATTATTCAAGTCGAATTATTATATTAAAGATTGATTATCTTTTGAAAGCATGATTCGGTGATACAATAATTGTTCTATTGTATACTTCTTGAGATTATTATTCAAATTGAATATCATTATTGTTGAACCTTATTAGACTAGTGAACTTTATTGATTCAACTAGTCCTTAGTTGATAAACGTTCTAAATTTCAGAACCCTTATTGATGTATCCAAACCAAACTTCCTTTGGTGCGGACTCGAATGTCAAACTGAGATGAACAACCCTGCAAAGGGATTTACTTATGCGTTAGCGTTAAGATATTGTGCACAGTATGGTACTAAGGGCTGATCCCCTTAAGTACGAGTAGAAAGGTCCATAGTCTTATGACTGTTAAAGGTTTCAAGTATAACCCTTGATAACCTAGGACATAGTTCAAGGTCTTATGACCCTCAGAATTCTTTTGATTCTTGTTATTCATTCTTGATTCAAAAGTTGAGCTTTTATTCAGATGTCTTTGATTTATTCGCATGTTATTATACTGTTATTTCATTATTATACTTGTGGGCAATAGTGCTCACTCTTGCTTAATAATAACATTGCAGTTAAGAACGAAAGAACTGATGAATCTTCCACTAGTAAAGGCAAGGGCAAAGTTAGCAAGTGATGAAGACTTGTTATTTTTATTAGATGATGTATTTATGTTTAAGACTTGAGTTAATGATGTTGTTTAAGACTTATTTATTTATGATTCTGCACAGATGTTTAAGGTTACTATTCAGATGTTGTAACCCTTAAGGGGAAGATTTTTATTCTATCTATTACATGGCTTGCATTTATTATGGGTAGATAGATATATGATATTTGTACAGTGAACACCAAATCCCGTGGTATTGAAGTACCCGAATTTGGGGGTGTCACAAGTTGGTATCAAAGTCATGGTTATGAACCTTAGGTGGGGGAACAACCTTAGGTAGTAGCCTTATAGAAAGAAGATAGTGATGGAAAACTCTTATCGAGTTATAAGAAATGAATTTATGTAATTCATTGAAGATAATAAAAGACCTTATGTGTTTATGTGTTAAAGTATGCGTTAGATGATACGACTTAGTAACTAAAACTTAAAATTTTGTTGTCAGGATGTCAAATGTTAGAGAAGCTAGTCAAGTTGGGGAGGAAGAACCCCGTGTACCTATAGTACCTACTGAGGAGGAACCCCGAGTACCTATAGTACCGACAGAGGAGAAGCCCCGAGACATTCATGTCGTTAGGGAGCAGCTGGTGCAGAGGGAATCATCTCCATTGATCACCGTTGTTGGTCAGGAGCATGAACCTGAGACTGATCCTGAGGAGGATCTTGAGGAGGAATTTGTTGAGGAAGAGGAAGAAGAGGAGTTACCACGGTACACCGTTGATGCTGAGATGTATGACACGTTATACGATCGTAACGTGGAGTTACGAGACGAGGTCCGAGGATTTGATGAAAGCGAAGCGGTTATTCAAAGATATTACTCTAGAAAGCGAAGGAGAGGAGATTTTGACTCTTCACTCTTGACTGGCAAATGTAGAATGGGATTTGGTCCATGAGAAGGGTCAAACTGAAGATAAGACCGAGGAGATAGAGAAACTGAAGAAGGAACTGAAGGAAACCTCCGAAAGGCTGAACATAGCAGAGGAAGGCTGGGTAAGAGAATCGCGTTGAGCTGATCGTGCAGAGGATGATAGTCGTGCAAAGAAAGCGAAGATTGGGGAAACGTACTCTACACTTAACAAGGCAATGAATGAAACCCAAGATCAAGTTTTGAGGTACCCAATCCATTCAAGGACTACCATTGTACATGATGGATCGCGGGACGATGCATCGCATCTCGAAAGAGGAGCGTAACAAGGATAATCGATACCTTGATGAAACAATGATATGATTTATTTAATTATGTGAAGAACTTAATTAGTTTTTTTAGATATAAATTCGACGTGTTTATGAACGAAAAGAATATTTGAATGTTTTAAATCTGTGGATTCTTTATTCCGAGATAGTTGATGTAAATAGCGCTTATGCTATCGCTTAATGTTAAAACTTTGATTTGAATGCAAATATATCAAGTTGTTTGAGATGATGTGTTAAGTGATATGTTAAATTGTTGAGTAATGCCTTAACTATTTAGAGAAATAAATAAAGTTCTAATAAAGCGTTTATTTAACAGAAAAATGCCGCCAAGGAGAAGATAAAAACATCAACCGGCTCAGGAAGAGTCAACCAATAATAACAATAATGCCAACGCTAATCCTGTACAGCAGTTGGTGAACTTACTGACTGGAGCCATGAATAACCAACCTCAAGCTCCACCAAACACAACGTTTAAGGACCTCAAGGCGGTGGGACCGCCAGAGTTCAAAGGTTCCATGAACCCAATCGAGGCTCAAACGTGGGTTATGGAAATGGAGAAGGTTTTCAACGTTGCTAGGGTTAGAGAAGACCAGAAGACCGCTTTTGCAACGTTTATGTTGAAGTCTGAGGCTAGCTACTGGTGGTAAGCAAACAAAGTGCGAGGAGGTGAAGGTGTAATTACGTGGGAGAGATTTAAAGAAATGTTTTTCAAAATGTATTTCCCAACTAGTTTGCAGAATCAGATGGAAGTTCAATTTCTGGAACTGGAATAGGGAAACATGAGCGTACCTGACTACGCGGCTAAATTCAACGAGTTAGCGAGGTTCGTCCCGTATCAAGTACACACGGACGAAAGAAAAGCCAACAGATTCGAGCAAGGACTAAATCCTTGGGTGTACAGCAAGGTATCAATGTTTCAGCTTACGTTTGCTGGAGTACTGGAAATGGCCATCCTCGCCGAAGGAGGAAGCGATGCAATGACCAAATACAATCAAGAGAAGAAGAAGAAGAGTGAAGGTGAAATTAATAACAAGGCCAAAGGAAGTGGCACAGGAGGTGGAAATTTCAATCAGAAGAAAAGGTGGAACGACAGCTCATCATCGGGGAATCAGCAAGGTAATCAGAAGAAAAGAATCGAAGCATGCCCGACATGCGGGAAAGCCCATCTGGGAGTTTGTATGAAAGGAAAAAGAGTGTGCTACAATAGTGGTCAGGAAGGCCACATAGCACCAAACTGTCCAAATCCAAAGAAGGGTGCTTGTTTTACTTGTGGTTCGAAGGACCATCTGGCAAGAGATTGTCCCAAGAAGGGATCTGGAGGGTCAGGATCAGGAGGAAACCGGGGAAATAACAGTGGAAATGCCTTAACCATCACCGGACCAACCGCAACAAACCAACCGACCGCCCGGACTTTCAACACGACGGTGCAAGATGCAGTTCAATCCCGTGATGTGGTGTCAGGTATCATTCCGATCAATAAAATTAATGCTTATGTTTTATTTGATTTGGGTGCTACTTGTTCCTTTATATCCGATGACTTTGCCAAGAATTTAGATTTACCTAAGGATGAATTGGATTACCCCATGAACATAGAAATTGCGAATAGAGAAATAATCCCTGTTAAGTACGTACATACGAATTGTAGAGTGAATATTAAGGGTAATATCATGAATGTAGATCTTATCTCTATTCGACTTGGGGAATTTGACGTTATTTTGGGAATGGATTGGTTATTCAATTACGGGGCTGTAATTGATTGCCAAAAGAAGCGTATTAACCTTATGACTCCGTCAAAGGTTGTGTTTTATGGTAGCAAGTCGCCTAGACAAGCGAGTTATCTGACGATGATGCAGGCCAGGAAGTTGTTAAGACAAGGCTGTGTAGGATACTTAGCTTACATAGTCGACAGTCGAAAAGAGAATCCGAAGGTAGAAGAAATACCGATTGTGAGGGACTTCGTCGACGTATTTCCAGACAATTTACCGGGACTTCCACCAGATAGAGAGTAGATTTCAGTGTCGATTTGGCACCCGTAATCGCTTCCTCAATATCGAAGGCACCATATCGAATGGCACCAGTAGAGATGAAGGAATTAATGGTACAACTACAAGAATTGTTGGACAAGAAGTACATCCAACCGAGCGTATCGCCGTGGGGAGCGCCGGTGTTGTTTGTGAAAAAGAAGGACGGATCGATGCGGCTCTGCATTGACTACAGAGAACTGAATAAGGTCACGATTAAGAACAGATATCCATTACCGAGGATCGACGACCTGTTTGATCAATTGAAGGGAGCGAGATATTTTTCCAAGATAGACTTGAGAAGCGGTTATCATCAACTAAAGGTGAGGCTAGAGGATGTACCGAAGACGGCGTTCAGAATGCGATATGGTCACTACGAATTTTTAGTAATGTCGTTTGGTCTTACGAATGCTCCTGCAGTATTTATGGTACTAATGAATGGTGTGTTCAAGCCGTTTTTGGATAAGTTCGTAGTGGTATTTATAGATGACATTTTGGTCTATTCGAAAGCCAAGGAAGAACATGAAGAGCATTTGAGATTAACATTGGAAGTATTGAGAAGGGAAAAGTTGTATGCCAAGTTTTCGAAATACGAATTTTGGATTGAACTAGTACAATTTCTTGGGCACGTGATCGATAAAAACGAAATTTCGGTAGATCCATCCAAAGTCGAAGCCGTGATCAACTGGGATCAACCGAGGACGCCGTCGGAAGTACGAAGTTTTCTTGGATTGGTAGGTTATTATTGAAGATTCATTCAAGATTTTTCCAAGATCGCAACTCCGCTAACGAATTTAACTCGAAAAGCTATGAAATTTGTTTGGACGGATAAGTGTGAGGAAAGTTTTCAAGAATTGAAGAAGAGGTTGAGTCTACCCTATGTTATCTCTTCCTGATGATACAGGAAATTTTGTTGTTTATAGTGATGCGTCGCATAAAGGACTTGGCTGTGTGCTGATGCAAAACGGCAAAGTCATTGCATATGCATCATGACAATTGAAAGATTACAATAAGGGATATCCGACCCACGACTTGGAGTTAGCTGCAGTTGTTTTCGCTTTGAAAATTTGGAGGCACTATCTATACGGGGAGAAGTGTGAAATATATACGGACCATAAGAGTCTGAAATATATTTTCACGCAGAAGGATTTGAATATGTGTCAAAGAAGATGGTTAGAATTAATTAAAGATTACGACTGTGAGATTGCTGACGCCTTAAGTAGAAAGGGTCGTGAGAAATTGATGATGTTGACTGCTCAGGAGGAGCTAATTAAAGAAATGGAGAAACTGGAGTTGGAAGTGAAGTATCCTATGGAGATCGATGAGAAGCTATTTCAGATGCAATCTGGTACAACTCTACTAGATAAAGTAAAGGAAGCTCAACTTCAGGATGATGAATGAAAAAAGGTGACAAAGAAGATATCTGAAGGAACCGAACCGAGATTTAAGATGGATAAGGAAGGAATACTGAGATTTGAGAGTAGAATTTGGGTACCGCCAGTACAAGAGATTAAGGAAGATATTTTGAGCGAGGCTCATAGTTCGCGATATTCAATTAACCCTGGTAGTACCAAGATGTATCAAGATCTTCGACAGCATTTCTGGTGCCGAATTTAAAACGTGATGTTGCAGAATGTGTTGCCAAGTGCCTAACCTGACAAAAAGTGAAAGCAGAACATCAGAGACCAATTGGATTGCTACAACTGTTAGAGATCCCAGAATGGAAATGGGAACATATTACAATGGACTTCGTGGTTGGCCTTCCGCGACTCTCGAAAAGGCTACTGACGCAGATATGGGTTATCGTTGATCGAATCGACGAAATCCGCACACTTCCTTCCTATCAAAATCAGATTCAACTTGGATCAGTTGGCAAGGCTATACGTAAAAGAAATTATTTCGAGACACAGAGTGCCGGTGTCAATTGTTTCCGATAGAGATCCGCGTTTTACATCGAACTTCTGGAAACATCTATAGGAATGGATGGGTACGCAATTGCGAATGAGTACAGCTTACCACCCTTAAACAGACGGGCAGAACGACAGAACGATTCAAACATTAGAAGATATGTTAAGAGCTTGTGTAATGGACTTTAAAGGAATTTGGGATGATCACCTACCGTTAGTAGAGTTCGACTACAACAACAGTTTCCTCGCTAGTATTGGTATGCCGCCTTACGAAGCGTTATACGGCAGAAAATGCAGAACTCCGCTTTACTGGGATGAAGTTGGTGAGAGACAATTGGTAGGGCTAGAATTGGTACAACAAATGAAAGAAATAGTCAAAGTGATCTGAGCAAGACTAGTAGCGGCTCAAGATTGACAGAAGAAATACATTGATCCACATCGTAAAAATATCGAGTTTGAATTAGGTAGTTATGTTTTCTTGAAGGTTTCTCCCTGGAAGGGAAAGATCAGGTTTGGAAAGAAAGGAAAATTGAGTCCAAGATTCATTGGACCATTTGAAGTACTGAGAAGAATCGGAGAAGTAGCGTATGAGGTAGCCTTACCTCCATCACTCGAGAATGTCCACAACGTCTTCCATGTTTCTGTGTTACGCCCCTACAAGGCCGATTACAAGCATGTAATTGAATACAAACCCCTGCATTTTGAGAAAGACTTATCTTACGAAGAAATTCCTGTCCAAATTGTCGACCGAAAAGAACAAGTTCTAAGAAATAAAGTTATAACTTCTGTTAAGGTAATTTGGAGGAACCACAACGCTGAAGAAGCTACGTGGGAACTCGAAGAGAATATGATGAAGAATTACCCTCATTTATTTACTTAATTATTTGAAAGCGATTCTGGGGATAAAATCTTTGTAGGGGGGGGGAGAATGTAACGGGTCGAATTTATTGAGTCGTGATTCTGGGGACAGAATCCTTTTAAGGGGGGAAAGATGTGACGAACGAGATTTTGTAAATTAATTTTAATATTTATTGAATTAAATAAATATTTTTCGATGATTTAATTATTAGATTTAATAATTAGTTGATGCGATTGTGGTAGATTAATTTAATTATATGTGTTACATTTATTAAATTAATGTAGAGAATAATTATTATTCAAATATGTAATTATGTGAGCTTATTGAATTAAATAAAATATTTAATTAAGCATGATGTTATTTAATTAATTTAATTATTAATTAGAGAGTTAATAATTTGACATTATTTATTAATGAGAAAATTAAATATATGACTATGTGAATTTATGAGAAGTTATTATATTTTATTTATATTAAATAAGATATTGATTTATTTTATGAAGGAGTGTGACATGAATTAAACTATATGATAAAGCTTTATTAAAGTAAATGGGGTTTTAAATCTATTTTGCTAGCCAAACAAGGCCCTATGGGGAGTTGGAGTAGTTACCCATTATTGGGTTAACTGACCACTCAGTGCGTCAGTTCTCTTAATATATCATACGTCTTCTTTATTATTTCTTTTTCTAAGTCTAAAATATAGTCAGAGAGTATTTGAGGAATTCAGAGAGAAATTTATATCAGTTTAAGAGATTGTGAGTGTGTGTTTGAAGAAGAGTTGAGAAAGAATTCATCCCTTGCAAATATACACATTATACTCTGGGTAATTCTCCTTCCCAAATTCTATTTTACGTCATTAAGTTTTTATAAGAAAATGGCTTTCAAAGTTTCTGTAAAGCCTCTGTGATTGAGAGAGGAGTAATATTTATGAGTTATTTATGGGTTAAGATGTATCAAATCGTATTATATATATATATATATATATATATATATATATATATATATATATATATTACCGCGATTCCATATCATCAGTTTCATAATATTACATCGTATATGATTTCTACAAAATTACAGAGTATGGGTTTTGGCCTTATGGCCTTATACGTGATATTTTATGTATTGATCGTATATTATCCCTAAATTTTACACTCGTATATTATTATGCATGTTGATACGAAGAGACCAAAGTTTAAATAAACGGATTCGATGTTATAACGAATCCGTAGTGACAATTTTCATGTTTTATTTTCAAAACCTTCAAGAACATCAAGAACAGTGGAAGTAAATGTGTTGATTTTGCAAATTATGTGTTGTAACTTGTTAAAAATCATGCTAGATGGGTTAAGTAATGATTATATATGTATTACAATGATTGGGTAAGTCTAAATTCGTGTAAAAACAACTAATTGGAAGTTATGGCCATATTCATGTATAATTTTACATGTGATTGATTTTTGGCCTAACTTGGCCTTTTTATGTTCATGAATCGCAGAATCATATGAATCGCATAAAATGAGCTCAGGTAATCCACTTCCCATGCCATGTTACTAAACTAAATTACCACTTACCACTGGTCAAAAAAAATAATAATAAATAAATAAAAAAAATAAATAAAAAATAAATATTTGATAAAAATTATTATTAAAATATTTATAAAATAAATTAAATATTTTAATTGAGATAATTATGGAATAAAATAAATATTCGATGAAAATTATTATTAAAATATTTATAAAATAAAGTAAATATTTTAATTGAGATATTTATGGAATAAAATAAATAAATTCGATGGAAATTATTATGAAATAATTTATTAAGTGTAATAATAGTAAGAGAATGAAAATATTCTAATTTAATTAAGTAATTAAATTAGAAGGGTAATGATTTGTTAAATAAAGTGGAGTTTATATTAAATAATTAAGTAAAAATGTAACTAATGAATGTCGTGAATACATATGGTATGTGTGTAGGATTTGTGGTGAACTAGGCGAGAATCGTTTAGCCTACGCATGCGAGGCAAGTTTCCTAACCCTACTTGTCATTATTGTTCAAGTTTATTAATTACTTGAGTAAATTATCATTACTATTATTCAAGTTTAATTATTATATTAAAGATTGATTATCTTTTGAAAGCATGATTCTATGATACAATAATTGTTCTATTGTATACTTCTTGAGATTATTATTCAAATTGAATATCATTATTGTTGAACCTTATTAGACTAGTGAACTTTATTGATTCAACTAGTCCTTAGTTGATGAACGTTCTAAATTTCGAACCCTTATTGATGTATCCAAACCAAACTTCCTTTAGTGCGGACTCGAATGTCAAACCGAGATGAACAACCTCGAAAGGGATTTACTTATCGCGTTAGCGTTAAGATATTGTGCATGCGATGATGGTACTAAGGGCGATCCCCTAAGTACGCAGTAGAAAGGTCCATAGCCTTATGACTGTTAAATGTTTTAAGTATAACCCTTGATAACCTAGGACATAGTTCAAGGTCTTATGACCCTCAGAATTCTTTTGATTCTTGTTATTCATTCTTGATTCAAAAGTTAAGCTTTTATTCAGATGTCTTTGATTTATTCGCATGTTATTATACTATTATTTCATTATTATACTTGTGGGCAATAGTGCTCACTCTTGCTTAATAATAATATTGCAGTTAAGAACGAAAGAACTGATAAACCTTCCACTAGTAAAGACAAGGGCAAAGTTAGCAAGTGATGAAGACTTGTTATTTTTATTAGATGATGTATTTATGTTTAAGACTTGAGTTAATGATGTTGTTTAAGACTTATTTGTTTATGATTTCGCACAGATGTTTAAGGTTAGTTTAACCTGGGAATGTATTATTACTATTCGGATGTTGTAACCCTTAAGGGGAAGATTTTTATTCTATCTATTGCATGGCTTGCATTTATTATGGGTAGATAGATAGCTGATATTTGTACAGTGAACACAAATCCCGTGGTATCAAAGTACCCGAATTTGGGGGTGTCACAGTAAAAACCCTAATTACTAAGTAAAGATACGTGAAAAACTAATAAAATGTCAAGTGATACCCCTGACACCAGTCAGGAATCGTTTTTAAATCAATTACAACCTTTAAAATTTGGAAATAAAATAAAACAAAACAAATCAAGCTTCAGGCCTCGCGCGCGGCCGCGCGCTCTTCCAGCTTGATACTCTCGCGATCGCGAGACTTGCAGTAGGTTTATATGTTTGGCGATCTACATGCGCGCGCGGCCTCCTATCGTGTCCTTCTCGCGCGGCCAAGAACTTGCGATGAGGTTGTCTCGTTACTGTTGGGACCTCACATGCATGCCAAGGCTTCAAGCTCTCTTTGCCATGCGGTCGTAGAACTTGCGCTTCGTCTTACGCTTCGCTCCTTAGCTTGGTTCTGCAATGTTGCTGCTGCTACTGGCATGTCCTATGTATATCCATGCTTGTCCATCCATGCTCCCCTCAATCCTATGCACATCCTGTCTTTTACCTCGCCTTACGCTATAATTAGCCTCGTGCTCGATATCACCACCAAATTAAGCTAATTCCTGCACTTATTCACCAAAAGGACTTTTAAGTATGCGAAATGCAATTTATCATAAAATGCAGCTAAAACAGACTAAAATGTACTTGAGATGGGCATAGTTCGCATGAATTGGTACTCCATAAGTAGGTAAAAATCCTACTTATCAAATACCCCCAAACTTGAACCATTGCTTGCCCTCAAGCAATGCATACTAATGAACAATAAAAATGCAACTATATTACTATGCAACTAATTCTCACATTGTCCCAACCATTATAGAAATTCAGTCCAATTTGCCTCAGCGAAGTTTTTCTAGATTCAATAATACATATTCAAACCAAACTGCAGGCATAAAGTCATATACTTATATAATTCAAAAAGCTATACAGATGCTGTGTGTGTGTCGTGTTCGCCCAATACTTGATTTAGGTGTAGACTGCTCATGCTATCTTGCTCAAACCAGAAAAATTATAGCTTAAATCAAGACTTATGTATATATTCGCGACTTGGACTATTTCAATATCTTAAAATAAACTAAGGTTCAACAATGGGCTTAACTGCTTTATTCTACTCACGAGGACAAATTTCGCACTTTCTTGCGGTGTTTATTGCTATTTTTCTTTTTCTCTTCTTTTCTTTCTTTTTCTACACAACTATGCAATGTCTTACTCCATTAGGCACACTTCTACCCCTTAGCGAGCTTTTAACCAACGACTCCCAGACCGTGAAAGACCTTAGGGCGCTAGGTGTAGAGACAATCCCTTCGGGCGTACTTACTCAAGTAGCCAGGGCCCTGAAATAAGACTAGCCATGGTATTTTTGCTTTCTTTCTTTTCCTTTTTTTATACACAGATTCCCATGTTTTCCCAAAATTTATAAATCGACGTTTTATACAGTCCACAAATCACGTTTCACATATTTCTCTTTTTAACACTACATTTTTCTATCGAGCAATGCATAATGTACTTCTTATACCTACAAGTGCTTGTGAACACATTTGTGCAAACCAAAAGCATTTAAACAGCATTATGAATTTCATTGTATAAAACATTACATCTCAGCTCATGTTATCCAAAATATTCAGAAATCATTTAAAAACTTCACTTTCATCATTGGCTAGACAAAATTTTTCTAAACGGTAAGAACTGTGAGGTATGCAATTATAAACATGCAACTATATGCTAACATGTAATCTAACATGCAATTAAAAATTAAACTAATCATGCAAAACTATATGAATCATGCAAAACTATATGCAAAACTAAACTAAAAATACTACTACCCAATACCCCCAAACTTAAAATATTCAATGTCCCAATTGAATGAAGGTAAAGGGTACGAAAACTCCCCTAATTATCGGTGGTGCCACCCTCCTCGGGTGGTGAATCCGGTGGTGGATATGGTGCAGCGGTTCCAAATTGAGGCCATTCTTGTGTTGTTCCTTGTTGCGCAAATGCTTCGGCTAAAGCCCGTGTGAGTCCCGTCGTAAATGTGCCCAAATTGTCGTACATGGCATCAACCTTGCGCTCCAACCTTCAGAGCTGTCGATCGCCATTGGTGGCATGCGCGTGCGTGGACGGGCCTGCCTCGTCTATTTGCGGGGGTTGTTGTTGTTGCTTTGGAAAAATGGGATGAAGGATGAATCCTAGTCCGCGTGGGTGCGGTACACCACCTGCCCAGTCTTCGAACTTTTCGATCGTGGCGTGAGTAATGTCCTGGCTTGGGTATTGCAGCTGCTCATTGCCCCAGTTACATCCCTGATTAGCACAAAGCATGGCTACCATGGATGCGTGTGGAATGCTCCCAATTATTACTCCCCGTAAATAGCGTAGCATATTCTCGTGAATGAGATGACCAATGTCGATGTACTTTCCGGTGATTATGCCCCATAGAAGACGTGCCCTCTCCGCTGATATTTCGTGTTGATGGGCCGAAGGCATGAGTTTGGCACATATAAACAAGTTCCATGCTTTTGCATAGCGATTTAGGGCTCCTGCTGGGAATAACCGTGGCTGTGTTGTGCCAACTTTATACGTCCATTTTGTACCCGGCACGCATAACTTTGAAATGATCAGCTCCATGACTGTCTCCAAATGCGCGCCGGTTACCCAATTAGCCGCCCCCACTGGCGGTGCATCCGTAATTTTGAAAATTGATCGAATAACACGGGGCCTATAATCTACCTCGATACCACAAACTAGAGATATCCCGCTCATAGTGACCTTGGCATTGGCATAGAATTCACGGACTATGCTCATAGGACTGGGTATTGGAGTCTCTGTCAGTCCACCCCAACCTCTCTCTCGAATCATGGCGCACAACTGGCCATCCTGCCATGCCGGCTTGAATCCTCGCTCCTTGACGAACGTTTTTGCCACAATGCGGTAGTACTCTTGTTGAGCTTCCAAATTAAGGAATTTGTCGTGGTCCACAATGTCAGCCTCTTGACTGCCCGAAGAGGATGAAGAAGATGACGCAATAGATCGTGCTCGCTTAGGCCCCATTTATATTTGCTAGTAATTGCACAGATTATATGATTGGGGAAAGAAGAAAAGCTTGAAGAATTGATAGCTCTCAACACTTGTTTCTGCACTCCCACATAGGAACCCTAGCTTTATAGCACTCTTGGAGAAGTTGAGGAGATATAGATTTTGGATGAGGAGAGAATTGTGGCTAATTGATTGAGAGATGTACGGCACAAATTGTAACTGATGAAGAGATAGCGACGTGAGTTATGGAGAGTGAGAGAATTTCGCTTCTGTTGATATCCCAAATGAGAGTCCAAATGGTCCCCAACTCTATTTTAAAACTAGTCAGCTTTGTCTTAACTTGGGTGTCATGGCCAGCTGATCGTTATTTTTTTCATGGCTTGGCGCGAGAATTGCAGAATGCTTAGGTGGTTTTCTTATCTTGACGCGCGGGCGCGCGAGTTTTTGTTGCATGGGTCGCGCGGGTGCGAGACTTACAGACTGACTTGTTGTCTACATTGGCTTTACGCGCGGGTGCGCGATTATTTGTGCTGACTGTGCTGCACGGCCGCGCGATGCTGATATCTGCAATGCTAAACTCTAGTTTCACTCTGCCCGTCAGTGGTGCCGCCCAATGATGATTCCTGCATAGATATTAATGCATCATGTTAAGACATGACTTAGTGGTCTCATAACACTAACATTTTGTAAATATTCGCATCGCACTTCTTGTTACACTCTTAAGCATGAACATCAAGTATCCAATTAAAAAGGAGTTTGATATAACTATTGAAATAACTCAAAATGAAATACTAAAAACAAATCAAAGGAGAGAATAATAATGGGTTGCCTCCCATCCAGCGCTAAGTTATAGTCAATTAGCTTGACTGTCTCTGACTTCATATCACCGATGGAATTGAGGTGCCTTCTTTCTTGTCCTCAGCACCCTAAAATTTAATGACCTCAGCATTCCTCAATGGCTCTTTCTTCAATTCTGACATTTTACCCGTTGCACATATCAATGGTTCATAATCCCTCGATTTTTTTACTTCATCTTGTAGGCACCAATCCACCACATCAACTAAGAAGCACTCTTATTCATCCATTGGTAAACTGATTGCTTTAAAGACGTTAAAGGTGATCTCTTGATCCTGGACACGCATAGTGAGTTCACCTTTTTGAACATCTATTGACGTTCTGCATGTGGCCAAAAATGGCCATCCCAGTATTATTGGTATGCTTTTGTCCTCCTCGTAGTCTAGAATGATGAAGTCAGCTGGGAAAATAAACTTGTCCACCTTAACCAACACATCTTCAACAATTCCTCGTGGATATGTGATTGATCTATCAGCTAGCTGTAATGCAATATTTGTTGGCTTTGGATTTGGCAATCCCAACTGATTAAACACTGACAAGGGCATCAAATTTATGCTTGCCCCAAGATCACATAAACACTTACTGAAGTTCAACTTCCTATGGTACATGGAATTGTGAAACTACCTGGATCCTTCAGCTTTGGAGGTAATTTCTGTTGAAGCACTGCACTGCATTCCTCTGTCAAGGCTACTGTCTCAAACTCATCTAATCTCCTCTTCCTTGAAAATATACCCTTCATAAACTTGGCGTAGTTGGGCATTTATTCCAATGCCTCGGCGAATGGTATGTTGATCTGCAGCTTTTTGAACACCTCCAAGAATTTCTTTGACTGCTTATCTTCCCTTTTCTTAATTAATCTCTGCGGATCTGAACTTGAATGTGAATTGGTGGTACCGGACTCTTAAACGTCTCCTCCGAACTCCTTTGTGTCGTCTCTTTCCTGCCGACCCTCGATTTCTCCAAATTTTCCTACTCGGTTGGTGGCTCTTCTGTCTCATGTGACAAGACCCTCCTCGATGCATTCTCGCGGATGCACGAATTACTGATAGTGATGATCTTTCCCAGATCTCAATGTGATCGCTTGGCACTGTTCCTTCCCTTCTCTTCTTGGATTTGTCTCCGTATTACTTGGCAAGGGGCTTGTTAGTAAGCATGTTCGCCATCTGCCCCATTTGAGTTTCCAGATTCTTTATAGCCACTGATTGGCTCTTGATCATAACTTCTGTGTTTGCCATGTATTTCATCATCATCTCTTCCACTTCTGATTTCTTTTCTTGCTGAGGTGCAGCCGGAGTGTGATGTTGCTGTTATTTTTGAGAAAATCCTGGCGGAAAGGGTGGTCTAGGATTAAACTGCGGCTGTGCTGGCTACGCCTGAAATTGATTATTTGGTTGAAACTGAGTCTGCTGATTCCCTTGATTATTCGACCAACTAAAATTTGGATGATTTCTGTTGTTGGGGTGGTATGTGTTCTGAAATTGACCTTGGTCTTTTCTATAGTTGCTCACATACTGCACTGATTCTGAGCTAATAGCACATTGATCCATCGAGTGTGACCCCGCACAAATCTCACATATGTAGGCAACCGTCTTTACTTTTCTTTCTGCCAAAATATCTATCTTCTTTGCCATGGCTGCCATCTGTACTGCTGACAACTGAGTAATAGCATCAACCTCCAATACACCTACAACTTTGGTTTGTGGCATTCGAGATGTAGGATTCTGAAAATCATTCGATGCCATTGTCTCGATAAGGTCATAGGCTTCCTCATAGTTCTTTGCCCATAATGCCCCTCCTGCAGCTGCATCTACGATCGGTCTCGACTGCCATCCCAATCCATTATAAAACGTGTTGATTACCATCCAATCTGGCATACCGTGATGTGGGCACTTTCTCAGCATTTCTTTGTATCTCTCCCATGCTTCATATAACGATTCGCCCTATTGTTGTTCAAACTGAGAGATAGCTGTCCTCATCTTCGCAGTCTTAGCCATTGGGAAGAACTTAGCTAAGAATTTCTGTGCTAAATCCTCCCATATAGTTATAGATCCTGCTGGAAGAGAATGAAGCCAACTTTTCGCTTTATCCCTCAATGAAAATGGGAACAACCTTAGTCGAATAGCATCCTCCGTCACACCGTTGTATCTGAATGTATCATAAATTTCGATGAAACTCAACAAATGTTCATTCGGATCATCCATAGCAGCACCCCCAAACTGAACTGTATTCTGCACCATTTGAATAGTGCCAGTTTTTATCTCGAATGTGTTTGCTACTATCGCTGGTCTGACTATGCTAGACTGTAGTCCGTTAATATTGGGCATGGAATACTCCTTCAGATCCCTATACTCCTCTCTTTGCTCTTCTCCTTGTGCCTCGGCTGCCATGTTAGCTGTCGTGTTATCCAACTATTCTTGTAAATTTCTACGTACACCCGCTTTCCAACTTCTCCCGTTTATATTATCCTGAACAGGTGTTAACTCGGGGTTGGTTGACCGTGTGCGCATAAAAATTTATCCAAATTCCTGAAACAAAAACAAAAACTGAAATGAGATAAGACTAGAATTGTCTAAGTCATACAATATAGCTTAAAACTAATGATAATAATACTAAATTAAAAGCCTTTCCCCGGCAACGGTGCCAAAAACTTGTTGCCACTTTTTTACGACTAACAAAAGAGCTCTAACTCATGCAAGCATACATGCATCAACAAGTAATATAGAGCAAGTAAAGTATCGATACCACAGAGAAAGTTATTTAACTTAAACTACTATTCATTAACTAACTCACTATATTTATATGCTCAAACTAATGATTAAACTTGGTTTGTTCTGAAATTATAAGTAACAACTAAAACAATAATAACGATAGAATAAATGATATTGGAACTAATGGGATCCTAACTTCATTTAATATTTCATTCAATCGCCACTATCATTCATGCCTTGTTCACATATCACAGGAAAGTAGCCAAGAGCACTAAAAGAGTATTAGCCATTTTTCAATGCACTAAGACCTACTTACACAACATCCACAGATGATAGACTCTATGTAATCATCATCATAACCAAAATCACTATATGTATATGTGAAATTGCAATTATATTGATTTTAAGTTCAAGCTCTTATTCTAACTTATACGGTGAAACAGTATATGTCTATCTGGTTCACAAAATATATAAGCCATATAACACAGCCCTATATACGCATACTATCATGATTACAATCCATATTTGCATGTTCATTGTCAATTCCATACAAATACTGAAACGAATGGTGATCAAGCATTCATGTATGCAAAACAATCATGACAGACATCCCATATGATATGCAAAAAAACCCAGCATTTAAGCGTGCAATCAAACTACATATTAAAATCCGTTAGAATCCCATAATGGAGTTTAGTTCATGACTGAACTAAAAGCCATTATGGGATCAAATCTAAACATGATCAATAAACAACAATCGAAAGATGAAAGATGAAACTATCAAACCCAATTGCTGAATACGCATCAATATTCAATCCTCATAAGATTTCAGCAAAAACTAATAATAATAATCCACTCTAGTGGAAAATCCCAAGAAGGAGTAGAAAAGTAGAGTTATGGCCTCCTTCTACGTTGGAATCTCCCAAAGAGTAAAAACCCTAATTACCAAGTAAAGATACGTGAAAAACTAATAAAATGTCAAGTGATACCCCTGACACCAGTTAGGAATCGTTTTTAAATGAATTACAACCTTTAAAATTTGGAAATAAAATAAAACAAATCAATGACTTTTAGGCCTCGCCTTGGCTACAGCGCGCTGCTCTTCTAACTTGATACTCGCCGGTAGCGAGACTTGCAGTAGGTTTATATGTTTGGCCGATCTTGCGCGCACTCCCTAGGCGTGTCCTTCTCGCAGCCACGCAACTTGCAGTAGGTTGTCCTGGTTCTGTTGGGACCTCACGCGGGCTCGCGCTTCCAAGCTCTCTTTGCCGCGCGACTTGTAGTTTCTGTCTTTTGCTTCTGCTCCTTAGCTTGGTTCTACAATGTTGCTGCTGCTACTGACATGTCCTATGTATATCCATGCTTGTCCATCCATGCTCCCCTCAATCCTATGCACATCCTGTCTTTTGCCTCGCCTTATGCTTTAATTAGCCTCGTGCCCGATATCACCATCAAATTAAGCTAATTCCCGCACTTATTCACCAAAAGGAGTTTTAAGTATACGAAATGCAATTTATCATAAAATGCAACTAAAACAGACTAAAATGTACTTGAGATGGGCATAGTTCGCATGAATTGGTACTCCATAAGTAGGTAAAAATCCTACTTATCAAAATTGTCATTCACCGACTGCCCATTAAAGAGGGATTTAAGCCTGTCAAATAGAAACTCAGGAGACTAAAACTTGAATGGAGTCTAAAGGTCAAAGAAGAAATTGTCAAGCAATTCAAAGCAGGCATTATCATGGTATCAACCTACCCAGAATGGTTGTCCAACATAGTTCATGTGCCTAAGCCCTGAGGGAAGGTGCGAGTATGCATAGACTATTGGGATTTGAACAAAGCTTGTCTCAAAGATAACTTCCCAGTACCTTTCATCCACATACTGATAGACAACACGACACAGTATGACATGTACTCTTTTGTCGATTGTTTCATCGGGTACCACCAAATCATGGTTGCAGAAGAAGATAGGGAGAAAATAACTTTTATCACCCCCTGGGAAACCTTCTGCTATAGGCGATTGTCTTTCGACCTTATCAATGTTGGGGTTACGTATCAACGAGCCATAATGGCCCTCTTTCATGACATGATGCACAAAGAGATAGAGGTTTATGTGGATGATATCATCGTCAAGTACAAAAACAAAGATGACCACGCCGACCATCTCATAAAGCTATTCAACTGGCTTTATAAATACAACTTGAAGCTAAATCCTGTGAAGTGTGCCTTTGGCGTCAAATCTGGCAAATTATTTGGATTTCTAGTAAGTAACAAAGACATTGAGCTGGATCCCGCCAAGATTAAAGCCATTACGGAGATGCATGTACCTTAAATAGAAAGAGAGATACGGGGATTCCTTGGGAGAATTAATTTCATAAGAAGATTCATCTCTCAACTCATTGCAACTTGTGAGCCCATCTTCAAGCTATTGAGAAAATATTCCTCCGGAAAATGGAATGAGGACTGTCAAAAAGCCTTCCTCTCCATCAAGAATCAATTAGTGAAAGCTCCTGTTTTGGTACCTCAAAGGGACAAGAGTCCCCTATTCATGTACATATCAGTCAATCCTAATGCTATTGGTTGTATGCTGGGCCAGAAAGATGATAAAGGCAAGGAAATAGCCATTTATTACCTCAACAAGAGATTCAATAGCGGTGAACAAAAGTACACCTTGATTGAAAAGACTTGTTGTGATTTAGCGTGGGCCGCCATGAGGTTACAACATTATCTCCATTGTCACACAACCTATCTCATCTCCCGCATGGATCCTCTAAAATACATATTCAACAAGCCCATGTTAAATTGTCGATTGTCCAAATAGAAATTAATCCTTCAACAATTCGATATCATCTACATAACTCAAAAGTCTATCAAAGGTCAAGGAATTGTAGATGAAGTATTAGATGAACTGCCTCCCATCAAACAGCCATGGTATCAGAACATAAAAGAATATCTCCGAGATAGATCTACACCCGTTGGGGTAAGTCAAGCTAAAAGAAAGCGGATTTATAAAATGGCTATGAAATTCTTTATAAGCAGAGATGCACTCTACAAGAGAGATGCTGGAGTAGGTCTTTTGACATGCCTAGATAAAGATGAAGCCCAAAGGCCTATGGATGAATTCCATGGTGGAGTCTTTGGTCCACACATGAGTGGTCCTTTACTTGCTAAAAAGATATTAAGAACAAGGAATTACTGGATATCTCCCAAAGCCGGCTGTGATGATCACGTCAAAAGATGTTATCAATGCCAAGTTCATGGAAATGTCATCCACGCTCGTCCAAATGAACTACACTTTATGAGTTCACCATTTCCCTTTGCTATGTGGGAATTGATGTGATCGAGCCAATGAAACCCAAAGCTAGTAATGGTCATCGATTTATTTTCACCATGATCGACTACTTCACCAAGTGGATAGAAGCTGCCTCTTTTCCCAAAGTCACAAAGGAGGTTATTGTCAATTTCATTAGAAACAATGCGATCTGACGATATAGATAATCAGAGGTGATCGTATCAGACAATGCAAAAAATCTGAACAACCAAATGATGAAGGAATTGTGCAACAAATTCCATATCAAACATCTTAACTCCGTTATTTATCATCCCAAGATGAATGGTGCTGTTGAAGCGACCAACAAGAACATCAAAAAGATTATGCAAAAGATGTCCGCCAATCACAAAAGATGGCCAGACTTATTGCCTCTGACTGTGTTAGCATACAGAACATCAATGCGTACTTCTATAGGGACTACCCTCTATTCATTGGTCTATGGCATGAAAGCAACACTCCCCATAGAAGTGGAAATGTAATCATTAAGAGTGTTGATAGATTCTTAGATGGAAGAAGATCAATGGATATAAGAGCGGTACCGCCATCTATCTCTAATAGACGAGAACAGAGCGATAACTATTTTCCATGGTCAATTGTATCAATAAAGGATGGTTCGGTCCTACAATAAGAAGGTCCGGATTTGGAAATTTAAAGAAAATGACCTGGTATTGAAAAAGGTCCTCTCCAATCAAGAAGTAGCTAAAGAAAAATTCGCCCCAAACTAGGAAGGCCATTTCATTGTCAAAGAATTGTTGTTAGAAGGAGCCCTCAGACTGCAAGAAATGGAAGACGAAGAATTTTCCCAGCTTATCAATTCAGACACAGTGAAAAGGTACTATGTCTGAAATGCCTGCAAACCACCATCCTAGTCTTGGAAAAAAAAAGAAAAAAAAGAAAAAAAGTCAGTCAAGTCTTATCACTCAAGCCGAACGACGAATGACCTGATCTCTCAGCTCTGGGAGTACGTAGGCAGGCATCTATGGTGCAGTCAAACTAGACAAAAATTCCAGAAAATCCTTCAAATTAAAACCAAAAATTCCAAAAACCCTTCAAACCAAACACTTTTAAAATTCCCATAGTATTTCTCTCCCTGCACAGGGTATCAACTTCAAACCATTCAAGCCAAACATGAACTACGTAAGGCCTGATCTCCTTCCCTCAAGGGGAGTACGTAGGCAACCATCTATGGTGCGGTCGAACCCTTGAAAGAAATCCAAACATTTTCCCTAAACCTCAATAATATCAAAAAACCAGTCCCAAGACACCAAAAGTAAAACATGAAAGCTGGTACACTAGAAAAGCCTAAAGATCAACGACCCATTCTGGGAGACCTTATGACATCTTAACGTCAATCCATCAAGGAGAAGTTCGGGACACATTAAGATGGCAAGTCATGGAGAAATATGGCAATCATCAAACAAAGTCAAAACATATCCAAAAGGGAAGTGAGATAAAATATATTTCCTTGTTATATATGTTGTTTGATATATATAAAATGCTCTGTACATGACAAAAATGGCTAAACTAGTCTATGTAGGAAAATAAAAGCTACTCTATAAGCCCCCAATCAAGTGAGACAACAAATCAAACATAACATCCCTCTCTGAGGATGGAGGGGAATCTCTGATCTTCTGACCAGCAGTCTCAAGGCGAGTCATAAGCTCCACTATCGTACGTAAAGTAGTACCATGATCATCCATGAATGCACTCGTTGATGCAACGACGTCCTCTGTATAGGATCTGAGAATGGCGTGATCAATCATAGTAGTATCCCTGGCTACCTGGGCTTTATTCCTCGCCAAAGAAGCATCATCTCTACTAGATGAGACCCTCAATAACAGTGTCCTAGCTTTGTCTTGCTCGAAAGTCAAAAGCTGTACTCGCTGCTCCAAGACATCTCTAGGTAATAAAAGGGCAAAAGTAGAAACAGAGCTGGGAGTAGACATGCCTATAGTTGCCGTCAAAGCCTCAAACATATCATCCTCTGAAGGAGAAGGGTGAACCTCCATGGGCTCCTCACCATCTGAATTAAAAGGAAGCTCTGGGTGAACAACATTGGTCGTTGCTATATCTGCCTCTAACCAAGAAGTGTACTCTGCTGAATGGCTGTAATAACTCTCATCAAACTCAGATGACTCTTTAAGAGTCCATAAATGATAAACCCGCTCTAAATCATCAACAGACATGGACAAAACAAATAACCGATCATCCAAAGCATCCTCAAAGGGATGAAAATCCTGAAACTGGTCAAATTATCCCTGGATAGCCAGTGGATGATAAGTAGTCACAGCTCTCAAACCCGCCAATGGAAGGAAATCCATACCGGTAGCATGTGTGATGAACCTCAATGGGGATCGGAATCCTGAATAAAGCAAAATAGAGAAAGGGTCCTCAATAGCATCTAAGAAAGTCAGCCATGAGGCTGCATCTATACACTCTGTAGGGCGAAAGGAAAAAGACCTCGCTCTATCATGCCCAAAAAAATATCCAAGGTGTCTCAGAGTGCCTATCGGCCAAAGATGTGTCATGAACCATACATATAGTAAAATCGCACTGCCTCAGAAATATCCATCATCACGAGTGTGGTAGTAGGTAGCTGAAATGAATGTCTCTACAAGAATCATGGGAAGAATGGTACAACCCTCCCGTAAAGCTCTGATTGTAGTGACTAAGGCAATGTCCAAATGGTCCAGGTAAAGTGGCATATATAAAAAGGCCACAATACACATCAATTAAGTTTCCACCCTGGCTATCCTCCACTCATCCTCGGATATCAAGAAGTCCCCCTGATAACGTGAGAAGCTATCCAAAGATCCAAAGCGGTCAATCATGAACTCCCTGGATATAACATGACCCGAGGTGAGTTAATCTATAACACTAAACAAAACCAATATGTTCCTACCAAGTTGGCACTTTGAGTTAATTTGGTTCTCACGAACATTTAAAGCTTGCACTTTGAGTTAATCTATGACACTAAACAAAACCAGTTCTGAGCTTGGTGGTGGGAATAAGTCACCTATTCTAAAGAAAGAAAAGTTTACTAATTGGAAAGTGCGAATGCAGGCTTATATAAAGGCTATTGATGATGAGCTATTTGATGATATCCTGAATGGTCCAATATGTTCCTACCAAGTTGGCTCCAACAACAAATGATCTCAACAAAGTAGATGTCAAACAACAAGTTAAACGGATAAATAATGAAAAGAAATTGGTGAAACTATGTAAAAGGACAAAGAAAATTTTGTTCATGGCTCTAGAAGATGAGCTCTTTGCAAATGTTTGAAAATAACACCACTGCCAAAGAAGTTTTGGAAGCTCTTCTATTAATGCATGAAGAAGTCAATGAGAACAAACAGTCTCTCTTGACACAACAATATGATATATTCTATCATATTCCTAGAGAGAATATCACTGCCACATATGAAAGATTTAATGTGCTCCTTAACTGTCTAAAGTTCTATGGCAAGGTCTACCCCAAAAAAATCTGAATTTAAAGTTCATAAGGGCTCTACCAAGCAAGTGTGATGCCAAGACCATTGCCATTCATAAATCAAAGAATTTACACGAGATGGCTATGTAGAAGCTCTATGATAACCTTCTTACCTATGACGATCATGATGAAGTTGATGGTGATAAAAATATAACCTTGCTTGCTCGAAGGCTAAGGATGTTTATGAAAAGCAGTAGCAGGTTGAGCTAAGAGTTAATGAAAATAAAGAAAATAGTAGCAAAGACCAAGAAGAGACCTCACATAACACATATTATTGCACGGAGTGCAAGATAACACCAATACATGCTTAAATTATTTAATTTGGCACTACTAAATTATCACAATTCATAGGATTATTACAATTCATATTTCAACAATAAATATTCTACGTAGAATAGCTCAACAATTCAAGTTAGGCCGAATCAAATGGCAATAACTCCTTTTTATAGCTCATACAATGAATCTCATATAACAAATGAAAATCCACAGTCTAAACACATGTCTTGCAAAGGATAATATTATGTACAAGGTGATACAATACTTGCATTTAATACATAATCAACTGAAAGTTGAAAACTTGCTCAATTATAAAATATGAATAAGTTTAGGAAATTTTCATAATAAAGTTTTAAATCATAGAGAAAACTTGCACAAAATAATATCATATATAGGTTAGGAAACTTGCCTGATACTCGATTTGCCAAAATGCAACCAATTCCTCTTTGACTGACCTATATATATATATATATATATATATATATAATTAAGGTCGAACATACCAATTAGTACATAATAAGGCTCAAATGGGTTTTTTAGCTTATTTCATAGTTCACGATGTTTTTTACAACTCGAAACAACATAATATAACCCTATACTCCTCAATTTACTTCTCTCTTAGCTTCGTTCGTAGTTTAGACTTCAATTTTGAAGTCCACCGATGTTTGCATTTTATAACTTGAAACATTTCAAATCATCATTTCATTAATCTTTTTTACGCTCGCCTTATATAGTTCAGAACAACGTAGCATAACATTGCACGACTATTCGACGTTCAGAAGTCGACACACGTGGGTTTACTTCCCATTTACTCTAATTCATAATTTAGACTTATATTTTAAATTCCCTCCATATTAGTTTACATTAACTTTTAATTCTCATTTTATATTCTTCGTGTTTTATTATTTAATTTACGTGACCAAACTTCAAGAATGTCTCTCGGCTTCGTGGCGTTGGGGAACTTTATGACCCTCATAATCATCATCTACGATGGTTTAAATTCATTATTTATCATTTCATAATATTTGACTTTTATAACTTGGAACATTTTAGAAGAAAGTCAAATATGTCGCATGTCATTGTGAAACGACATGACAACATGACCAACATGCGCAATGCCGTTTGGCGTCGCCCAACATGCCTTGACGTGCACCATGTCACTCGACATCCCTCGACACGCCCCAATGTGCACCACGTTGCTCAGTGTCGCACGGCGTCACACGACGTTCGAAAATAGCCTGGCAACATGGCTGTACACACTCCCATGTTAGACAACCCAGCAACATGAGGCCCTAGTGCCCATACATCTGTTGACACGCGCCCAATGAAATTTCTAACTTTTAACCCGCCCTATGGAGTGAGTTTCCTATATTGGCAGCCTTAACACCCTATATTCCGAGCCTCATAACTAGCTCATTCCAAGTCAGAATGAGTCCGTTCTTGAGTCATTTTCTTGCTAGTATTGTACTATACAAAACCCCAAAAAATCACAATTTTCCAGCAACTCTAACTAGCCAAAACATTTCCCTAAAAATCAGTGTTATATCCTGATTTTAGTGTTAGTTTCCAGCATTGACAGTTTCAACGCACCTATTTTTAATCATCATTACTCATCCGACATCGGAATGAGTTTGTTTTTGAGCAATTTTCTAGCTCGTAACATCCTTTACAAATCCCTCCGAATGGAAAATTTTTCTAGACTCATTATTAAGCCAAAATCGTAAATTTTTTATTTCGTAAATTTTATTAGATATTATGTCACTATCCTTTGAATAAACTCTATGACATGATAAATAGTTTTTATACCTACTTATCCGGTATCTGTTACTTGAATTAGTTATTAAACTCAAGTTTCTTAGTTACTTTTCATGCATTTTGTGTTCATTTTGTAGATTTTATGCTTGGGAGTTGTGTGAGCGATTATTGGTATGAAATCCCAAAGAAAAACAATCCAGACATTGTTGGGCTTTCATGTTCTTGGCTTGGAACTTGGATTATATTGTAGAGCTTCTTCTTAGCTTTCCGGAACATCTTGAATCATTCCAATCAGAGTTTGGATGCAAGAGTTATGATCTTTGTACCAACGGACGTTGAACTTCACTGTTTTGGGTGACCATTTGCATTACAGTCACTTCCAGCCCAATTTAGACCTTTATCAGTCTGTTATTTCTCAATTCTTAAAGAATGAAAGTTGTAGAGCCCGTCGATATCTTCGATTTGATAGGTGATAGGCCTCGTAACGCTTCTCGGATCAAAAGTTATGGACGTTTTACCAGAGGACACTGCAACAGAAAAATGATACCCGCCGGGGCGGGCTTTTACAAAGGAAAACCCCCATCGGGGCGGGGGTATCAGCTGCAAAACAGTACCATAGACAGCCAGGGCGGGCTTTTTGTGAAGGAAACCCCTGCCGGGGCGGGGGTACGGGCCAGAACACGTTTTTTATGCGTTTTGGGTCAAATTTTGATACCTTTTTGACTCCAAATTGGATTGGGTTTGTTCCTAAGCTAAACATTAGACTTGTAACCTATAAATACATGATGAGAGGCATAAAAGAGAGGGGAGAGATTAGATTATAAGGAGGATTCCATTAGATTAGATTATAGTAGATTAGGACCAAAACCCTAGTTCTAATGAGTTTTGGAGAATGAAGCGACTTGGAGACCAATGAAGATCAAGAGCAGGAGCTTGAGGAAGATGGAGATTTGCTGACAACAGATTTATTCTTCACTCTAATATTATTCTTTGTCTTTTAAGGTGTATTCAATTGTGGATTCTTAGTTTTAATTCAATAATCATGAACTAATTCTTTGTTTGAGATTACAATGGATCTTATTGTGTAGTTTATTTTAATATGTTTCGCTATCAATTATTATGTTCTATTATGAGGATTGTCTATTGTGATTTGGACTTAATTGCTTAATTTCCTAGCTAACAATTTCCATGATAATCTATATGAACTCGAGACATGAAGTTTAGATTTAGATCTGATCATGATAACATGTGTTTGTGATTTCTGCATAGATGGAATTCATGATTCTTGTTTAGGATAGAGATATGTCTTTACACCATATGTAATCTTATAGAGAACTTGTGCTTTAAATCCTTTTTAATTGTAATTTACATAGGGATATAGTGGATTAGTTAATTAGGGTGTCTTGCTTAATTCTATCTTTTGTGGATTTAAGTGAGTATGGGTATTATGGATCGAGAGGTGATTTTATCTGCTTTAGTGTTCTTGATTAACAATTCAGGATAGAAAATAATTGATGAGAAGTGTGTTAACTTAAATGAAGCAAAAAGTGAAGGTGTGATCTTAAATCTCCGTAATCTGATTTTTAATTAGTGGTAATTAGAATTAGTTTATTTATAAATTGAAATTCATTCGTTTAAATAAGATTGAGTTGGTTATGAGTTAGTACTTAGTGATTCTTGTTAAATAATTCCTCGTGGGAATGATACTTTACTTTCATTTTATTACTTGTTGACCACGTATACTTGCGTGTTGTGCGTAATTAGAATTTACCCAACAAGTTTTTGGCGCCGTTGTAGGGGAATTAATTTAATAATTATTTTTCAATATTAATTTCAATCAAATTAGTCTTAATTTAAATATTTTGTTTTCTTTTTATTTAATTTTCTCCCTATTTTTCTTTCTTTTCAGGTACCATGGATGGTTGCAATTATTAATGGCCATACACAAATATGACTCCACCAAGGGACACAACAATTGATGGACTCAATGCATTTTTTGCATTGTCAGCATAGATTAAGACACTTTCGAGGAAGTTGGACGCTTTTGCAACACAACGTCGTCAAAGTGTGGCAGTTACTTGTGATTATTGTGCTGGAAATCATCTTAATCATCAATGCACCATCAGTTTTGAGCCGATACCATATAGTGGTGATTACCTCAACAACTATGCTGAGCCTAACTATCATCGAGATCGGGGGTATCACCCGGATTCTTCAGGGAGCTACATTTATGATGACCAATATTATGCTCTAAATCCATCATACACATCGAAATTTTCATGTCCACCTCCATTGCCATAAGAAGAAAAGCCAAATCCGAGGGATGTAATATTGAAGGGCATAGCAAACCTAGAGGAGATGAGGATTAGCCAAGAGCTGTCAACCAAAAATTTTAATAATCGGATGGAACAACTCGTCACTACCTCAACCAATGGTCCTCAATACATGGGTTCCGAGACTGAAACAGAAAATTCAAGGCTGGGGGAATTATTGTCCAAGTTCATAGTAGATGAGGGGAAGATGAGTAATCAAGCGAGGTCAAATCAAAATCTTACGGATCAAATAGAGCAAATGACCAAAGCCGTAAGCAAAGCTTCCTCCAAACACTTGGCTTTATGACATGGATGACGAAATTGACGGAGAACCCAAATCAAATCTGTGACTGGATGAGCCACAAGATATCGAAAGTATGGAGATAATTGGGGATAATGAAATAGAGCTCGACAAAGATCTGAATGGGTCTCCACCAAAGATCAAAGAGTCAGTCAAATTTGAAAAAGCATGCCCACTTGGTAGTCATGTCGTCGGCGAAGCTCTTGATGACATAAGAGCGAGTACAATTTTGAATCCATGGTGGGACGAGAAAGAGAAGATAGACGAAGAGCCCATTGTGTGTGTCAAGCTTCTATGCCCCAAAGTGATCAAATACACAATGGAGAAAACACCTAAATGTGGGATGTTCTTGATTGAGATCATACCAAATCAGAGCATGCTAGATGACTTTGATGCATTGGCCATATTAAATGGGAACCTACCAAAAGCTATATTATTTCCGATGGATGGAGGGTTCCTCAATTATCGAAGAGGAATTGGATAGCGTTGACCAGACAAAGTCAGGCTCAAAGACTGTAATTTAAGCGCTAACTGGGAGGCAACCCAAGAATTTTTATATTTATATGCTTTACTAGTTTATTTAGCAGATAGGAATTAATTTTCTTATTAATTTCTCTTACCAATCCAAAGTGATATTCTAATCCATGTTATCTCTCTTTATTGTAGGTATTGGAGGTTCAATGGATAGACAAAAGATTATGAAAAGGTTATTCAAGTCAAATTCAAGTGTGGTACCCAATTTGTTCCATGTGCCTAACCTATTCTCCAAACTTAGCGGACAAGGTGGGGGATTGCTATATTTTTAGGGAAGTCCTCTGCTTTACTTTTTTTTTTTCAGCCATTGAGGACAATGTCTAGTTTAAGTTTGGGGGCATTTTAGTGTCGTATTGCATATAGTTAATTATTTACATTATATTTCATATAGTTACATTTAGTTTTTGCATTCAGTTTCTTGAAAAAAAAATTGAAAATTGAAAAATTAATAGTTAGTTTACTATGTTTATATAGCATTTAGTACATCTTGCATGAGTCCAGCTATTTGATATTTACAGTTTGTTTTGGCCAATGATGAGATTGGAATTGGGTAGACAAGTATAGTACTGACTATTAGAGCTTTGATGTAATTTCTTGTTATGAATTGAGTCTTTTTTTGTTTGAAACTGGTATAATAAGGATAATATAGTAAAAGCAGCTTGTTGATTGATTGAGTTTAAATTGATACATAATGGGATTCTAAAGGATAATGCTAGTTTGAATGAAAGAATGACAATAATAATTAGTGATGGATAAAGTTAGACAAGAACATACGTTTGGGGGAATATTTGGGGTATATATGCTATAAAAAAAAGAAAAAAAAAGGAAAAAAGAAAAAGAATGTATGAATAAACACCGTGGCGTGCTTGTCTAGTTTTGTGGCCTTTGTTACTTGAGTAAGTAAGCCCGAGGGGATTGTCTTTACACCTAGCGCCCTAAGGTCTTAATGGTCTGGGATTCATTGGTCGAAAGCTCGTTAAGGTAGCATTGAAAAACCTAAGGGAATAAGACATTGCATAGCTATGTGTATATAAACCAAAAGAAAAAAATGAATAAAATGGGAAATAAGAGCAAAAAGCCCCCGTAGATGAAAAATAAAGCATAAGTATCCCATGTTGACCCTCGATATTGGTAATTGTTTGATTTTAGTTTGATCTAGCTTGTTTTTGGATTTCTTGAGTTTACATTGTATGATTCCTTCGAAGAGACTTGTTATGTGTTAAATTTGATTTTATATCAGTTAACATTGTTGTGGAGCACACACGCACTACATTAGTGATAATAGTCTAAGATTTGATGATTGATTGGAAAGTTAATGATTTGTTTTGATATGATGTATTATCGTGTTTACTTGATTTTTCTAAGGCCGGTTGAATAGACTTGTTTCTGTCATTACTGCTGGATTCGTAGGCATGTAGATTAGTTGCATTGCATAGCATTGTTGTTTTGTGTTTTTGCTTGAGGACAAGCTAAGGTTTAAGTTTGGGGGTATTTGATAAATAGTTTTTATACCTACTTATCCGGTATCTGTTACTTGAATTAGTTGCTTAAACTCATGTTTCTTAGTTACTTTTCATGCAGTTTGTGTTCATTTTGTAGATTTTATGCTTGGGAGTTGTGTGAGCGATTATTGGTATGAAATCGCAAAGAAAAGCAATCCGGACATCGTTTGGGCTTTCATGTTTATTTCATGTTCTTGGCTTGGAACTTGGATTATATTTTAGAGCTTCTTATTAGCTTTCCGGAACATCTTGAATCATTCCAATCGGAGTTCGGATGCAAGAGTTATGATCTTTGTACTAACGGACGTTGAACTTTACTGTTTTGGGTGGCCATTTGCATAACAGTCACTTCCAGCCTAATTTTGACCTTCATCCGTCTGTTATTTCTCAATTCTTAAAGAATAAAAGTTGTAGAGCTCGTCGATATCTTTGATTTGATAGGTGATGGGCCTCGTAACTCTTCCCAAATCAAACGTTATGGACGTTTTACCAGAGAACACTGCAGCATAAAAATGATTCCCGCTGGGGCGGGCTTTTACTAAGGAAAACCCCCACCGATGCGGAGGTACCAGCTGCAAAACAGTACCATAGACAGCCGGGACGGGCTTTTTGTGAAGGAAACCCTGTCAAAGGCGGTGTACGACGTAACATGTTTTTATGCGTTTTGGGTCAAATTTTGATACCTTTTTGACTCCAAATTGGATTGGGTTTGTTCCTAAGCTAAAAATTAGACTTGTAACCTATAAATACATGATGAGAGGCATAAAAGAGAGGGGAGAGATTAGATTTGAAGGAGGATTCCATTAGATTAGATTATAGTAGATTAGGACCAAAACCCTAGTTCTAATGAGTTTTGGAGAATGAAGCGACTTGGAGACCAATGAAGATCAAGAGCAGGAGCTTGAGGAAGATGAATATTTGCTGACAACAGATTTATTCTTCATTCTAATCTTATTCTTTGTCTTTTAAGGTCTATGATAATGTCAAATTAGAAATTTACTTACTGAATATACACTAATTGATAGCAAGCTGGAAACAACGTTTGCTCCACATGATAATAAATTATGCGAAGTGATTGAATAATTGAACACTAGGAATTAAAGTTCAAGAAACATTTACTATAAAAGAATGAACTAAAGAAACTTGTTTAACTATAAACAAGTTAGAGTAAATCAACAATGATTAGAATTCTAATAAACTTAGGGTTAAAACATGCTCAATGTAATGAGATAAGGTTTTGGAAAAACTTGCATCCTCATAAACAAATTAGATACACGAACTTTCTCAATCATAGGAATAAAGTTGCACAATGTAATAATAGAACTAGCTCAATGAAAGTGTAGATTTAGAAAACTTGCCTTAAGCGTAAGCTATAATATTTAAAACTCACGTTCACATACACATAGTATTACAACCACAATATCTATTAGATATACTAACATTCACTTTCCAACATAACACACATTTCTAGTTAGACTTGTTAATTTAGTACAAGTTTTATGCTACTATAAATATTTTCAGAAATTTCAAGTGTTAACTTCACAACACTTCGTTACCATTCAATGTGTACACTAAGTCCTAACATATCGCATTCATAACTTACTAATCATTTTTACAACTTTGAATTTACTAACCACATAACACGACTCTGTCTTAACCTTGTTGTTACATGTTTATTATATTAACACATCATTAGACCAAGGTACATCGTTATCCCAGGTTTGCAGTAGCAACATAACTCACTGTCTCAGGATAGGGTATATCGCAGCTGCGCTATACACAAGCTCGATCATCCAAACAATTGCTACTTGCAGGCACACACGTGAAGCGAGAGACAACGAAGGAGCGATGGCAGCTTTTTAGCCCATCTAACACGAATTTTACCCACCAAACAGTAATATTAACATATACAATTGGTATAAAACTATTACAAACATGTTTGCTAACATATTCAACCAGTTAGAACAATTTAACAACAACTTAAACTAGTTTAATTTCTCAAATTCCATATTTTCATATGAAAACTCCATTTTTGACTTCTTTTACAAAAATCATCACGGTGATTACAATTCTACACCGAATCACTTCATTCAAACTACGTTCTCTTCGTTTCTTAACGAACTAGCATAATCAAAACTCAATTTATAGTTTACCATACAAATTGACCACTAAAATTGGTACTTACACAAGCCACGTGAGAAAATATATATTGTCATTACTTTTCTTCTTTTTTAACTGTAATTCGCATACAAATTCTTGTTTACATACAAACTCAAACATAACCAACCAACACATATAATCATCACAATTCAGTTGTATATCAACAATTCAACAAAAATTGAATTCACAGAACATATAAGTTATGCCGTAAACTCATATATATACATATATATATGCGGATCAATCATATATATTTATCTTCTTACTCGCTCACTCACCTTTAGGCGCATGACGGTTTTGGTCATACAATCGTTGTCTATACTTTAGCGACGCTATATGTTGTCCGTCACTAAAGTATGTATTTACTATGTTGTATAATCAAAACCGTCGTCTAAAAAAAAAAAGCCTCACTAAAAATAAGGGTATGCACTGATCCTTTCTCTATATATATATATATATATAATAATAATAATAATAATAATAATAATAATAATAATAATAATAATAATAATAATAATAATAATAATAATAATAATAATAATAATAATAATAAGATTATGGAAAATACCTTCAACTTGCTAAGATAATCCTTGCCAATCAACTGAAATTGCTTTGGAAATTCTAAGGTTTTCTCTCAAATTTTCTCTCAAGTTCTTAGAATTCTGCTCTTAGGCTTAAGCCAAAAACAACAACTGATAACAAGTATAGGTAAAATAAAGTAACTGATATGGCCTTAATACGCCTACTAAATATATCAGTTACACTATTATAAACGTATCTCAATTATAAATATATTTTATATTATTTTTTTTATCTATTTTATTTATATAATAAAAATTCAAAATTTAAAAATCCAAAAGCCATAAGGCTTTGTTTGGCAAAAAGTCTTAAACATAAAGACTTAATATTTTAAGCCTTGTTGGGGTTAAATCAATTTAAAACTACTTTAATTGATTTAATAAACAATTTAGTTTATAACTTATAATCACATATTATTTATTTGGATTTCCATATCCAATATTAATCAAATAATTAATTATACATACTATATTTTAAATAAATATTCCACTTAAACAATTATCACAAAATTATAATTTCATTATAATTTAATTTAATAATTTAACATACCACTTTAAATTATTAAATTAAAACAACAATATAACATCTCATGTTATATTACAACTCTCTAAATTATAAATTAATTTAATTTAGAATATTATCTAATAAATTTAATTCATAAATATTTACTAATAATAACCACATCAATAAAATATTTATTTCATTAATAACCACCTCAAATATATATTTAAATAGTTCAATAAATATTTAAAATTATAATTTAAAATTTCGGATTGTTATAGAATCACTACTACAAGGTTACACCAACATGTGAATAACCCTGTGACTCACATTCATCTTTACTTTGATGACTATTAAAATAAAACTTGCAAATCTCGAAATACTATTTCATTCATAAAACCTACCATACATAATGAGTTCAGGAACTTACTCTAATGTAGTATTAGTTTAGGAATTCGTCATAGTAATATGTAGTTCAAGAACAAATCAAGAACTGTCTGTATGCCTATGGATTCAAAAATTTACCATACTACTAGGAGTCACAAACCTACCATAATAATATGAGTTAAAGAACTAGCAAATATCTCAAGAAGTACAAACCTCTTCCTAGTGGCATACTCCTACTTCTTTCCTTCTTCTTCGAGTTCCCACGTAACTTCTTTAGTGTTGTGGTTACTCCACACAACCTTCATCTAAGGTCTTATCTTACTTCTCAAAGCTTGGCTATTTCCTATTAATTATTTGAACAAGAAATTCTTACTTCTAAAAACTCCACCTTTTTAAATGACTATATGTGTTTATGTTGACACCACTTGTGTCTGTTTCATTATGATACCACCTATGTTTGTTTTAACACTACCAATGTTTGTTCTTATTATTACACCACCATTGTCTATTCTATTATGACACATCACCAGTGTCTATTCTATTATGACACATCACCAGTGTCTACTTTACTAGTGTTTGTCTTTACTTTAACATCCCATGTGTCTATTTTTTTAACACGTGATTAACAATACCCCTAATTCCGTTTGCTAATTCCGTTTCTCTTTTGATATTCTAAAGTCAAGCTTAATAACTTAATTAACACCTCAAAATAAAAATATTTTCATTATTATTTTCTTTCGATCAGTTTCCTCGATTCATCTCTTAAAAACTCTATATGAGATTATCTCCTTATTATCTTCACTAAATTCTCTCACGTTATATCCTAAGGTACTCGTACCTTAGAGCTATAACCTACTACTTTGATACCAAGTGTAATGTCCCCAAACCCCAGTCAATCTTCAAACCCCAATCTGGTGTTACTCATTTAATACATCTTATCACACCATAAAGAAAATTTTATTATCCTTACAAAGCATTTGCAGAATATTACATTCTACTCTCAGGTACGAAGACCTTTACTAATACATCATCTATTATCATTTATAATATTACATCAAGTACTAATATTATAATTAATACAAACATTTACGTTAAAATATACACTTCTAAACATGTAAATCTTCTTCCTTAACGTAATCCTTTCTTTTAACATCATCTAACCATTTAGGTTCCTCTGCTCTAGCAGCAAAAATTTTAGAGTTTTCAAGAGTGAGCATTTAATTGCTCAGCAAGTATAAGGCAATCGAATAAACAACATTCTCAGGAATAGAATAATATTCTTCTAAAATCTTCAACAATTGAATTGTGACTCCCCCAAATCCGGGTATCTTCAAACTCGCTACACGATGCTACTGTTCACACATACATTCAATTGAAATACATCAATAGAGTGAATGTGTCTACTATTTATTACATAATAATAAGTCCCTTCCAAGGTTCTAAAATCCAGGATGAGGATGAGATATGCATCATAGATGATGATGATCTATTGAATTACGAACATGCTATGAGTAGTAAAGACTCAGAGAAGTGGAAATAAGCCATAAAATCCGAGATGGACTCCATGGATGAAAACAAAGTATAGACTTTGGTTTCACCACCTAAAGGCATTAAGCCTATTGGGTGTAAATGGGTCTTTAAAAGAAAGATTAGAGCAGACGGCAAGGTAGAGACTTATAAAGCCCATATGGTCGCAAAAGGTTTCAAACAAAGACAATGAGTTGACTATGACGAAACCTTCTCATCAGTTGCGATGCTCAAGTCCATTCGGACTTTGCTTGCAATTGCAGCTTACCCACGACTATGAAATCTAGAAGATGGACTTGAAAACGGCCTTCCTCAATGGAAAACTTGAGGAGGATATGTATATGACACAGCCATAGGGATTTATTTCAACGAATGGAACAAATCAAGTCTGTAAGCTACAACGATCCATTTATGGATTAAAGCGAGCTTCTCGTAGGTGGAACATCCATTTTGATGAGACAATCAAAGAGTTTGATTTTATCAAAAATGAGGATAAACCATGTATGTACAAGAAGGTTAGTGGGAGCTCTGTTTCATTCCTTGTATTATATGTTGATGATATGTTACTGAGAGGGAATGATATTCCTATGCTTCAATCAATTAAAATATGGTTATCTAAACACTTCTCCATGAAGGACTTGGGAGAAGCATCCTATATTTTGGGGATAAAAATCTATAGAGATAGATCTAAAAGGATGCTTGGCTTATCCCAAGGAACGTAAATTGACTCGATGCTAAATAGGTTTAGCATGGAAAATTCCAAGAGTGGTCTAATGTCAATTAGCCATGAAATACATCTCTCTAAAAAACGGGCCCAAAGACACTTGAGGAGAGATAACGTATGAGTAAGATTTCTTATGCTTTAGTAATAGGATCTATCATGTATGGTATGATATGTACTAGACCGGATGTCGCTCATGAACTTAGAGTAACAAGCATATATCAGTCGAATCCAGGAGAAGAACACTGGAAGGTAGTGAAAAATATCCTAAAGTACTTAAGAAGAACTAAGGATGTATCTCTTGTCTACGGTGGGTCTGAACTGAAACTAGAGGGCTTCACAGACTCAAGTTTTCAAACAGACCAAGATGATAGTAAATCAATTTCAGGGAATGTTTTTACCTTGAATGGTGGTGCAGTGAGTTGGAAAAGTTCCAAACATCAAACAATTGTTGATTCAGTGACAGAGGCAGAGTACATAGCTGTAAGTGAAGCTGCAAAGGAAGCTGTTTGGATGAAGAAGTTCATAACCAAACTTGATGTGGTTCCCAGCATTAGAGGTCCAATACCTTTATTCTGTGACAACACCGGAGCTGTTGCGCAGGCTAAGGAACCCAGGTCTCATCAGAAATCCAAACACGTGTTGTGGCGCTTTCATTTGATTAGAGAGATCATTGAAAGAGGAGATGTCACCCCGGAGCATGTGGACTCTCCAGATAATATTGCAGATCCATTTACTAAATCGCTAACACAACATCAGTTTGATCGTAACTTAGAGAAGATAGGTATGAGATACTATGGCGATTGGCGTTAGTGCAAGTGGGAGATTGAAAGTAGTATGCACACAAGCCAATCATGTATGATGATAAAGCATATACTTTGTAATCAATCTTATTTATTTTTTAATAAAAGTATTAATTTACTAAAGGCATTTGATTATCAACATGATGTTGTTTTAATAATATGTGATAAACCCATAGTTTTAGGCAATGCTTTTAGAATTATGATGAGATCATACTAGTGAGATCTAAATTCTTAGATAGCTTAAAAACTAAAATGTTCTCAACCTATGGATTACTAAAAAGGGATTAGTGAATTCAGATAGATTGATACATACGTTGCTTGCTCATTGGATGAGGGTGATTGATCTCATAATCATTTGTGTGGAGACACTAAAACAAGTATGTAGGTGCTTATTGGAATGTTCAGTGAACGTGACTCGCTAAGGAATACCTAATAGAGTTTTATTTGCCTATCAATAGGAATTCCTGTAGTGATTGTAGTACAAGTAATCCTTAAACTTGAGATCATCATAGTATCTTGTATATAATGATTTACACTTTGACTTATTCCTTAAGACCCTTAGGGTATATCAAAGGGTATGCTTGAGTGTAATAAGTTATATATGGAGATAATAAATTATGAATAAAGAATCTATCGCTTCTAGTAAAAGAAGAGATATGTCCTATGCGATTCGATAAATGACAACCCAGGAATCCTTGGCAAAGGTGGAATGAAATTAGGAAGTAGTTTCTAATTTGCATTCATTACGAGTTGTGTATTTAGGAATCGAAATACATATAATTAAATAAAATAAGACTTGACAGTAATTCCGTGTCTTATATTTAATTGAGACATTGTATGGTGGAAGGATTGAATTGTAATGTAATTATTTACTCAAAAGTTCTTTTAATGATTAATGTTGAAATCTATATTATCTGGAAAGTCGTTGATAGCTAGGGAGGCTTATCTCTATTGTAGAATAAATATTATTTATTTAAATAAATTAATAGTTTAATTTATTTAAATAAGATTAGAATTGTTCTAATTGATTTATTCACAACTCGGTTTAATATGGAGAACCGAAAGGGTCACACCATAAAATGAAGAATAATTATTTAAGAAGTTAATGGCATAATCGTAATAATATGTTAAGTATATTTAATGTAATCTATTGTGATAGAATAAATTAAATTGCTTAATATTTATTATTTAATATTTTGAAATATTAAATTTAAATTAATAAGAGGAGTCTTATTAATATTATTACAATTATTATTATTTTAATTTCTAAAAGAGTTTGGGAATTAATTTAATATTAGTACTCTCATTTATTCCTAATAAGATTAGGAGGCAAATTAATTAAAAGAGTTTAATTAATTATCCCTAATAAGATTAGGGAGCCTAATTAATTAAAGGAGTTTAATTAATTAAATAACACTCTATTTTAATTATATATAAAATAGGTTAGTTGATATCTTTATAAGAGGAGTCTGATATTAGATATCAGTGTGTGTGAGATACGTAATTCCAATAGTTGGAGAGTACGTCTTTTTCTATACAGATAGAAAACTAAGGTTTGAGCCAATACACCCTACTTCTTGATTCTTGTTCTTCCTTGGTAGATCACCTCTAGAGGCCAAATGCTTGGGTGGCTAACGTTGATCAAAGGAAGGAACCAAACCCGCATATTCAAGGAAAGCTCAACGGAATAGGAGTTGAACTTGTACATGAGGAAGCTCGGATCTTCAAGGGTATGATTATGTTTCTCCTACTCTTTTTAGACTGATAATCAAAGCACAAGAATGATCTTGGTTTATGGTTTGTAAGAAAAATTTTAAAATCCGTTTTACTTCGCTTTCGCTTTATTTATGTGTTTTGATTGCATGCTCTTGTTTCTAGCAAACTTAACAAGTAGAACAATTATAATAGAACAACATGCAAGAATCATATGCGTATATCTTCTATAAATGAACCAATAGTTACGAAGTACTGTGAATAAATCAAAATTGCACTTCTCTTTTCTTTGAAACGTTTAATGATGAACAACATCAGTTAAACCTTGAGTTTGGTCAAAGACCATGAGAATTTCTTTCTTTCTTTCTTTGAAAAGGACAACCCGGCACTAAGTGCGTAAGTTCGACATTTCTTACGAGCACGTCTAGGTGATCAGCCTATAGTACTCTATGTTGTACAACACTACTACATTAAACGTATCTACGTTTAAGTTTTGGCAACCTCATGTACCAGTCGGTTTACGACAAAAATGTTTGTTTATTCATACTCAGTCTTACCTTTGAATCCATACCATATCAATTGGCACATGATAACAATAACAATGGTATTTTGAAAGATGATAAAGAAATCCACAAAGTACTTTTAGTCTGGTCTAGCCGAAACAAATGGCCTCGACTCCTTCTTTAATTCAGTTCATGCATATCATACATGAATTACAAAGCTTGTCCAACGTAAGTATAGACAAGGGTTTAGAAAGCTTGTCTCAAGCGTCGTCTAGCGCTAATTCACTTTCCTTTTGGGGTTTTATAGGCTCTACATGACATAATCACACCACGTTAGGTCATATACAGTTAATAAATATTGTCATTAACATATCTTCTTCTTCTCAGTAAAAACTATTCGATTGGTTAGCTTAATAACATTCGTTAGGTTATTTAACTTTCATTACGACTTTATAACATTTTATTGTTATAAGTAACCTTATTCGTTAAATGTTTAAGTAATTACATTTCAAACAATCTCAAACATTCATTTGATGTGAATACGGTTTATCGTATTACTGAATACAGGACCTCGTATTACAAAACTTACTTTGTGTTCCCATTTTCGTAACCTTTTGTTAATTTTTTAATTGTTAAACTTAAGGTTTTAATCATCATTTAAGATGTTACTTTAATTTTAATTAAGATCATAATTCACCTTCCATTAACTTCTCTTTCTTTTATGTTCATACACACTCTTTTTTGCCTTTGGTTTAGGACCGGCGCTGCGGCGCCATGTCCTTTGGTTAAATGTCGCGCTGCAGCACATATTTGCAGTAGCTAGGATCCGGTGATGGCACTGCGGCGCCCCAAATCCTTCACTTGGCGGCACTGTGGCACCTCCCTTATCCCTTTGAAAAAAAAAATTCAATTTCTCAAGTCGTTCGTTGTGACGCCCCCAAATTCTCTACATTCCCTGTAGTAGATTTGGTGCTCACGTAAATATTCCATAAGATAATAAGTCCTATCAATCCAAGATTCACAGTATTCATAGCATATAGTAGTTCTCGTCAGAACAATTACTATACTGAATACCCTCACTTAGATGTATAGATGTAGTATCTTACGGGTATTTCTTTGATATTGATAGTTCCTATCTATCTGACATTCACAGTATTAATGCTAGGGTTGTTCTTGGAACTGAGGGGCACGACCTTAGTGCATCAGAGAACTCCCAAAATCTATCAATATTATCATTCAGATGTATAGTTCATATAGATACTGTACTCTTTTCTAATTTACTTAGATATGTAAAACTAAACAATGTATGAAAACTAATAATCTATCACACAACTTAAAATTTAATTACATAGGCCCCAAATGTAGTTAACTATTACATCATAGTCTTCAAAAAGGATAACCATGCCTTAAGCTTTTCTATCCACAAGTACTGGAACTGCCAGATACATCATTTCTGTCTGTAATTGAAAAATATTTGCAAGGATGAGCTACAGAAAGCTCAGCAAGTTTAAAACAAGTAATATTTATACTCACATTGAATATGAATTGAATGAACATAAAGTTCAGAGTTTTTCCACATATATATACTGAGGTTTATCTGCCAAATCTTGCACATTACGAGTTTCTGTCAGTCATATAGACTTAGCAACCCGAGTTGATTCGTTCAACCAAATAACCTAGGAGTATGCATGCTTTCTAAATAACCCCTGGTCATTAGTACAAATGTCGGTCTTAAATAAACTCTGGTCATTATTACAAATGCCGGTCATAAATAAACCCTGATCATTATTACAAATGCTGATCATAAATAAACCCCGGTTAGTGTATAATTGTCGGTCATAATAGCTTCAGTATATATGTTTGTACCAAACAACATTGGTTTATCACAGTCTCTGCTTTGATATCAAATTAAATACATTTTACGCAAATAACAGTTTATATGACTTGGTTATGCTTGAAGAAGAAGCAATAACTCACTTTTAATAACAGATACCACGAATAACGTTTAAAACAAGTTCACATGACATTAATATAAGAATTACATTTAATAAAAAATTAAATGTAATAAAAAACTTGCATTTGAAATATAAAGTTTGCATTTAGTGCAGAAAACTTGTCTTGCCCGTCGATTACTGCTACACAATCTATTATAATCTCTTTATTGAAAAGACATATCATTGTTAAGATTGATCTTCCAATTAGCATAATATACTTTATCTCACAACATTAGTATTTTAATAACACATTATCTAATATTTTACCACATAATAAATATTAGATCTTACAAATATTATTAACCCTTTAATAATATTTTAATCACTTACTAATATTATTAATTATTTAATAATATTTTAACCATTTACAAATATTATTAACTTTTTAATAATATTTTAATCACACTTTTAATATTATTAATCATTTAATAATATCTTAATCATCTAATATTATTAAGTATTTAATAATATTTTAATTTAACTTTAATCTAATATTATTAATCATTTAATAATATTTTAGTCTAACATTTTTATAACATGTTAATCTAATATTATTAATTATTTAATAATATTTTAATAATTTATTAAACTTATAAACAATTTATTTTAATTGTTTATCATTTACTAATTACTTTATTTAACAACCCTAAAATGCCATAAATATAACATCTCATCAAAATGACCAAAATAGCCTCCATAAATCTGATTACATCATCTTTAGGGTATTTTATCAAAAATATTATATTATTACCCTTTAGAACATCCCTTAACTTATTTTATCCATTTATTCATAACTTAATCATTCACATGCAAAATATAAAAACAGTTCCAAAAATTCTACGTTTTTGGAAAACATCAGTTAATATTACCCTTATGAACATATAATTTTTCTGGAATTTTTTGCTTTCGTTTATTATGCTTAAAATGGCCAAAACAGTCGGATATTGCAACAAATTTCATGAACTGAGTTTTTGTCCAAATATTTCGAAACTTTCAGGAGATGTTATGGTTATGTATATGTATTTCATGTAAAACTTGTACAATTTTTGGAGTTACGCACTAAGAGGTATTCATGTTTACTTTTAAAATCACATTTTCTCGTAAAATCCATAACTTTCATTTATACATATCCAAAAATCACCATATTTTTATAGAAACCATTTAACTCATCATATTATCATTCCAAATATTTTCAGAATTTTTAGAGTAAAATAATCAGACAAAATTGCCCCTGCTATAAATTGTCCAAAAACAATCCCTTTTTCTCTTTTTCAAAATTCTGGACTGTTTTGCTTAAAACAACTCTTATGGCTTGAGAAATCAATATTTTTGAGTGCTACCACTTGAGTTTACTAGTTAACTTTCAAATCTAGCACCCCTCTTTGACGGATCACAAAAAGGATGTGTAGATTTCAAATGGTAGCTTTTCAAAGTATACTAAAGTTAGGGTTTTCTAACTTTTAAAAACATAGTTTTCATTTCTTTGTTTTTGATTAACATTCTAACACTCAAAATGGTTAGATTCATACATGAAACACTAAGAAACATGTAGATCTAAAATTTTTGAGATCTAAAATTTGTATCTGGTTTGATTTTGTTGCCAATCATCTGGTTTGATAACTTTGGTTTAGGCTACAAGTTTTTTGAAAAAATTGGTTTGATTACTTTTTGATTCTTGTTGGTCTGTTTGCATTTCTGACAACTATACTATTGTGGCTTTTCTGATAGTTTTGTGTTGTGTTCTTTTTTCCAGAAGTGGGAGTAGCTGTTATGTGAATGCTTTTCCTTTAGCTTCAGATTCAGGTAATTCTGTAGTCTTTTTGGTTTTGGAGTGAACCGTGTTATGAAATTGAGATCTGAAATACCATTGTACATCTAGACAATTATTTTGACAAAATTTCTATTTTTTTATTGGTTAATATTACATTGTTCAAACTTCAAAGTGCAAGTGTTGTCTTGGGTTTTCATTGTGTTGTTTTATTCTTAAGCTAAAGGAAAGATGTTTTTCACTTTGAAGTGGTTTGCTTTTTTGGTATAATTGTTATAGTTCCTATAGTTTCTGTTTAGCTGCATATTTATACATTGCAAACCTTATTTTTTAGGTGATGAAACTACATGAATTCTTATTGACAGGCAAGAAAAACTCCATTATGTATTCCTTAGCGAGTCACATTTAGTGAACTTATTCTCCAATAAGCATTTACATACTTGCTTTAGTGTCTCCACACAAATGATCATGAGATCAATCATCATCATCCAATGAGCAAGCAACGTATGTACCAATCTATCTGAATTCACTAATCCCTTTTTTAGTAATCCATTGATTGTGACATTTTAGTTTTTAAGCTATCTAAGAATTTAGATCTCATTAGCATGATCTCATCATGATTCTAAAAGCATTGCTTAAAACTATGTGTTTATCACATATTATTAAAAAGCACCATGTAGATAAATTAAATGTCTTTAGTAAATAAATACTTTTATTAATAAATAAATAAGATTGATTACAAAGTATATAGTTTATCATCATACATGATTGACTCGTGTGCATACTACTTTCAAAAATAGCCTCCATAAATCTAATTACATCATTTTTAGGGTCTTTTGTCAAAAATATTATATTTTTACCCTTTATAACATCACTTAACTTATTTTATCCATTTATTCATAACTCAATCATTCACATGAAAAATACAAAAATAGTTCCAAAAATTCTAATTTTCTGGAAAAACATCCGTTAATATTACCCTTATGAACATATAATTTTTGTAGAATTTTTCAGTTTCGTTTATTATGCTTAAAATGGCCAAAACAGTCGGATCTTGCAACAATTTTCATGAACTGCGTTTTTGTCTAAAAATTCCGAAACTTTCAGGGGATGTTTAGGTTATGTATATGTACTTCCTGTAAACATTTCACAATTTTTGGAGTTACACACCAAAGTTATTCATGTTAACTTTTAAAATTACACTTTCTCATAAAATCCATAACTTTCATTCTACATATCCAAAAATCACCATCTTTTTACAGAAACCAGCTTAACTCATGATATTATCATTTTAATTTTTCTAGAATTTTTAGAGCAAAACAATCGATTTAAATTGCCCTCGCTATAAACCCGCCCAAAAATAGTCCATTTTTCTCTTTGTCAAAATTCTGTACTGTTTTGCTTAAAACGGCTCCTATGGCTCGAGAAATCAATATTTTTGAGTGTTACCACTTGAGTTTACTAGTTAACTTACACATCTAGCACCCCTCTTTGACGGATCACAAAAAGGATGTGTAGATTTCAAATGATAAGTTTTCAAAGTATACTAAAGTTAGGGTTTTCTAACTTTTAAAAATATAGTTTTCATTTCTTTGTTTTTGATTAACATTCTATCACTCAAAATGGTTAGATTCATACATGAAACACTAGGAAACATGTCGATCTAAAGTTTTTGAGTTTTGAAATATTTGATCATTATTTTGATCAAAATAAACTACAAAAACTAATTAGAGTTTTTGATTTATATACCTTTGATTAATGCTATCTTTCTTCTTCCCAAGATGGTTATGGATCTTGGTGTAGCATCTTTCTCTCTTCTTCCTTCTCCTTAGAACCCACAGTTTTTCCTCTCTATCTCTCTCTCCTTTATTTTCTTTCTTTCTCTCTCTTTTTGGAAGAAATGAAGAAAATGAAATAAACTTTTTAATTGAAATGTACGGAAGGATATTTATAGGAATTCAAAACCAAGGGCAAAATGGTTTTTAACCATTACTAGGGAAGGGCAAGATGGTGTTTAAGTCATCTCAAGGAAATTTCCTTGAAATTTCCTCATAGGACATATTGGTCATAATCAATTAGAGTTTTTAATTTCTATACCTTTGATTGATGTTATCTCTCTTCTTCTTCCCAAGATGGTTATGGATCTTGGTGTAGCATGAAGGTTTTTCTCTTCTTCATTCTCCTTAGAACCCACAGTTTTTCCTCTCTTTCTCTCTCCTTTATTTTCTTTCTTTCTCTCTATTTTTGGAAGAAATGAAGAAAATGAAATAAACTTTTTAATTGAAATGTAAGGAATGATATTTATAGGAATTCAAGACCAAGGGCAAAATGGTCTTTAACCATTACTGGGGGAAGGGAAAGATGGTCTTTAAGTCATTTCAAGGAAATTTCCTAGAAATTTTCTCATAGGACATTGGTCATAATCAATTTTTTTGAGGACAAAATTGTCATCTAACTATAATTTGGAAATTTCCTAGAAATTTACTTCAAGGATGTCATGGTCATTACCAATTTCTCTTGGGGAAAAATTGTTGCTTCCCCATTACTAGAAAACTTCCTTGCCATTTCCTTCCTAGGCCGCAAAAGTCATTAACAATTTTTCTTTTGGGCTAAATAGTCATTTCCCCACTTCTAGAAATTTCCTAACCATCATCACCAATTATCACACCCTAGTGGGGCCCACCATCCTTGACTCCTCCCAATTTAATATTTTTGGGTTCTATTAAATTATCATTTAAGGCATATTCTTAGCATATTATCATAATATTATTTATTCCTTAGAATATTCCTTAAGATATTTCCTTAAGTTTCAAATCTTAGGTTTTCAACCCTAAGGTTTTTCTAACTCGCACAATTCTCCCTCAACTCTCATAATTCACTTCCATACTTTATGAAGTAAAAATAAATGTCCATTTTGCCCTTTCGTACAATTGATTATGTTTTAATTCCCGAACTATGTCGATAACCCGATTTCTTTTTATTTCTCTTTATATAACAAATAAATATATACATATATTTATAATATATGTATCTATTAAATCACATACATATTCTTCGTAAGTCACAAAGTATCATGGATAAATATTTAATGTGATTTAATATTCTTATATGATTAATTTAATTAATCATTTTTCTTGCTAATATATAGCACATCCTTAATTATAGTAACCCATGTATTAATATTTATAATCTCTATTAAATTCTGATTAGGGTTTGAATTATTACATTCACTCTTCCTTATAAGAATTTCGTCCCGAAATTAAGATACACTTTACGAAACTAAATATAAGAAATATTTTACATTTTCTTCTCGAACTCCCAGGTAGCTTATGAATTCTCTATATCACTTTAAGTGATGGTATGACTTTATTTCTTAACACTTGTTCCTTTTTATAAATTATCTGAACATGAACTTTTTGTTAGGTGTAATCTAATTAAGCACGACACGCAAGTATACGTGATCAACAAGTAATATAATGATAAGTGAAGTATCGTTCCCACAGAGACAAATATCGAATTTTATTCTAACAATTATCAACTTTGTATTATCTCAATTTTATTAAACTAAATGATTTAATGATGAAATTAATGGAAAACTGCTAAATAAAGAAAATTCAACTAACTACCACAAATTTTAACCAGATATTGGAGAATTAAGCCTACAATTTCATTTTATGCTTCACTCAGATTATCACACTTCATTTTTAATTCAAATTAACTATTCCAATTCATTCATCAAGAACACAAGAGTAGATATATCCATCTCTCGATTCACTATACCCATATCAACTTAAATCCACAGATGATAAAATTAAACAAAATACCCTAATTAATTAATTCATTACATCTCTATGTGAATTACAATTAAAGAAGGTTTAATCCCAAGTTCTCATAAGATTACATGCGATTCATATAAATATCTCTATCCTAAACATAAATTATGAATACCATCAAAATGCATATATCACAATTACATGCTATTATAAATAAGTCTAAACCCATATTTCATTTCTCGAGTTCATATAGGTTCACAAAGAATTGGTGATCAAGAAACTCATAAATTACGCACAAAACATAATAGATGAACTGAGAATAGCAATATTAAATTAAACTCGAAGCATGAAAATCCTCAATAAACATAAAGATCCATCATAGGCTTAATAAGAGAATTTAGTTAATAGCTAATGAAATAAAAACTGAAAAGATCAAAGAATAAAACATTCTGATTACAAAACTAAAATTGAAGAGTGAGAACAGTAAATAGAACCACCCTTTTCTTCAATTCACTCTGAAATCTTCGTGCTCCTAGCTCTTTGCTTCGATTCCTCCAAAATGTCAAAAATCTAGGGTTTGTTAGTTGTTGTTGATGAATGATGATTGTTGATGATAATCTCTCCCTCTGTCACTGAATACACTCTCTTTCTTATCCCAATCGCATACAAAGTCCAAAAGTCTCGCCACATCAGAAGTGAAATTGCATCAAAAGTCTTCTAACTTGGTTATGCACCTTACCTTTAAGCAGTTTTTCCTTCTTGGTAACCTCATTCTACGGTATCAAGCATGATTAGTGACGTGTACCCCCGCCCCAGCGGGCATGTTCTATGTACTTTACTAATTTTTGCTGCTTTTCTTGCTCTTTTCCGCTGTTTACCAATCAATCCTCTCCTTAGCCAATACATACTGAACCTGTACACAAGCATAATACAAACGTATAAAACAATACTAAAACATACGGATTAGCAACTGTTTATGTCTGAAAAGGTATCCAATTCGTAGGTATGAAACCCACTCATCAAATTCTCCCAAACTTAGATAGTGCTTGTCCTCAAGCACAACAAAATGCAATGCAATGCAACTAACTACATGCCTACGAATCCAGCTATCAGACAACACAAAGTCTATTCAAATTGCCTCAGACAAATTACAATAAACATGAACAACAAATCTTTCCAAAACATGTCAATAACCTTATATCAATCACCAAATCAATCCATGTTATTACTGACATAGTGCGTGTGTGCTCAACAACTGTGACACCCGCAAATCCTGGTACTTCATTTCCACAGGATTCAGTGTTCACTTAATCATAACATTCATTGCTAACTACCCAATTATAATAAATTGAATAATAAAACCTGCCCATACAGGATTAAATTTAAATAAAAATCTCCCCAGGTTGTCTAACCTTTAACAACAATTATTCAAATGCGGAAATTAAATAAACTTCATTACAATCTTTAAACCAAAGTCTAATAATAATACTATCAAATCTATTACAAGTCTTCAAGATTGTTCATCTTTCCTTTTCCTTTATCGGTGCTAGGTACGCCACCGCTTCAACTTTAGTCAGTAAGAAATTTTACAGCAAGAGTGAGCAAACAAGGCCCACTTGAAATAACAATAAATAAATCTTTAAACTTTTACATCAATTGCCAATACTAGGCTCAATAGAACCGAACAATATATTCTATTAACTTTCCGAAAATTATAACATTCACCGAGGGTCTAATGACCACTTAATCATGTCCACGCTTATAAGTAATCTTTCAACTTTAACTTTAATAAATATAAGACTATAAGACTCCACGCATTTGGGGGATCAACCCTTCGTATAATGTATTGTGCACAACCATTTCAACGCTAAGCGTAAACCTCTATTAAAAGAGTTGTTCATCTCAGTATTTAGAATACAAGTCCGCACCAAAGTAAGTTTGGTTTGGATAAGCTTTCAAGGAAATTTGGAATTTAACGAACATCAACTAAGGAGTAGTTGAATAAGACCAATAACACTATACTATAGAATAATAGTGATTGAATCAATCATAGTAACTAAAGTCATGCATTAGGAATAATCTAATAGCATACAATTTGAATAAATATAGCATACCTTGCTTGAACAATACTAAGCCAAGGTTAATTAGGATTGAATACTAAACATGCATGGCAATTCAGTTATGTATGTTAATCAATAATTGAAATAAAAGAATAACTTGTTCAACATCAAACCAAAGTTTAGACCACTTACATCATTATAAGATAATCGAATTGAAAAGAATAATTAGCTCAATAAGACAAAGGATTAGAAAACTTGCATCGTCATGAGTAACTAGATACAATCGACTTACTCAATCATAGGAAATCTAGCTCTCACGAAAAGTGTAGAAGTAGCAACTTACAACAATTGTAATTGAATTTGAAAACAATAATGTACCAAATGAAATTAAACTCGCATAAATGAAGTTTTGAGTTAGAAAACTTGCCTTTCGCTCGTAGACTAAACCGAATCAATTTGAATCACAATATCCTATATATATATATATATATATATATATATATATATATTATCGTGACATAGTTAGTCATTATTACATAACTAATACATTCATCACATAGGTTTGATTATTTAATCACATAATCAACTTATAACACAAGTTAATCCTTAATAACATAATTATTCATAGTATAGAAATACTAAAATCTATATTTTACAAATTCTACTATCATCACAAAAATGTTTTCTTAAAATTTCGTGTACAAAAAGTACACCGTCGCACTATTCTCGCTAACTCACATGCCATACGCCTGCTACTTACATCGTGGGTCGCGTACACTATGTAGGTAATGAAAATACAGCACTGTATGTTGATTATATTACAAGGCATGCTCACAAGGCAGGATGGCGTCATATGCGCCATTTAATGTATCATTGGGTCACACAAGCGACGTAAACTCAGAGCTTTTGAATCGACAATTTTGAATATAAGACAAAAAAAGCCAAATCGCCTAAAAGCTCGAATCTAATAGACTCGATTATCATGTAATTTACATATAGACTTCATATAAACATATTGTGAAGACTTCTAACATGTTTATACTCATAAAATAACACAAACATCAAATATACAACACCCAATTTCAATGTTCTTGGCAAAACTCCATTTTTTTACTTTTCAATGAAAATCAACACTTTGTGATTTTGTTTTTCAACCAAAACAAGAAATTCAAAACATCATGATTATGATTTTACATACTTTATCAATTCTAACAATCAATTTATCAATTTAACAACAAATAAAACCTTAATTTCTACTTTAAACTAAGCCATATTCATATATATATTTTTTCATATGAACTCATTGTGATATATTTCTTCACAATTTACATACATACATAAAGTAATTGATTATAATCATACATAATCTCAACAAAAAAGTTTTACAACAACAATCATCATCTAAAAGCTATATACACAAGAATTCATCATCCATAATTATTTATAGAGAACTCTTTGAGAAGAAAAACTAAACTTTAAAAATAAAATACAAGGATTAATATCCTACCTTTGATTAAGAAGATGATACTCTAGAGTTTAGAAGAAAATGGTTATGATTACAATCTTCTTTTCCCCAATCTTTTCTCAATTTTCTAAGTTTCTCTCAACTTTTTCTCTCAGATTTTTTTCTTCTTCTTTTTTCTTCAACCGAGCCTTCTTCTCTTCTTAACTCTAACTTCACGTAATAAAAAATATAACGTATATGATATAATATCTATTAATGATATAATATAAATATAGATATAATTATATCGCTTATATTTTGTTTGAAAATCAAAAGCCATAAGGCTTGTTTGGCTAAGCTAAATAAAATAACCCTTTAATCCTTACACCTTGTTTGGTAAACCAATTAAAACAAATGGATTAATCCTTATACCTTGTTTGATAAAACACTATTAGATTAAAGACTTATTATGCAATAAGACATGTTTGGCAAAACTAAATTAAACTCCCTTAATTTATTTTAATAACTCCTTTATAAGCAAGATTATTTGTCACACTTCTATTTAATTAAATAATCAATTTAATCAATTCAAATATTAATCTATTAAATTACTTTATTACATAAATCATTATCACAAAACTATAATTTCTTTATAATTATAATTTTATTTAACCAACTAATATTTTAAATTACAATTTCCCATTTAAAATATTATAATTTATTTAAATCACTATAAGCTCTCTAGCTTACTTATTAAATTACATTGGTATATTATCTCATAACAATTAATTTATTTAGCTCCTTAATTATTTATTCAACAAATAATTAACTAAACCACATCAACTCAAATTTCCATATAATTCAATAAATATTTAATATTGCAAATAAATATTTAATATTTAATATTTAATTATTTATTCAACAAATAATTAACTAAATCACATCAACTCAAATTAAACAATTATTTATTCAATAATAAATATATTCATTAAATATTTATATAAATCAATAAATATTTAATATTACACTTTAAAATTTTGGAATGTTACATCATTCCCTCCTTGCAAGGATTCTGTCCTCAGAATCACAACTCAAACAAATCATTCGTTACATTCTTCCCTACTTACAAAGATTCTGTCCCCGTAATCAAAGACACAGATTAAACAAATAACTCGTGGTACTCTTTCAACATTTTCTCTCGAGTTCCCCATGTAGCTTCTTCAAATATGTGGTTCCTCCATATCACCTTCATAGAAGGTATCACTTTATTCTCGAGCACTTGTTCTTTTCTATCGACTATCCCGGATAGAACCTCTTCATAAGACAAATCTTTCTCGAATCGCAACGGTGCTCGTACTCGATCACATGTTTGTAGTCGGGTTTATATGGTCGTAATAATCAAATGTGAAAAATATTATGAATGTTTTCCAACTCGAGGTAGAGATACCTCGTAAGTTCACTTCTCCCACTCTTCGCAAAGACTTCAAAGGGTCCAATAAACCTCGGGCTTAGCTTTCCTTTTTACCCAAATGAATTTTCCCTTCCAAGGAGAAACTTTTAGAATACAAAGTTCCTACGTCCGAATGCACGATCTTGTCTCGTGTTGATCAAAGATACTTTTTCTCGTCTGCTTGTCTCGCTACTAATCTTGTCCCCGATGAGTTTAACAACGCCGCCAGCTTTGTTGTACCAGCTCGTCCTAACAAATATGCTCACCGACTTCATCCCAAAGACAAAGGAGTTCTACACTTTCTCGCCGCATAATGCCTCGTAAGGTGGCATGCCGATGCTCGCGTGATAACTGTTGTTGTAAGCAAATTCCACCAACGGTAATTGTTCTTCCCAGCTTCCTTTAAAGTCCATAACACATGCTCTCAGCATATCTTCCAATGTCTGAATTGTTCGTTCGCTTTGGCCATCTTTTTGTGGATGATAAGCCGTACTCATTCGCAATTGTGTCCCCATGCATTCTTGTAGTCTCTTCAAGAAATTTGATGTGAATCGCGGATCTCTATCGAACACAATTGATACTGGCACTCCATGCCTCGAAACGATCTCTTTAATGTACAATCTTGCCAACTAATCAAGATTGAATCTAATCTTTATTGGTAGAAAGTGTGCTGATTTCGTCAGTCTGTCCACTATCACCCAAATCACATCGCATCCTCTCTGAGTAGTTGGAAGACCCACCACAAAATCCATCGTGATGTGTTCCCACTTCCATTTTGGTATTTCCAACGATTGGAGTAATCCGCCGGGTCTTTGATGTTCGGCTTTTACTCTCTGACATGTCAAGCATTTCTCTACGCATTCAGAAACATCCCTTTTCATGTTTGTCCACTAAAAATGTCAGCGCAAATCTTGATACATTTTCGTGCTTCCTGGATGAATTGAATATTTTGAGCTGTGAGTTTCAGTCAAAATTTCTTCTTTCGCCTAGCACCGCTTTGAACCCAAATTCTTCCCTCGAACCGTAGTAATCCTTCGGTATCGACCTTGTATTTTACATCACCGCCTTCAACCAGATTCTCTTTGATTTTCCCACACTCTTCATCTTGTAGTTGAGCATTCTTCACTTTGTCCACTAAAGTTGACCAAATTTTCTATCCGGAATAGTTGTTCGTCGATTCTTTTGAAATTTGATTTCCAACTCCAGTTTTATCATTGTTGAAATGAGCTCTTCCTGAGTTGTTATCAGCATCAGCTTCTCTCGACCTTTCCTGCTTAAAGCATCTGCAACCACATTCGCTTTTCCTGGATGATAAAAGATCTCACAATCGTAATCTTTTATTAGTTCCATCCACCTTCTTTGACGCATGTTCAAATCCTTCTGAGTGAAAATATACTTCAGACTTTTGTGGTCTGTGTAGATCTCACATTTCTCTCCATAAAGATAGTGTCTCCATATCTTTAGAGCAAATACAACTGCAGCTAATTCCAAATCATGAGTCGGATACCCTTTCTCATAATCCTTTAGTTGTCTTGATGCATACGCAATAACTTTGCCGTTCTGCATAAGAACACAACCCAACCCTTTATGTGAGGCATCACTATACACCACAAAATTTCCTCAGATTATCCGGTAATGTCAACACAAAAGCCATACTTAACTTCTTCTTTAAATCTTGGAAACTCTCTTCATATATCTCCGTCCAAACGAATTTTATAGATTTCCTTATCAAATTTGTTAGCGGAGTGGCTATCTTAGAAAAATCTTGAATAAATCTTCTACAATAACTTACCCAAATTCCCCCAAGAAACTCCTCACTTCTGACGGTGTTCTTGGTTGTTCCCAATTGATTACAGCTTCCACTTTTGATGGATCCATTGAAATCCCATCTTTGTCAATCACGTGACCCAAAAATTGTACACGATCGAGCCAAAATTCACATAGAGAGAATTTTTATGCATAACTTTTCCTTCCTTAGTGTTTCCAATGTCAAACGTAAATGTTCCACGTGTTCTTCTTGAGTTTTGGAATACACCAGAATGTCATCAATAAATACGACCACTAAGAATGGTTTAAACACCCTGTTCATCAAATCCATGAACGCAGCAGGGGCATTTGTTAAACCAAAAGACATCACCAGAAACTCGTAATGTCCGTACCGAGTTCTGAATGTCGTTCTAGGTATATCCTCCTTTCTTACCTTCAATTGGTGATACCCACTTCTCGAATCTATTTTCGAGAAATATTTAGCACCCTCCAGCTGATCAAACAAGTCATCTATTCTAGGCAACAGATACTAATTCTTAATAGTGACCTTGTTTAACTCCGTATAATCAATGCAAAGACGCATTGATCCGTCCTTCTTCTTAATGAATAAAACTGGCGCTCCCCATGGTGATATGCTTGGTTGAATATATTTCTTGTCCAGTAACTCGTGCAACTGTACCATCGGTTCCTTCATTTCTATCGGAGCCATTCTCAGACGGGGCCTTCAATATCGGTGCTTTTCCGGCCGCTTAAGTCGATCACGAACTCAATTTCTCTCGCAAAGTGAAGTCCCGACAAATCTTCTGAAACACGCTCTTGAATTCTCTCACTACCTAGATTTCTTCTTCTAGTTTCACACCCTTCTTCCGAGTATCGACTATGTAAGCTAAATAGCCCACACAACCTCGACTCAACAATTTCTTGGCTCGCGATAGTCGTCTTGACATTTCATTTGTCTAGCGACTTGCTACCATAAAATACAACCTTTGACAGAGTCATAAGGTTTACACACTTCAGACAATCGACATCGCTCCATATTTGAACAAATTACAATCCATCCCCAAAATTACATCAAATTCCCCGAGTTTAATCGGAATCAAATCTACCAACAAAATATTTTCCTTAATGTTCACCCTACAGTTCTTGTATCGTATCTAACAAGGATTACTTCCTTATTTGCAATTTCTATGTTCAAAGGAAAATTCAGTTCTTCTCTAGGCAATTCTAACCTCTTAGCAAATTCATCAGATATAAATGAGCAAGTAGCACCCGAATCGAATAATACATAAGCATTTATATCATTGATTGGGATAATACCTGACACTACATCTTTTGATTGCACAACATCTTGCACAGTCATGTTGAAGGTTCTGGCTGTGGGTTTGTTTGATGATGCAGGTCCTGCAATGGCCCATGTACTTCCATTGTTACCTCCATTGCTTCTGGTTTTCACTCATTCCCTCTTTTTAGGGCATTCACGAGCAAAGTGATCCTTGGATCCGCACGTGAAGCATACATTCTTCTTCGGTTGAGTGCAATTTGGGGCGATGTGACCCTCCTGGCCACAATTGTAGCATATTCGCTTCCCTATCAAGCACGCACCCTTATGGAATTTCCCGCATGTCGCACATGCTTTAAACTTTTTGTTTTGCTGGTTACCCTGCTGGTGTCCAGCACCCATGCTCCCATTCCACTTCCTCTTCAAGCTGTTGTTGTTATTGTTGTTTCCACTACTACCACCTCCATTCTTAGTCTCATTCTCATTCCTCTTCTTCTTTTGTTCCTGGTTGAACTTTGTCACTGCCTCGCCTCCACCTTCCACGAGTACTGCTTTCTCCATCACCGCTGCAAATGTCTTCAACTGGAACAGGGAAACCCTACTGTACAGCCAAGGCTTTAGTCCCTATTTAAATCTCTTCGCCTTACGCTTGTCTGTGCTGACCTGATATGGCGCAAACCTCGCCAATTCGTTGAACTTCGCGGCATATTCAGATACCATCACCGTCCCTTGCTTTAGTTCCAGAAATTGCACTTCTAGCTGACTCTTCGAACTCTCCGAAAAATAGGTCTCGAAGAACAACTCCTTGAACCTATCCCAGGTCATCACTCCTGGCCCTTCCCGAGTTTTATTGGCCTGCCACCAATAACTAGCTTCTGCTTTCAACATGAATGTTGCAAGCGCTTTCGTCATCCCCTACCCTAGCGACATCGAACACTTTTTCTATCTCCATAATCCAGGTTTGTACTTCGACTAGATTTATGGACCCACGGAATTCAGGTGGTCCAACTGCCTTGAAATCCTTAAACGTTGTACCATGGTTTTGTGGTTGATTCTGCAATGCCTCGTGTTAGTAGTGTCACTAGTTGTTGAACGGGGTTACCATCAACATTGTCATTATTGGTAGTTCTCTCATTGTTTCTCCGCTTGGGGGGTTCACGTCCTGGGAGGCATTTTCTGTTAAAACAAAACATCTATTAGACTAATTCAAATTTTTTTAAGTATTTTCTAATTAACTTGCCTCCATAAAAGAAATAACCACATAACACATAACACTTTGAATAAAGTAACAACTTTTATTTTTTCAAAACCTTTTTGGAAAAAAAAACATAAAACAATAGCATCACTGCTATCTATATTACTTTCTTGAACTACAAAAGTTTCAGGACATCATCAACATTCTCCTATCCCATGGTTACTTAACACCAGGGATTTACACATTATTTAACCTTTCACTCATCGTGCAACACTACGATGTTCTATTAAGATACTTCTTAGCCCTATCACGTTCTTCCTCCATGACTCGAAACATTGTTCTGCGATCTAACACGAATAATGGCAGCGTCTCGAACTAAATCAGATATCCCATGACCCGATCTTGAGCTCGATTAATTGCGGTGTCAAATACTTTATCCATCTCTTCCATCTTCACCCTTTTTGCCTGTGAGTTCCTTACTGCTCTTCCAGTTCGTTGATAAGCTTCCTCGTATGCATCTTCAGCTCTTGCCCTCTTAGCAGCTTCTTCTCTCAGCTTTCTCTTCAGTTTCAACAACCATCTCGATTAATTATTCTTTCTCTCCTTCAGTCTGTATTAGTTTCTCCTCGGCGTTTGTCAGCCATTCCTCACGATCCTGGATCTCGCCATCTTTTTGCGTCATTGCAGTCTGTTGTTCAGCTACTATCTCCTATAACTCCTCAACTATATCCTGAAGTTCTACGTTAAGGTCATGCACCTCATCGTATATACGGCCAACTATCAAGTTAAGTGGAATCCTTTCCTCCTCGTCCTCGTCATCCTCATCCTCATCCTCCTGTGGTAACTCAACGGGATCCTCCTTGTCTGTCTCCACATCATCATCCTCATCTTCAACTACTGTGTCCAACGGGTCGACTCCCGTGGCAGTAGTTCTTCCCAAACTACTTGAATGTCGCGAGGCTCCTCCTCTATAGGCATTTGAGGTCCCTCCTCCCTAGCCTGACTGGATTCTCCGACATTAGTCATCCTGACAATAAAGTTTTAAAGTTTTAATTATTAATCATTACTATTCGACACTCACGATTACATAAACTATAAACACATAAGCACATAAGTATTTTATTACTTCTTTCTTAAAACTCGATAAGAGTTATCTCCACTATCTTTTCAAAGGTTACTTCCTAAGGCTTTTCCCCCCACCTAAGGTTCATAACCTAAAGCTTTGATACCAACCTGTGACACCCCCAAATCCTGGTACTTCATTTCCACAGGATTCAGTGTTCACTTAATCAAAACATTCATTGCTAACTACCCAATTATAATAAATTGAATAATAAAACCTGCCCATACAGGATTAAATTTAAATAAAAATCTCCCCAGGTTGTCTAACCTTTAACAACAATTATTCAAATGCAAAAATTAAATAAACTTCATTACAATCTATAAACCAAAGTCTAATAATAATAATATCAAATCTATTACAAGTCTTCAGTACTTGTTCATCTTTCCTTTTCCTTTACTGGTGCTAGGTACGTCATCAGTTTCAACTTTAACTGTAAGAAATTTTATAGGCAAGAGTGAGCAAGCAAAGCCCACTTGAAATAACAATAAATAAATCTTTAAACTTTTACATCAATTGCCAATACTAGGCTCAATAGAACTGAACAATAAATTCTATTAACTTTCTGAAAATTATAACATTCACTGAGGGTCTAATGACCACGAATCATGTCCACAGTTATAAGTAATCTTTCAACTTTAACTTTAACAAATATAAGACTATAAGGACTCCACGTGCTTTGTGGGGGATCAACCCTTCGTATAAATGTATTGTGCACAACCATTTCAACGCTAAGCGTAAACCTCTATTAAAAGAGTTGTTCATCTCAGTATTTAGAATACAAGTTCGCACCAAAGTAAGTTTGGTTTGGATAAGCTTTCAAGGAAATTTGGAATTTAACGAACATCAACTAAGGAGTAGTTGAATAAGACCAATAACACTATCTTACAGAATAATAATGATTGAATCAATTATAGTAACTAAAGTCATGCATTAGGAATAATCTAATAGCATACAATTTGAATAAATATAGCATACCTTGCTTGAACAATACTAAGCCAATGTTAATTAGGATTGAATACTAAACATGCATGGCAATTCAGTTATGCATGTTAATCAATAATTGAAATACAAGAATAACTTGTTCAACATCAAACCAAAGTTTAGTCCACTTACATCATTATAAGATAATCGAATTGAAAACAATAATTAGCTCAGTAAGACAAAGGATTAGAAAACTTGCATCGTCATGAGTAACTAGATACACTGACTTACTCAATCATAGGAAATCTAGCTCTACGAAAGTGTAGAAGTAGCAACTTACAACAATTGTAATTGAATTTGAAAACAATAATGTACCAAATGAAATTAAACTCGCACAATAAAGTTTTGAGTTAGAAAACTTGTCTTGCTCGTAGACTAAACCGAATCAATTTGAATCACAATATCCTATATACATATGTCATCGTGACATAGTTAGTCATTATCACATAACTAATACATTCATCACATAGGTTTGATTATTTAATCACATAATCAACTTATAACACAAGTTAATCCTTAATAACATAATTATTCATAGTATAAAAATACTAAAATCAATATTTTATAGTCCTACTATCATCTCAAAAATGTTTTCTTAAAATTTCGTGTACAAAAAGTACACTGTATGACCATTCTGCTAACTCTCACGAGAAGGTGATGATGAGGTTCATACATTTCATTTAACGTCTTCTTTGGTCAGCCATGCACAAGAAAATTGCGATTTCATTTGATGACTTGAATGCATGATGCGGAAAAAGCCAAATTTGTGACGCCCCCAAAATTAGGTATACATCCCCCATCTTGGGTCGCCAGATACAGGTATAGAATTCAAATACAACTTACTAATACAACTGTCGTGTACAATACGACAAAACATATACTGTGAGTTTGAATACAAATATTATCTACTAGAGATTATACAAACTCAAAAGGAGTCCTCATTAAAATTATTATCACACTATTTCACAGAATAATGAGGACAACTAATGCTATCCTCTGGACCATCACTCCGTTCCCCGACTCGTCCCAGCCATATTCTCATTTCCTGAAGAGAACAGTGAAAGAAAGGGTGAGCTCAACTAGCCCAGTAAGAAATATTATGACTAAGATTGTAACACCCCTTTCCGAAAAGGAAAGCGAGGTCACGTGCAAAGCACAACAAACCTCAAAATAAATAAACAGAGCACTAACAACCTCAAAATATTAATAGTGGTGATCCATCAATAAAGTAATGAGTACAATTCTCTAAACTGAGTCAAAATAACTAAAACTTAAAATTTGAATCAACCTAATCGGTCAAAGGCAAAACTCTCATCACACTAGCCTGAATCACCCCCCTAAACGTGTTTAAAGAAAAACACAAAGACATGAGCCAATTGCCCAAAGACGGATCATGAGATATACAAAAGATATACAATCGATATCACGAAAACAATTGAGACAAATTCTTGAAACAAGCCTCAAGTGCAAGTACGAACAAAAATATAATATCCAAGGATCCGAATAGAATATATATGAATCAACATAATTGTGAAACCAATAAAAGAATAAAGAAATAAGCGAATCAAGTAACTAACTTCAATGACTTGAATCGAACAAAACCAACAAAACTAATCCAATAAAATAATAGGTCAAAAAACAAACGGTGAGTTATTTCATCAAGAGTGAGCCCAAATATATCTCTTGCCACGGGTAAGTCAAAATAATGCCACACGGCAAAGTCAAAACAATGCCACACAGGCGGGTCAAATGATGCCACACAGTAAATCACACATTGGATCGCGAATCCAAATGTATGCAAATCGGATAGGTGTGTTTGGCACAACATCACCAATCCATGCAGCGTAAAACTAGGGTTAACCCATACGCCTCCCACAACAAAACACCAAATGGCCCACTTCCTCCCGAGCCCAAAACGGAGACGCTGTGGACTAATCACACCGCCACGGAAAGTGTAGCCTCTCGTGCGAGACGACATGCAGCATGGTACCCCCACGGTGGTTATAGCTCGGGTATACCCTATGGTATATTCTAACAAAAATATTATGTCACAACACATGCGATATAATACTAACAAAAGGGTTCTATATGTACATGTTGAACCAAATCAAATTATAGTCACAAGGTTTCAAAAGAAGGTAGCAACATATATCGCTCTACAATTATCAAAAATAAATACTAAACATGATATCCTAATTCAAAGAGTACAAATCTGAGTCCAATGCGTCCAACTCCAAAATGAAACAAATATATGAATTTCACAAGAAATAATTATGTGAAATAATAATGAAATTTGAAACGAGGAACAAAACGAATAAATCAAATTTAACAAAAGTATCATTTGAAAAGAGTACGGAATCCAGACTGATACTTCCAAACCATTTATGGCACACTCCACAAAATCTTACCCTCAAATGCCAACGATATCAAATACAAATCGTTATTCGCAACCTAAACATATTCACCTCAAATTAAAATAATCCAAACTAATAATTCCAAAGTAATTCATAATCTATTTAATATGCCTTTAATCATCGCCTTTTCGCTTCGAACTAACTAAACAAAATAATAATAAATATAAGTACACTTATAAAAATATTCTTTCATCTTTAACCCATTGATAAATTCATTTTATTATTATTATAATAATAATCTCTATAATTTCAAAATATTTTATTTATTCATTTAGATTTTGTATAACATAATATTTTTGCAATACTATATACGTAATTATTAATTTTTTTTTTTTAACAATAAACATGAAAATTGCATACTATTAAGAACATGTGATCGAGAGACTACAAATTAATATATATGTATCCATATAATAGGCATACACATATTGTGCACTCTGTAATTTCCAAAAGAAGTCTAAATATCCATAAGTCTAATAAAACAATTACTATTCATGACATATTTTATTAAGTAAGGCATTTTTTTTAAAGGCACACTGATGCCATTCATTTCACATACTACCGGATGCAATCAAATCATTATTATTATTATTATTATTACACTCATATATTTTCTTTTTAATACCATTGTACTAACTATGTACTTATATTTATTCTACCTCATTTCACAAGAAATACTCATAAACCGATATCCTGAAACAAATTCTAAATAATTACAAACTTAATCATAATTCTCAACTCCGTTCTAATATATAAAAAAAATTCTAACATGATACCACAATATAATATATAGAACAATACTTTGAAATTTAACTCCATGTTCCCAAACAAGCTAATCTAATTTATACTTTATTTATTTGCTAGTTTTAATTGAGATTCCTCCGGGCATGACTTATAACAATAAACAATCAAATTAATTAAGCTTGCAAGATCCAATCATAAAATAACTAAAAAAATACCCAATAATAAAAATAATGGTATTACCTTGGTTGGGAGAATTTTTCTCTTTCTATTTTCCGTACTCTAGTCGCCTTTCTCTTCACTTCATAATAGATGGAATCCAATACAATTAGGTTTGAGTCATATATATAATTAATCATCCTTGTCTAATAGGATTTATAACATTGAACTTAATTAGTTTTAAAGCCCAAATTTATAAGATTAATATTTTACATCACTTATTATTATAGCCCACAAACATTATTTTCAAATTGACCCAAATAAAAGACAAGCCCAATTATTCTATTTAAAATATAGATTTAAATGCTATTTACTTTATTTATTATTATCATTATTATTATTTTTATTATTTTTTTACCGTATTACATCACCTACCCTTTAAAAAGGATTCCGTCCCCTAATCAAAAGAATGAACGTCCCTAATTATCAAAAGATGCGATACTCCGCTTCGAATAGTCTTCTCTATCTCCCAAGTAGCTTCAAATTCCAAATGATTTTACCACAAGACTTTAACAAGAGGAATTATCTTTCTCCATTTTAATTTAATCAGTTATTTACTTACCAACTAAAAAAATTTAATTTTCCAAACAAAACAAGGAAGAAAAGAGGGAAACAAAATCATTTACCTTTTCCAATTTAAACACAATTGTATAAAATAAAAAAAATCAATTAATATTTAATTTTAAAAAATATGGGTTATTAATTTTCACCCTTAAAAAATAAATTCCGTCCTCGAATTCAAATAAGCTACAAAAAAATTTAGTTACTGACGTAGCGTCTCCCATTTGTAACGATCAACGCGAATAAGTCATTGGTCCACGTAATTATTAGTGTACTTGTAAAAGATTAAATCGACTACCGTGTCGATACCTTGGTAAGGTTGTTCGTGTTGCATCAAATTAGATCCCATGATCCATCATTTGGTGCGGTACGTATGTCGCTAATATCTTTGAGTTTCATTCTTGAAAACGTCACGTACTCTTTCGAACATAATTGAAAACACAAAATTTTCTTTTCATCAAAATACGATTCAATACCCAAAATATTTAAAATTATCTTTAATTAGTAAAATGTTTATGTTCCACACATGACAAAGATCTAACAAATTATTTTTATTTAATTTACATAAAATCGATTATACAAAACTCCAAGGATATCGGATAAACTAAACAACTCTACTTAATTATATCAACTTTTTCCTAAATCCTTAATAACTTCAAAATATTCAAACCTCAATTTGATCTAGCTAGTTCTTAAACATTATTACACTAGAGAATATACTACTAAGATCTCTTTATCGTCATACCAAACTCCAAATCATATATCCTACTATCTGAATAAGCAAACTATAGCTTTCAAAATCTCTTAAAGATTCATCACTTATTATTAATCTAATCATTCAATGAATCAATCATTCTCTTAATGACAATCTTAACCCAATAGATTCCAAGATCTCCTCATACTATCACTCAAAATTTCATATAAGATAATTTCAATATTCTACAAGGAAATAGCCACAAAATTGATCATTAACTCCAAATGATTAATCTAATTACCTCAATATCAACACTCAAATTACAGAAGTCCTCCATACTTAATAATTTTACCTTATCATAGTATCTCATCAATACACATACCTCAAATTATCCAAGAGCTTAACATAACCAAAATCATCATCAAAATCAATCCTCAATTCTAAGATCATAATAAATTGTCACCAAAAACAATTTTAAAAAAATAATTTGCCAAAATCAAAAACTCGCTTATACAAATACTCACATCATAATCATATAATCATTTCTTAACTGTACAAAATATCCAATCACGATCACCATCACATATTTATTCTCCTTAATGATATCCAATCACAATCCTTAACTAATATTATTGCTCCAATGCATAACAATAATAATCTTAACAATGTTTCTCACATTTCTCAAATCAACTACAACTCGAGGAGAGAATGACACTTGGTCAAAATCAAGACCAACCAAATAAAGAACAAAATCGAATAAAATTCCTACGACGTCTACCCAGAGATTTTCCCATAACTCACAAGTCAAACCTAAATAGGTTTTCTACAAGAAAGAACCTAAGCTCTGATACCATATCTGTAACACCCCCTTTCCGAAAAGGAAAGGGAGGTCACGTGCAAAGCACAACAAACCTCAAAATAAATAAACAGAGCACTAACAACCTCAAAATATTAATAGTGGTGATCCATCAATAAAGTAATGAGTACAATTCTCTAAACTGAGTCAAAATAATTAAAACTTAAAATTTGAATCAACCTAACTGGTCAAAGGCAAAACTCTCATCACACTAGCCCTGAATCACCCCTCGCAAAACTCGCTTGGAAGAAAAACACGGATGAGCCAATTGCCCAATGCGGATCACAGATATACTGAAAAGATATACAATCGATATACAAAACAAGTTGAGACAAATTACTGAACAAGCCTCAAGTGCAAGTACGAACAAAAATATAATATCCAAGGATCTGAATAGAATATATATGAATCAACATAATTGACGAAACCAATAAAAGAATAAAGAAATAGCGAACTGAAGTAACTAACTCAATGACTTGAACTGAACAAAAACCAACAAAACTAATCCAATAAAATAATAAAAATCAAACAAACTACCGGAGTTATTTCATACAAGTGAGCCTAAAAATATATCTTGCCACACAGCAAGTCAAAATAATGCCACACAGCAAGTCAAAACAATGCCACACAGTGTGTCAATGATGATGCCACAGTAAATCACACATTGGATCGCGAATCCAAATGTATGCAAATCGGATAGGTGTGTTTGGCACAACATCACCAATCCGCGAACGTAAAAAACTAGGGTTAACCCATACGCCCCCATAACAAAACACCAAATGGCCCACTTCCTCCGACCCCCAAAACGGAGACGCCGTGGACTAATCACACCGCCATTTTAAAAGTGTCACGCCTCTCGTGTGCCAAGACGACATGCTGTGGTACCCCACAGGTGGTTATAGCTCGGTATACCTATGGTATATTCTAACAAAAATATTATGTCACAACACATGCGACATAATACTAACAAAAGGGTTCTATATGTACAAGTTGAACCAAATCAAATTATAGTCACAAGGTTTCAAAAGAAGGTAGCAACATGTACGCTCTACAATTATCAAAATAAATACTAAACATGATATCCTAATTCAAAGAGTACAAATCTGAGTCCAATGCGTCGACTCCAAAATGAAACAAATATATGAATTTCACAAGAAATAATTATGTGAAATAATAACGAAATTTGAAACGAGGAACAAAACGAATAAATCAAATTTAACAAAAGTATCATTTGAAGAGTACTTTTAATCCGTGCACGATACTTCCAAACCATTTATGGCACACTCCACAAAATCTTACCCTCAAATGCCAACGATATCAAATACAAATCGTTATTCGCAACCTAAACATATTCACCTCAAATTAAAAATAATCCAAATTAATAATTCCAAAGTAATTCATAATCTATTTAATATGCCTTTAATCATCGCCTTTTTCGTTCGAACTAACTAAACAAAATAATAATAAATATAAGTACACTTATAAAAATATTCTTTCATCTTTAACCCATTGATAAATTCATTTTATTATTATTATAATAATAATCTCTATAATTTCAAAATATTTTATTTATTCATTTAGATTTTGTATAACATAATATTTTGCAATACTATATACGTAATTATTAATTTTTTTTTTTTTTTAACAATAAACATGAAAATTAGTACTATTAAGAACATGTGATCGAGAGACTACAAATTAATATATATGTATCCATATAATAGGCATGCACTTATTGTGCTTCTGTAATTTCAAAAGAAGTCTAAATATCCATAAGTCTAATAAAACAATTACTATTCATGACATATTTTATTCGTAAGGCGTTTTTTTTTAAAGGCACACTGATGCCATTCATTTCACATACTACCCAGATGCAATCAAATCATTATTATTATTATTATTATTACACTCCATATATTTTCTTTTTAATACCATTGTACTAACTATGTACTTATATTTATTCTACCTCTGTTTCACAAGAAATACTCATAAACTGATATCCTGAAACAAATTCTAAATAATTACAAACTTAATCATAATTCTCAACTCCGTTCTAATATATAAAAAAAATATCTAACATGATACCACAATATAATATATAGAACAATACTTTGAAATTTAACTCCATGTTCCAAACAAGCTAATCTAATTTATACTTTATTTATTTGCTAGTTTTAATTGAGATTCCTCCGTGGCATGACTTATAACAATAAACAATCAAATTAATTAAGCTTGCAAGATCCGATCATAAAATAACTAAAAAAAATACCCAATAATAAAAATAATGGTATTACCTTGGTTGGGAGAATTTTTCTCTTTCTATTTTCTGTACTCTCTAGTACCTTTCTCTTCACTTCATAATAGATGGAATCCAATACAATTAGGTTTGAGTCATATATATAATTAATCATCCTTGTCCTAATAGGATTTATAACATTGAACTTAATTAGTTTTAAAGCCCAAATTTATAAGATTAATATTTTCTGTCACTTATTGTTATAGTCCACAAACATTATTTTCAAATTGACCCAAATAAAAGACAAGCCCAATTATTATATTTAAAACATAGATTTAAATGCTATTTACTTTATTTATTATTATCATTATTATTATTTTTATTATTTTTTACCGGGTATTACATCACCTACCCCTTAAAAAGGATTCCGTCCCCGGAATCAAAAGAATGAACGTCCCTAATTATCAAAAGATGCGGATACTCCGCTCGAATAGTCTTCTCTATCTCCCAAGTAGCTTCCCGCTCCGAATGATTTTACCACAAGACTTTAACAAGAGGAATTATCTTTCTCCATTTTAATTTAATCAGTTATTTACTTACCAACTAAAAGAATTTAATTTTCCAAACAAAACAAGGAAGAAAAGAGGGAAACAAAATCATTTACCTTTTCCAATTTAAACACAATTGTATAAAATAAAAAAAATCAATTAATATTTAATTTTAAAAAAATATGGGTTATTACATTGATAATGCAGAATAAATTATCATTAGTCTCCAACAATGTTAAACTGATAAAATATAATAGGCATCAAGTTTAATCATGCGGTAACAAGCAATCCATTAAAAGAGTCAAGTAGAAAATAAAATCTACTATCTTTTATGATTAAAAAGGTTTTTCATCATCATTATCGCCGAGACTCGACAATAAATATTCCACATCATCGAATCACCCCGCACTACTACCAAGGATATTCTTTAGTATCACGACCACAATTATCCATGCACTACAGGCCAAGAATATTTGTGTATTCATTAATGGTCATGATCATGCCAACAACTGTCCATCAATGCACTACGGGCCAATGAGGACTTTTATCACATCATTTGTAACATTACGATCATGATTACACCGAATAATCTATGGTCATAATCATACCAAGTCCATCTATGCACTATAGGCCACATATGACTTTCAACATAATATAAACATGAGGATTATGACAATGATATAAGAATTCAATAAAATAAGTTCAAGAATTAATTTGTCCAAGAACTACTAATGTCCAAATTGTCAACATGATACTGCTTTGTAGAGTAAAATTCAAGAATGATCAGAAGAATATTTCCATGAAAAGATACTAGATGAAGCACAAATATCAATGATATTCTACTAATTTCATGGAGTATAGAAGTCAAAACTTTAACCAACTGAGTATAATAAAGAATGGAATAACAAAAGAAATCACCATGCATGCGGTACTTCGCATAGACATGTTATTCCAACATAATACTAAATAATCTAAACGGTCGGTAAAATTCGCACCGGCATGATGTTCCAATGTAATAATAATAAAGATTTTAACCAAGTCCCACAGAAACGCATGAGACGGGATATTCCAACGTAATAATAAAGATTTTAATCGAGTCCCAACAAAAACGCACATATCTGAGATATTCCAAATGAATAGTAAAGACTTTAAATAATAGAAGAATGTCACCAAGTATAGGGTGAGATCACAGACGTCTACAAAGTTATTCCAATGTAATAATAAGCAATAGAATAACAACAGTTCTCTTCATGAATAAGAATGAATAACACCTCTTACGAATACAACAAATAATATTCCATACCTTAAGAAGAAGAGTACTGGATATATAAGTAGTGAAGTAGCAGAATACTTTCTTCTTTCTCTCTATAGTTTATCTCTCTAGAGTTTTAGTGAATTAAGTAAGAAAATAATGAATGAATGAGCTTCTATTTATAGAAAAAATGGAATGCATAGTAACTAACTCATGAACTATTCGAGATTGATTTACTTTAATCTGACGGTCCATATTTAAAGCAAAATCTTTTAAATAAAATAAAATTTATTCTATTTATAATCTAATAAAATGAATAACTTTATAAAAGATTTTACTATGCAAACACTATCAGCAGCACTATGCAAACACTATGCATAATAAAATATAATATATTCTAATTATTGTCTAATAAAATAGATAACTTTATAAAAGTATTCATTTTATATAAAAAGATTTTACTATGCAAAACACTATACTGTACACTTTATGCAACACTATGCATAATAGAATATAATATATTCTATTTATAGAATAACTTTATAAAAGTATTCATTTTATATAAAAAGATTTTCTCAGTATTATTACATTAATAATACCAACAAAACCGAGTGACTTATCACTTAAGCATCAATAATTAATACCGTGCCTACTATGCAACCGTATGTCATTATTCATTTACTTTTAACACCGGGTGTTTCAATAATAGTTAATGGTAAAACTTCCGCCGTTATTTTTATAAAAGTATTTTTTTATCGTTTTTTCTCAATCCGATAATAATTTCATTATGGGGTCCACTAGTGATTGTGCCGTTGTACGAATATTCCCTGTTAAAACGAATATTCCCCGACCAATCGAATATTATATAACAACTTGCGTATTTTGCAAAATTTATAAATATTAACCACAACTATTATATCAATTTCACTCCATAATATTCAAAAATAATATTTATAAAAAATTCATCTTTATTCAAAAAGTTGGGGTTTTACAAAATTGGCCTAAAAGCTCGAATCTAATAGACTGATTATCATGTAATTTACATATAGACTTCATATAAACATATTGTGAAGACTTTTAACATGTTTATACTCATAAAATAACACAAACATCAAATATACAACACCCAATTTCAATGTTCTTGGCAAAAACTCCAATTTTTTATACTTTCAATGAAAATCAACACTGTGATTTTGTTTTTCAACCAAAACAGTAAATTCAAAACATCATGATTATGATTTTACATACTCTATCAATTCTAACAATCAATTTATCAATTTAACAACAAATAAAACCTTAATTTCTACTTTAAACTAAGCCATATTCATATATATATTTTCATATGAACTCACTGTGATATATTTCTTCACAATTTACATACATACATAAAGTAATTGATTATAATCATATATAATCTCAACAAAACAGTTTTACAACAACAACCATCATCTAAAGCTATATACACAAGAATTCATCATCCATAATTATTTACCGAGAACTCTTTGGAGAAGAAAACTAAACTTTAAAAATAAAATACAAGAATTAATATCCTACCTTTGATTAAGAAGATGATAACTCTAGAGTTTAGAAGAAAATGATTATGATTACAATCTTCTTTTCCCCAATTTTTTTCTTAATTTTCTCTAAGTTTCTCTCAACTTTTCTCTGTATTTTTCTTCTTCTTCTTTTTCTTCAACTGAGCCTTCTTCTCTTCTTAACTCTAACTACGTAATAAAAATATAGCGTATATGATATAATATCTATTAATGATATAATATAAATATAGATATAATTATATCAGTTATATTTTGTTTGAAAATCAAAAGCCATAAGGCTTGTTTGGCTAAGCTAATAAAATAACCCTTTAATCCTTACACCTTGTTTGGTAAACTGAATTAGAAGAAATGGATTAATCCTTATACCTTGTTTGATAAAACACTATTAGATTAAAGACTTATTATGCAATAAGACATGTTTGGCAAAACTAAATTAAACTCCCTTAATTTATTTTAATAACTCCTTTATAGCAAGATTATTTGTCTTACTTCTATTTAATTAAATAATCAATTTAATCAATTCAAATATTAATCTATTAAATTACTTTAATACATTAATCATTATCACAAAACTATAATTTCTTTATAATTATAATTTTATTTAACCAACTAATATTTTAAATTACAATTTCCCATTTAAAATATTATAATTTATTTAAATCACTATACGCTCTCTAGCTTACTTATTAAATTACATTGGTATGTAATCTCATAACAATTAATTTACTTAGCTCCTTAATTATTTATTCAACAAATAATTAACTAAACCACATCAACTCAAATTGCCATATAATTCAATAAATATTTAATATTGCAAATAAATATTTAATATTTAATTATTTATTCAACAAATAATTAACTAAATCACATCAACTCAAATTGAACAATTATTTATTCAATAATAAACATATCCATTAAATATTTATATAAATCAATAAATATTTAATATTACACTTTAAAATTTTGGAATGTTACAACAACCATGAAAACTGACTTTAACTCAAATAAGACATATAATACGCTTCTTTAATGGAGAAAAACAGTTTAACATCAAGAAATCCATAAGCAAGCAAAATTCGACTAAAACTCAACAGTTACCAAATTTAGAAGTTAATATGGGATAATTTTGCTTTCTTATTCATTTACGGAGGCTTTTCGCTCTTTTCCCCATATTTTTTTTATTTTTACTCAGGACTGTTCAATGTCTAATCCTCTTAGGCTTTTCAGTGCTACCCATTAGCGGGCTTTCGACCAACGACTCCCAAACCAGATGACTTTAGGACGCTGGGTGTAAAGACATCTCCTCGGGCGTACTTACTCAAGTAACAAAGGCCACATAACTAAACTAGCTACGATGTTTATTCATACTTTTTTTTATACTTTTTTTCTTTTTTTTTCATATAGATCCCATATCTTCCCCCAAACTCAAGTTTATGCCTAATCTTAGCCATCACAACTAATTCATGACTTTCTTTAATTAAATCTAAATTCCCCTTAAGAAGTCAATTACGTGTATATTTAAACTAAGTCAGTCAACATGGTCATCTTACTGTGCTATCTTGATTATATCAGTTTCTAATAGGCAAAGATTTAGGTCAAAATATGAAATTACATCTAAGCCTTGACTGTCAATACCAATTCATGTCTACGCAATTCTAATCTCATCATTGACCAAATTAACTTCAACTATCTAATAAGTTGGAATCATGCAAATACTAACTAAATGCAACACACAAACATTTAACTAACTACTATTTTTGTGATTTTCTAATTTTTAGTTTTAGTTTTATTTTATTTTTATAACTCAAACGAAGAACGAAACAAAGACTATTTACACAAAAACTAAAAAATACACTAACATGCACTAATAATATGCAATGCAAAGGTAAACTAAACATGAACTAACAATGCAAAAACTACACTAAAAATGCAAAATTACATAAACACATGGACAGAACAAAACAAAACAAACACCCCCCAAACTTAAAATGAACAATGTCCTCATTGTTAAATATATAGCAATAAAGTACAGAGAACTTCCCTGAATCGGCTAAGCAGGAGGTGGCACCTCCTCGACATCTGAATCTGAAGGTGGATATGCAGGTAGTGACTGTGGATTAGGGAACTGGAACTGGTCAGCAGCAACAGGATTTAAACGAGAGAATGCCTCGGCCAAGGATGCATTAAAGGCATTTTGAGGGGCAAAGGCATGGTCTTACCGCGCTGCAATCCTTTTCACCTTCTGGTCTTCAAGTTTGTCTCTGGCATCTATGTGACACTGCAAGCTCCGAAATTGGGTACAAAACATATATTTAGTCAGCCTAGAAGCACCAGGCACATCATCATCATCATCACCCTCAGACATCTTATCAGCCCTGTATTCATCATCCTCGGAACTCGCTTCAGCCTCCTCCTCTTCCGGAGTATCTGGAAATACAAAACCCAGCCCACGAGGATGTGACTCGCCCCCTGGCCAGACCGAATACCGTGGAATAAGTCACGGGTCTAGCAACAGCAGGGGCTGATGCACTTGCTCATTTGTCATCCATCTCACACCCGACTGACGACATAATCCACAAATAAGTGATGGGTGAGGCAACCCCCTAGAAAATGGGCCTCGTAGACAGCGCGGGATAGAAAAGTTGACGATCTCTCCAATGTTGATGTCAAAGTCCTTCACGATAGAGTAAAGCAGCAACACATTCTCTTTTGTAACCTCACTTCTATGCGTGGACGGAAACAACTTTGCACATAGAAGAGCGTTCCAAATCTTCCCGTATAAGCTTAAGTCTTTGCTCATAAACAGTGTTCCTCCTTTCTTCCTTTTTACCCATGTCGTACCGGGCTTTGAAATTTCAGTCAGAATTTGGTCATAATCAGGATTGCTGTCGTGCAACTGTGCATACTGGCATATGGCTGGGGCTCTCACATTGTAACACTAATTTATCGCTCTTGAACCAAACGAGATTTACTTTCCGCGAACAAATGCTATAAATGGTGCTTTATCCTCTGCATTCACATAAAACTCCTTTACTACTGTTACGACCGCTAGGCCGGTTGGTCCATAAATGAATCCCAACCCTGCTCATGAATTTGACGCCGCATCTTGCCCATCGAATGATTCTGACCTTAATCCCCGCTCGGGTGGCCTTTGGGGCTAGGTAGTCAAATTTGTCCGCCGTCGCGACATTGACAAATTTTCTCTTATCAAAACTCTGTCTAGGTGGTGAGGATCCTTCACCCCTTTAACGCTTGACTGGTGTTTTTGGTGCCATGTTGTATCAATTCAAGTCAAAATCCCCTAACTTTTTACTTAGGCATTTTGTCAAACAGTTGGCGTGTATGACACCCAAGAGAACCAAAATCCACCCCAAATTGTAGAATAATTGCCAAATATGATGAAGAATCACTAGGAATGTTTACCCATTATTGAATTCGTTGCAATTGATGATCAAGTAGTGATTTCCTTCCAAATTGTGCATAAATCTAGATTTCAGAGCCTTAGCTTTGAGAGTTGAGCAATTGTATGGTGAAACCCTAGTTTTGTGATAGAAGACTAAAATTTGGTGTGGATTTGGTGATATTGTAGGTGGATTATATATAGGAGTTGAATAGAGGGCCAAATTCGGTGGAAAGTGGAAGGTTTGGGGAAGTATCATGTGTTTGAGGTCGGTTTGTGCGAGAACGAAGTGAAGAAGTCGCTTCTGAGAAGCGGTTTTAAAAAATTGAGATCTGTGATCCCTGCCGGGGCGGGCCTCTTTTATACTGTAAATGTTAGGTTTGCTAGAAACAAGAGTATGCAATCAAATTACATAAATAAAGCGGAAGTGAAGTAAAAAACGGATTTTAAAATTTTTCTTACAAACCATAAACCAAGATCATTCTTGTGCTTAGATTATCAGTCTATAAAAGAGTAGGAGAATCAGAATCATACCCTTGAAGATCCGAGCTTCCTCAAGTACAAGTTCAACTCCTATTCCTTTGCGATCTCCTTTAATACGCGTGTTTGGTTCCTTTCTTTGATCAACAATAGCCACCCAAGCGTTTGGCCTCTAGAGGTGATCCACCAAGGAAGAACAAGAATCAAGAAGAAAGGTGTTTTTGGCTCAAACCCTAGTTTTCCTATCTCTATAGAAAAAGGGCGTACTCTCTAACTTTTGAAATCACGTATTTATTTGATATCTGATATAAGACTCCTCTTATAAATATATCAGTTAACCCTTATTAGGGTATTATTTAATTAATTAAACTCATTTAATTAATTAGGCTCCCTAATCTTATTAGAGATAATTAATTAAACTCATTTAATTAATTTATCTCCCAATCCTATTAGGAATTAATGAGAGTACTAATATTAAATTAATTCTCAAACTCCTTTAGAAATTAAAATAATAACAATTGTAATAATATTAATAAGACTCCTCTTATTAATTAATATTTAATATTTCTAAAATATTAAATAATTAATATTAAGCTATTTAATTTATTCTATCACCATAGATTAAATAAAATATAATTAACATATTATTACAATTATGCCATTAACTTTTAAATAATTATTCTTCCTTTTATGGTGTGACCCTTTAGGTTCTCCATATTAAACCGATTGTGAATAAATCAATTAGAACAATTCTAATCATATTTAAATAAATAAATTAAACTATTAATTTATTTAAATAAATAATATTTATTCTACAATAAGGATAATCCTTCTTAGCGATCAACGACTTTCCAGATAATTTAGAGTTCAACATTAATCTTAAAAGAACCTTTGAGTAAATAGTTACCGTACAATTCAATCCTTCCACCATAAAATGTCCCAATTAAATATAAGACATGGAATTACTGTCAAGTTTTATTTTATTTAATTATATGTATTTTGATTCCTAAATGCACAACTCCTAATGAATGCAAATTAGAAACGACTTTCTAATTTCATTCCACCTTGGCCAAGGATTCCTGGGTTGTCATTTAACGAATCACATAGTACATATCTCTGTTTTTTTTACTAGAAGTGGTGGATTCTTTATTGATCATTCATTATCTCCATATATAACTTATTACACCCAAGCATACCCTTTGATATACCCTAAGGGTCTTAAGGAATAAGTCAAAATATAAATCATTATATACAAGATACTATGATGATCTCAAGTCTAAGGATTACTTGTACTACTATCATTATAGGAATTCTTATTGACAGGCAAGTAAAATTCCATTAGGTATTCCTTAGTTAAGCACCTACATACTTGCTTTAGTGTCTCCACATAAATAATCATGAGATCAACCATCCTCATCAAATGAGCAAGCAACGTATGCACCAATCTATCCAGATTCACTAATCCCCTTTTTAGTAATCCATTGATTGGGAACATTTTAATTTTTAAGCTATCTAAGAACTTAGATCTCATTAGTATGGTCTCATCATGATTCTAAAAGCATTGCTTAAAACTATGGGTTTATCACATATTATTAAAACATCACCATATAGATAATTAAATGCCTTTAATAAATAACATTTTTATTAATAAATGAATAAGATTATTTACAAAGTATATGCTTTATTATCATACATAATTGGCTTGTATGCATACTACTTTCAGTAAACCCCCATAGGGGCAGAGTATGATTGAGGACCCCCCGCTGGGGTGGGCCTTTTTGTTCATTAGGGAGTCTTGACAGCAGGCTAGAACAGAAGAGCACCCCACCCAAGGTGTGTCCGACTTGGTTTGGGCCCTTGAGGTGGGGTATTATTTCTTGTAACAAATTTTGAACTTCTGTTGTTTTGTCCCACAAGCACGTAAACTTATTCTCAATACCTGAAATCCAATAAAACCAGAAATTAAAGTTAATCCTATGGAGATTGAGCAAGAAAGTTGTAATTAATACACATTGACTAACTAATGAACTAACTAACTTACTAACTATCCTATGAATTGCAAAAATTTGAACTACTAAGTACTGACGCTAATAATTAATCTACTGAGTTGTAAAAATTTGAAAATAAATACTGCAATAACATGAAAATTGGGTTGCCTCCCAGTAAGCGCTTGTTTTTATGTCTTTTAGCCTGACTACTCCATGTTTCATGGCGCATCGACAAGAGTGATTGAGGTTGCTTGGTGATCGAGGTCACCACCCCAATAGTGCTTTAAACGTTGTCCATTGACTTTAAATGTTTCTAGCGGATTTTAGCTATACAATTCAACGACGCCATGTGGATAGAAAATTTTGATGGTGAATTTCTCCGACCATCTTGATTTGAGTTTCCCGGGAAATAGCCTTAGTCGAGAGTTTTACAATAACATAGCTTGGCCCAGTTCGAACTTTCTATTAATTTTTTTTTGTCGTGCCACTTCTTAACCTTTTCTTTATACAGCTTGGAGTTCTCGTACGCTTGCAGATGGAATTCATCTAACTCATTAAGTTGTAGCAGTCTTTTCTCCCCAGCAGCTGTAAGATCAAAATTTAACTTTTGTATGGCCCAGTATGCTTTATGCTGGAGTTCGACAAGGAGGTGACACTTTTTCGTAGATAAGTTGATACGGAGACATACTAATCAGTGTCTTGTATACTGTGTGATATGCCCATAAAGCGTCATCTAATTTTAGAGACCAATCTTTTCTGTTCGGTTTCACTATTTTCTCTAAGATTCTTTTCACTTCTTTATTCAAAACTTCGAATTGGCCACTCGTTTGGGGATGATAGGCAGTCACAATTCTGTGATTGACCCCATATTTAGCCAAGAAAGCTGTGAAGAACTTATTGCAAAAGTGACTTCCCTCGTCACTTATAATCGCTCTTGGCGTGCCAAATCTCGTAAATATGTTCTTTTGTAGAAATTTTAAGACAACTTTGGCATCATTTGTTGGGAGTTCTATAGCTTCGACCCACTTAGACACGTAGTCTACTACAAGCAAAATATATCTATTGTTGTATGAAGGTGGAAAAGTTCCCATAAAATCAATCCCCCACGCATCAAAAACTTCTACTTCTAAGATCATGTTGAGCGTCATCCCATTCCTTTTAGATATATTTCCCACTCTTTGGAATTGATCACAGTTTTTCATGAATTGGTGTGCATCTTTGAACAAAGTGGGCCAGTAGAATCCTGCCTGAAGAACTTTTGCAGCTATTCACCCACTTCCATAGTGTCTCCCATATAAGGATATGTGGCATGCGTGCAAGATGTTGTTCACTTCACTATGGGGCACGCATCGATGAATCATTTTGTCCGGCACACTATCTGAACAAATAAGGCTCATCCCACATATACCATTGTACATCATCTAGGAATTTCTTCTTCTGCTGACGTGTTAAGTTTGGAGGAAGAATCTTGCTCACCAAGTAGTTGGCAAAATCCGCATACCATGGAAATTCTGAACTCACCCCAAACAATTGTTCATCTGGAAACGACTCATTGATCAATACCTTTTCTGCCTTATCTTTATTCGAATTTTCCAACCTCGAAAGATGATCGACTACCTGATTTTTTGTCCCCTTCCTATCTTTAATTTCTAAGTCAAACTCTTAAAGGAGTAGAATCCAACGAATAAGCCTAGGCTTTACATCTTTCTTATAAATTAGATACCTTATCGTCGAATGGTCGGTGTACACGACAACCGTAATAACAGGTTACTTTCCTACAGCAGCTTACTTTCCTACAAATCGTTAAGTGCAGATGCAATAATAACAGGTAAAGTAGATGAATTACCCAAAAATGCATACCTGAGGTGTTTACGAAGAGGCTTTAGTTCAAGTGTGGGTGGTTCCTCAAGTGAGGGTTTCATCCGTGTCAATGATTTGTGTGCAATTTCTAATGGCTCAAATGGCATCTTAAATCTACTCACTCTAGGTAACGCATCCAACATATGCAGATTATCAATAAGTTTGGGGTTGTCCAAGTTAACATCTCCCAATAGTGTGTTTCCGAACGGGTTCCTGCCCATACCTCGAATCAAGTCTTCACTAACCATTTTTTCGATCACATCCATTCTGAAAAATTCTTCCTCATCCGTAGGGAATCTCATAGCTTTGAAAACATTGAATGTAACCTCTTATGTGACTCCCCCAAAATAGGTATACATCACCCATCTTGAGTCACCAAATACATAGTACAAAATTCAAATACAACTTAATAATACAACTGTCGTGAAAAATACGACAAAACATAAACTGAGAGTTTTAATATGAATATTGTCTTCTAGACAGTATTCAACTCAAATGACGTCCTCAATACATTTATTATCACACTATTTTATAGAATAGCGAGGACAACTAATGCTATCATCTGGACCGTCACTCCGTTCCCCGACTAGTCCTAGCTACGTTCTCATTTCCTGAAGAGAACAATGAAAGCAAAAGGGTGAGATCAACTAGCCCAGTAAGAAATATTATGACTAAGATAATGTAGAATAATTTATCGTTAGCCTTCAACAGTGTTAAACTGATAAAATATAACAAACATCAAGTTTAACCTCAACGGAACAAGCAATCCATTAGAAGAGTCAAGTAGAGAATAAAATCTACTATCTTCTATGATTTAAAAGGTTTTTCATCACTTTTATCGCTGAGACTCAGCTTAATAAATAATCTACATCATCCTTGCACTACGACCAAGGATATTCATTAGTATCACGACCACAAATTATCCATGCACTACGTGCCAAGGATATTCGTGTATTCATCAATGGTCATGATCATGCCAACAACTGTCCATCAATGCACTACGGGCTAATGAGGACTTTTACCATATCATTTGTAACATTACTATTATGATTATACCCGAATAATCCCTCGGTCATAATCATACCAAGTCCATCTATGCACTACAGGCCACAGACGACTTTCAACATAATATAAACATGAGGATGATGACAATGATATGAGAATTCAATAAAACAAGTTCAAGGATAATTTTTTAAGGATTTATAATTTAATTTATCCAAAAATCACTAACGTCCAAATTGTCAACATGATACTGCTTTGTGGAGTTAAATTTAAGAATAATATTGTACCAAAAATAATTTGGACCAAAAACAAATCAATTTTTATCATGAATAGTACCCCGGGTGAATAGTACTCGAGTGAATAGTACTTCGAGAATAGTAACCCCGTGAATAGTACTCCGGCATGAAAAAGTTAAAACTTATCAAGAATGCTCAGAATAATATTTCCATGAAAAAATACTGGATGAAGCAAAAATATTAACGATATTCTACTAATTTTATGGAGTATAGAAGCAATACTTATCAACATACGTGTAGAATTAGAAATATGAAACGAAATAATATTACTTACATATTACAGAGTATGGAAGAAAATATTATTTCGTACGAATATTGAACATGAATAATATCACTTACGAATACGAAAGAAATAATACTCCTTACCTTAGTAGGAGATTGGATACTTCAATAGTGTAGTAACAGAATACTCTTCTTCTTTCTCTCTTATTCTTCTGTATACTTTCTCTCTCTATAGCTTAAATGAATTGGTGAAAAATAATGAAGAAATGAGCTTCTATTTATAGGCTTGGCAGAGTAAGGGTAAAATAGCCTTTTTTGCCATAATTTATGACATCATCGCTAACATCATTGATCATATTACATCATTACTTACCTCATCATCCGATGACATCATCGCTTACCTCATCGTTCGATGACATCATCGCTTGCATCATAGGAATTCAAATTCAGTTTGTTCTCTTCCACCTCCTTTTTACTTTTATACCATGAATTTACTATAATAATGCTACCATTTAAATTATAAAAAACGTACTATTATATAATCACATCATACTACTATAATGTAATATTATAATAATATATTTGAATGAATTATTTTATCGGAAAAGATAAAATACCAACTTTCAACAAATGTCACATGTTAAAAATTCCTCAGTTTAAATTCACTTTGAATAAATATTTTCTTATCATATATATCAACAATTAATTATTCATAAATAATATTACAATATTACAATATTGACAACTAGGTCGTTCCCAGGAAAGAGGGGGTTTTCGATAAGTATTTCTCCCTATTGGCGCGCAATTAGGTGATCAAACCCCTTTCCTCGACAGAACTTTCTAGACATTGTCAATAATGCAAATAATAATATTATTCATATAATATGAATTATTGATTTGATCATTTGAAATACTGTGCAATGACAATTATTGAATCAATAATGTAAAATATCAACGTAGCAATTATTGAATCAATAAAATAAAATATTGAACAATAATTACTGTAACAATTATTGAGTAGTGCCTTTTTACGTAAGAATCAATAATTCAAAATCTTTGTGCAATCTGGTAATAACTCTTGTGCAACCATAGGTATTACTTGTATTTTAACCACCGGGTATTCAACAAATTAGCTTAGTAAATAACTACGTCGTTATTTATAAAACTCAAACTTGTCATTTTCTTTATCCGACATTTATTCTGTTATGGGGCCCACAAATGGTTGCGCTGTCGTACGAATATTCCCCGACAGAAAGAATATTCCACGACCAAACAAATATTCCCCGACAACATGAATATTTTATAACCACTTGCTTATTTTACAAAATTTATAAATATTACCCACAACTATAACATTATATCAAATTTACTCCTTAATATTCAAAAATGATATTTATAGAAAATTCATCTTTATTCATAAAAGTTGGGGTCTTACATCGTAGTCTTGCACTCTAATCTTTAACTCTCCTTTTTGCACATCAATGATAGTTCTCCTAGTTGCCAAGAATGGCCTCCCTAAGATAATTGAAATGTTCTTATCTTCTTCGTAGTCCAGGATAATGAAGTACGCTGGAAATATAAACTTATCCACCTTGACCAATATATCTTCAACAATTCCCCTTGGATAAGTAACTGATCTATCCGCAAGCTGTAGTGATATGTTTATTGGTTTCGGTGCCGGCAAACCCAACTAAGTGTATACTGATAATGGCATGAGATTCACACTCGCACCCAAATAACACAAAAATTTGATGAAGGACATGTTTTCAATCGTGCAAGGAATGGTGAAACTACCCGGATCCTTCAACTTCGGAGGCAACTTCCTCTGTAATACCGCACTACACTCCTCCGTCAGTGCAACAGTCTCATAATCTTCCAATTTCTTCTTCCTTGACAAAATACCCTTCATAAACTTCGTAAAACTTGGCATCTGTTCTAAGGCTTCCGCAAACGGAATATTTATCTGTAGCTTTTTCAAGATTTCTAAGAACTTAGAGAACTATTTGTCTAGCTTTTACTTTTGAACCCTTTGTTGAAACGACGGTGGAGGATAGACAATTGGTACCACATCTGCCTGTTCCTTAGCCATTTGTCTTTCTTTGCCCTTTTTCCCTTTAACTACCATTTCTTCACTTTCCTTTAACATCTTTCGTTGGTGAATTTTCTGCACTTTTCCCCTCTAGATGTTTTCCGCTCCGTAATGTAATAGCTTGACACTGCTCTTGATTTCTTCTAGGATTCTTCTCAGTGTCACTCGGTAAAGACCCTTGAGGTTTGTTATTCAAGGCCATTGTAAGCTATCCCATTTTATTTTCCAGATTTTTAATTATAGCCACTTGTGTTTTCATTGCCGCCTCATTACCAGATATATACTTCAAAAGTAGCTCCTCCAAATCTAACTTTTTTTCATGATGTGAAGCTGACTGTTGATGCTGATTCTAAAATTTGGGGGGGGGGGGGGTTATGATGGTGTGGAGCTTGCTGTTGGTTTTGATTGTTGCTCCATGAAAAATTTGGGTGGTTGCCCCCAGATTGTAGGTATTCTGATACGGGTTAGGAGGTCGATTATAGCTACCTATAAACTGAACTGCTGCCAGATTTATAGCACATTGATTCGTCGTTTGTTCCCCCACACACAATTCACACACATATGCTACCTGTTGAACCTGTACTCCCGTGAGGGCATCCATTTTCTTTGATATTACAGAAATTTGAGCTGCAAAGGCTGTAATTCCATCCACCTCTAACACTCCAGCCGCTTTAAGTTGAGTCATTCTCGCAGTTGGCCACTGGTAGTTGTTAGCTAACATAGTTTCAATCAAATCATAAGCCTCCTCAAATCTCTAAGCCATAAATGCTCCTCCCGACGCTGCATCTATGCTAGTCCGAAGATTACTGTTCAACCCATTATAGAAGGTATTCATCTGCAACCACTTGGGCAATCCGTGATGCAGAAAATTCCTCAATAACTCTTTATATCTTTCCCAAGCTTTGTACAGTGACTTTCCATGCTGTTGTTCAAATGTCGTAATCTCGCTCCTCATTTTCGCTGTCTTTACCAATGGGAAGAATTTTGCTAAGAAATTTTGAGCTAGTTCATCCCAAGTAGTAATTGACCTTGATGGTAGTGAATGTAGTTAACTCTTTGCCTTATCTGACAGTGTGAATAGGAACAAACGAAGTCTCACTGCATCATCAGATACCCCATTGTACTTGAAGGTATCACATATCTCTAGAAAGCTCACAAGATGCTCGTTCGAATCATCATTAGCCAATCCCCCAAACTGCACCAAATTCTGGATCATCTGAATTGTGTCAGGCTTTATCTCAAAGTTGTTAGCAATAATCGCATGCCTGATAATGCTTGACTGAATTTTGGTTACCCTTGGTTTGGCATAATCCCGAAGTGTTTTCTGATCTTCCGCAACAATTGTTTCTTTCTTTTCAAAGTTCTTTCTAGTTTCTTTTATCCACTTACTCAACCGCTGAAACCGACTTTTGATATCGTCCTCGTAAGGTAGTAAGTCTGACTTCTTTGACTGAGTTTGCATGCACTAATCAAGAGAGTCTGAAACAAGAAATAAAAGAAAACAAAAGAAAATTGTTTAACTAAAACTGATATAATTACACTAATATTGAAAGTAATATACTCAATTATCTATCCCCGGCAACGGCGCCAAAAACTTGTTGGGTGTAATCTAATTAAGCACGACACGCAAGTATACGTGATCAACAAGTAATATAATGATAAGTGAAGTATCGCTCCCACAGAGACAAATATCGGATTTTATTCTAACAATTACCAACTTTGTATTATCTCAATTTTATTAAACTAAATGATTTAATGATGAAATTAATGGAAAACTACTAAATAAAGAAAATTCAACTAACTACCATAAATTTTAATCAGATATTGGAGAATTAAGCCTACAATTTCACTTTATGCTTCACTCAGATTATCACATTTCTTTTTAATTCAAATTAAATATTCTAGTTCATTAATAAAGAACACAAAAGTAGATATAATCATCTCTCGATGCACTATACCCATATCAACTTAAATCCACAGATGATAGAATTAAACAAAACACCATAATTAACTAATTCACTATATCTTTATGTGAATTACAATTAAAGAAAGTTTAATCCCAAGTTCTCATAAGATCACATGCGATGCATAGGTATATATTTATCCTAAACATAAATTATGAATCCCATCAAAACGCAGATATCACAATCACATGCTATTATGATTAAGTCTAAACCCATATTTCATGTCTCGAGTTCATATAGATTCACAAAGAATTGGTTATCAAGCAACTCATAAATTACGCACAAAACATAATAGATGAACTGAGAATAGCAATATTAAATTAAACTCGAAGTATGACAATCCTCATTAAACATAAAGATCCATCATAGGCTTAATAAGAGAATTTAGTTCATAGCTAATGAAATAAAAACTAAAAAGATCAAAGAATTAAACATCTTGATTACAAAACTGAAATTGAATACTGATAATAGTAAATAGAACCACCTTTTCTTTAATTCACTCTGAAATCTTCGTGCTCTTAGCTCCTTGCTTTAATTCCTCCAAAATCTCTAAAATCTAGGGTTTGTTAGTTGTTGTTGATGAATGATGATTGTTGATGATGATAATCTATCCCTCTGTCACTGAATACGCTCTCTTTCTTGTACCAATCGCATACAAAGTCCAAAAGTCTCACCACATCAGAAGTGAAATTGCATCAAAAGTCTTCTAAGTTGGCCGCGCACCCCCGCCCTGGCGGGCTTTTCCTTCTTTGTAACCCCTGCACCGGCGGGTATCAAGCATGATTGGTGATTTTACTCTATAAAGTTCTGCCCCGGCGGGGCATTTTACTCTATAAAGTCATGCCCCGGCGGGCATGTGCTCTATACTTTACTGATTTTTGCTACTTTTCTTTCTCTTTTTGGCTGCTTGCCAATCAATCCTCTCCTTAGCCAATACTACCTACTGAATCTGCAGACAAGCACAACACAAACACATAAAATAATACTAAAACATACTAATTAGAAATCGTTTAAGTCCGAAAAGGTATCCAATTCGTAGGTAAGAATCCCACTCATCACTTTTACACCAAATACATTCTTCTCAATCTGGACAAGTTCACAATTTATAATCAGGTTTATCCAACCATTATACAGACATTTGAAATGTATTCTAACTTAGGAGATAGGATTACCTCATCTATTTCTCTTAATAGTTAAAGTAATTCCACGAATCATGGACCCTATTTTCTTTCCTCACCAAAACGTATTTGCACTTCTGAGGTAACACTTTTAAGAATACCTAATTTTTAACTTTAAACGATTATCGTTTTCTATTGATCTTGAGATGCTTACAATTTCTTGCATAATTATCTCTATGGTTTGTGGTATTGTCTCGAATTTTAACATTTGACCTTTATTGACTTTTATCCCAGCACAAAGGTGTTCTATATATTCTGTAATATACAAGACTACATATGGTGATATTTCTATGCTAGCATGGTAACTGTATTGTAGGCAACTTTTTTTTTTATAAGTTATCTTAGATTTAATTTTCATATTTCTTCTGAATTTCTTTGACTCTGTCTATTAAAGTCAAACTATTCTCTGAAAAGACCAACTCTAAGTAGGGTTGATTAGAACCATTATTTCAATATTAAGTTTATTGATTTCTTTTATCAGTACCTCATTGTTAATTAATGCTTTTAATATTATTGTTAAACGTTCCCCCTGATATTCATGTCTTAAACCAAAATACTATCTATACTTATTGTTATCAATTATACTATTTTAACTCGCCTTTCAATACATTTCTAGATACAACTAATTCATTTCTCAGCTTGAACTACTTCACCACGACTAGTAATAATGATATCTTTAGACCATTTACTTCTCAAATTTATCCCTAACTTACTTCACTTCATATCATTGATCCTAGTGTTTTATTCAAACAATTTCTTCTACTATAAAATCCACTGCTAATCTCATACTCTGGATATAAAGTAACCTCAATCATCTTCACTTCCTTTCCTAATTGATCTTCTATCTTACACATTTTTTCTCGACCAAAAGAATATGATCATTAAACATCATCTTTGACTTCTATAGAACCTTATAGTTTACTATCTTCTCCAATTTAACTTTACCTCATACTTAATAAAAATTCCTTCATATTAGATTAAACTTAATTTCATCATCTTCTTATTTTCTTCAATTTTAACACCATCCTTTAATTACTAGTATTAGGAAATAAATCTTTACTCGAATCTTTTACAACATCTTTCAAAATAATTTAGACTTATCGTTAACCCAAGTCATACCATAGTTCAACATACTTAGTGCATATTTATTCCTTTTCTTTAACACATTTTATATTTAGCAAACACATTCCCAATTTAAAATATATATTAACATGTTTTACAAATTACATTTCAATTCATCTTACCACTATTGCTATATACTATAAATATCCCTTTAACATAGACCAAAAGATGGAATCTATTATCATTCCCAAACTTATACAAAAGTTGTAACTTATACCGTACATATATATGTATTCATATATACTTTTCAAGATATTATCCTAACATTCTTACTATTACAAATATTTCAAAAGCCAACTTTCATTTTATACGTTTCCACTTCCTTCACCTGCTGGTTTGGATTTAGGGTTTTGGTTTCCCCCTATGTTAAGATTTCTGGGTTTTGGACAAAATTTAGCAATGTGTCCCTCCACCCCGCAATTGAAAAACTTAATCTTATTGAATTTATTATTCTTACTATGCTTCTTATGTGGGAAACTATTTGAGTAATGCCCAATGTTTCCAGAAGTAAAACATTGAGTCCCCCCTTATAAATACATACCCCTCCGTGCTTTTTCCCACGAATACGACAACCTTCACTCCTTTGACTAATGTTATTATTTCCCTATTTCCCAAAGTTATTTAGAGCAATGACATTCCTTTTCCTTTTATGATTTCTCTTCTTTTGACATTTCCTTAATGCTTCATTCCCTGGTTCATCGGTCTCCTTCAACTCCGGTGGTCCCGCTAATTTAAAGTCTAAGGTAATCCTTAGAGTATTGGGTTCAACTTATGGTGGATTTTCTGACCTACCTTGTAAAGCTTCTAATAACACGTTTACCAACTGTTGGGTTGGGTTTGTCTCTAACTGGTCCACGTTGATATCTGCTCGTGATCTTCCTGGTGATGCCATTTTTCTAGAGATAACACATAACTAAGTATAAGTATAATAATTGATGAGTGAGTTTTATACTCATAATTGAGTGCGTTTGAACTTAATTTTTTGGATGTTTTTAAGTGTTTATGTCTATTCATACATGTTTTATGTTGTTTTGTAGGAATTGGGACAAAAGTTACTTGGATCGACGTTTGGGGTGGCTAGATGCGCTTTTTCGGCTTGTCATTTACACAGCAGTCACTTCAGAGCCAATTTGCGTATTTCTTGGGACCTTATTTCGAAACACTTAAAGAATGAAAGTTGTAGATCTACGTCTCGTCTTTCCGGATCATCTTGAATCATCGAAATCGGAGTTCGAACGAAGAAGTTATGGCCATTTTTCCAAAGGACGTTGGAGCGGAAAATGTCAGAACATGGGACTAGCGCCGGGGCGCCCAAAATAGGCCTATGCCCAGCGCCGGGGCACTGGGGAGCAGTGGTTGAGCGTTAAGCCCAGCGCTGGGGCGCTGGGGAAGGGCTTGGTTATGGCCTGGACGCGTTTTTGGGCGAATTTTGACACCTTTTTGACTCCAAATTGGATTAGGTTTGTACTAAGCTAAAAATTGGACTTGTAACCTATAAATACATGATGTAAGGCATAAAATAAAGGGGGATTACATAGCTTAGCTTAGATAAAACATTCCATTAGATTAGAACATAAAGGAGTTCTTATTAGTTTTGGAGATTGAAGCAACTTGGAGATCATTGAAGATCAAGAGCAAGAGCAAGATGGGAGCATCAAATTTGCTGACAACAGATTCTATTCTCTTCTCTTATCATACTTTTATCTTTTAATGTCTATTCAGTTGTGGATTCTTGGTTTTAATTCATTAATTATGAACTAAATTTCTTTTATTAAGATTCCAATTGAACCTTTTATGTCTATAAATTAGTTATTTGATTTATTCAAATTCTTTATGTTAAAGTGAATTTTTTATCTTCTCTTGAGCTTATTGATTAATTATCTGATCAGTAGTTACCTTGTTACTCTAGAAGGAATTGAAAGAGGAATTCTAGGGTTAGAACTGGGTATGGTGACATGTGACTTAGTTATTTGTAGAGTGAATAATTAGGTTTGTGAATGGAATGGAAATATCTCTTCGCCGCATGTAACACATAAGGAATTGGAATTGAAGGAGTTTAATTCAATTGTTTTGCATAGGAATATAGCAAGATTAATATGGATTAAATAGAAGGCAGTTGATTACTTGGAAAAGGACTTTTGGCATTTGAGAATTTCTGTTAACAATTCAGTAGGCATAATAATTGGGATAATTGGATAATTGATTTATATTTCATAATTGGGGATATTGAAGTCTTAATCTTTATTTATTTGAATTCATTTATAAAGTAATTTAGTTTAATTAGTTAATTTAGTTTTCTTAATTAGAAAAATTACAATTTGCAGTTGTTTAAATAAAATTGATTTGGTTAAGAGTTAGTATTTGGTAATTTTATTAAATAATTCCTCGTGGGAATGATACTTTTCTTATCACTTTATTATTTGTTGATTGTATGCTTTTGCGTATTCATTAATTCATGTAAATCGATCAACAAGTTTTTGCGCCATATTCATTGGGAATTAATTTAATAATTATTTACCAATATTAATTTCACCAAATTAGTCTTAATTTAAACATTTTTATTTTTTAATTCTCTTCCTATATTTCTCTCTTTTTAGGTACCATGGATGACTTTATGATCAATGGCCATACACGAACATGACTCAACCATGGGGAGCGGAGATTGACAGACTCGAGAAACTTTTTGCATTGTCATCACAAATGGAGACACTTTCGAGGATGTTTGAAGCTTTTGAAGCTCAACGTCGTCAAAGTGTGGCGGTTACTTGTGATTATTGTGCTGGAAATCATATGAGTCATCAATGCTCCATCGATTTTGAACCGAGATGCGAGATAGTGGTGATTACCCCAACAGTTATGTCTATCCCAACGACTATCATCAAGATTGGGGGTATCACCCGGATTTTTCATGGAGTAACAATCAAGATCAATTTTATGCTCCAAATCCAACATACCCACCGGATTTCTCGTGTCCACCTCCACTACAACAGGAAGAACATTCAAATTGGGAGGAAGCCTTGGAAAAATTTATTAAAGCTTCTGAAAAAAGGAACGAGGAACAAGACAAGAAAATGAATCAAGTAGAGCTGAATTTGCAAAACCAAGGGGCGTCGATCAAGAATCTGGAAAATCAATTGGGGCAGATAGCACATGCGTTGAACAACCGTCCTCAATACACTTGGCTCTATGACATGAATTTTGAGACTGATGGTGAGCCCAAACCAAATCTACAACCGGATGTGCCAAATGATATAGATGTTAAAAGAGAAGAAAGACTTGGAGACCAAGAAAAGGAGATCGACGAAGATCTAACTTTGAGTACCAACGAAGATGAATCGATTTCATTAGTGTCCCATGTACCTTCTCCACCAAAGTTCAAGAATCCGGGCAATTTTACAAAACCATGCCTAATTGGCGGTCATGTAAATCAAGCAAAGCTCTTTGTGACATAAGAGCTAGTACAGTTGTGGAGTCATGGTGGGATGAAAAGGAGAAGATAGAGGAAGACTCCATTATGTTTATTAAGCTTCAATGCCCCAATCTAATCATAGACATAATGGAGAAAACACCTAGTTGTTGGACGTTCTTAATAGGGAACCTATCTACAAAGAGCATGCTAGGTGACTTCAATTCAAGGGTTTTTGCGAATGGGAACCTCCCAAAAGAGACATTGCTTCTGATGGATGGAGGGTTCCTCAATTTTCATAGGGGAATTGGATAGAGAATTGAAGAAGTCAGGCTGAGACTATAAAACAAGCGCTTATTGGGAGGCAACCCAAGTTTAATTTTTATTTTTAGTTTTTATTAGGTTTTATATTAGTAGTTTTGAATTTGCATTTATTTAGGATTTAATAAAATTGCTTCTATCATTGTTTTACAGGTTATTCAAGTCAAATTCAAGTGTGGTGCCCAATTTGTTCCATGTGCTTATCCTATTCTCCAAACTTAGTGGACAAGGAGGAAGATTGCTATATTTTCAGGGAAGTCCTCTGCTTTACTTTTTTATATTTCATCCATTGAGGACAATGTCTAGTTTAAGTTTGGGGGCATCTTAGTGTCGTATTGCATATAGTTAGTTATCTGCATAGTAGTTCGTTTTTTTTATATGTTAGCATTGTGTTTTTTTAGGTTGCATATAGTACATGGTAGTTATTTGCATATTCATATATGTGTTGCATTAGTATGTGTTCATGTAGTATAATTGCATTTTTTTTTGGCATGAATCTATGTGATAGGTTGGTATGGTCTTAGCTCGGCCTATGATAAGATTGGTTTTGCATGTTAACTTGAACAATGTTGATAATTGATGATGAGTTCTAATTTTAATCATGATGATAATCTGAGCCTGTCTTAAACTTATGTAACTGGTTAGCACTTAAAGTTTAACTGTTTTAACCACTTGGTTCAAGGGTTTCATAATTTGTTTCTGAGGGAAAATCTTGGTTAAAATTTAAGGAAATTAGTGAACTGACAGTAAAGGTTGGAATGACGCAAAAGCTTGAGTTTGGGGGAATCTATGGGATATATATATTACAAAAAGAAAAACAAAAAAAATGAAGAAAAAAAAAAGAGGAAAAAGAAGAAAAGAGATGATGAAAAAGAAAAAAAAAAGAGAATAAACACCGTGGCATGCTTGTCTAGTTTTGTGGCCTTTGTTACTTGAGTAAGTAAGCCCGAGGGGATTGTCTTTACACCTAGCGCCCTAAGGTCTTAATGGCTTGGGAGTCGTTGGTCGAAAGCTCGTTAAGGTAGCACTGAAAAGCCTAAGGGAATAAGACATTGCACAGCCATGAGAAAAAAAATGAATAAAACACGAGAAAGAGCAAAAATGCCCTCGTGATTGAATAAGAGTATAAATAAATCTTGTATTTACCTTAAGACTTGGTAATTGCTTAGTTTTAACCGGAGTTGTCATGTTTACAAAAGTAATTGAATTGTAACTGAAATTTTCCTTTTAAGAAGTTTGTTATGTGATTATCTTGAATTATAGTTGGTTAGAATGGTTAACAAGCACACACACACAACATGAGTGATGACAGGTTTGGATTGACTAATTGGTTAGAGTTATGGACTTTGACTTGATTGGATATATTGTTTGTGTATCATTGGTATTTTTGAGGCTAGTTGCTATATATCATATTGATTTATTAATGCCCTCGTGATTGAATAAGAGTATAAATAAATCCTGTATTTACCTTAAGACTTGGTAATTGCTTAGTTTTAACCGGAGTTGTCATGTTTACAAAAGTAATTGAATTGTAACTGAAATTTTCCTTTTAAGAAGTTTGTTATGTGATTATCTTGAATTGTAGTTGGTTAGAATGGTTAACAAGCACACACACACAACATGGGTGATGACAGGTTTGGATTGACTAATTGGTTAGAGTTATGGACTTTGACTTGATTGGATATATTGTTTGTGTATCATTGGTATTTTTGAGGCTAGTTGCTATATATCATATTGATTTATTAATGGATTTGTAGGTATATTAGGAAGTAGATCATGCATATGCATTCATGTAGTTAATTTACGTTATTTATTTTTAGTTCTTTTCCGTTTTTACTTGAGGACAAGCAAATGTTTAAGTTTGGGGGTATTTGATGAGTGAGTTTTATACTCATAATTGAGTGCATTTGAACTTAATCTTTTGGATGTTTTTAAGTGTTTATGTCTATTCATACATGTTTTATGTTGTTTTGTAGGAATTGGGACAAAAGTTACTTGGATCTACGTTTGGGGTGGCTAGATGCGCGTTTTCGGCTTGTCATTTACATAGCAGTCACTTCAAAGCCAATTTGAGTATTTCTCGGGACCTTATTTCGAAACACTTAAAGAATGAAAGTTGTAGATCTACGTCTCGTCTTTCTGGATCATCTTGAATCATCGAAATTGAAGTTCGGACGAAGAAGTTATGGCCATTTTCCCAAAGGACGTCGGAGTAGAAAATGTCAGAACATGGGACTAGCGCCGGGGCACCCAAAAGGTTTATGCCCCAGCAAGGGTATGGGGAGCAGCGATGGTTGAGCGTTAAGCCCAACGTCAAGTATACTGGGAAGAACTTGGTGATGGCACGGGCGCGCGTTTTTCAAATGAATTTTGACACCTTTTTGACTCCAAATTGGATTGGGTTTGTCCTAAGCTAAAAATTGGACTTGTAACCTATAAATACATGATGTAAGGCATAAAATAAAGGGGGATTACATAGCTTAGCTTAGATAAAACACTCCATTAGATTAGAACATAACCATAGTTCTTATTAGTTTTGGAGATTGAAGCAACTTGGAGATCATTGAAGATCAAGAGCAAGAGCAAGATGGGAGCATCAGATTTGCTGACAACAGATTCTATTCTCTTCTCTTATCATACTTTTTTCTTTTAATGTCTATTCAGTTGTAGATTCTTGGTTTTAATTCATTAATTATGAACTAAATTTCTTTTATTAAGATTCCAATTGAACCTTTTATGTCTATAAATTAGTTATTTGATTTATTCCAATTCTTTATGTTAAAGTGAATTGTTTATCTTGTTTTGAGCTTATTGATTAATTATCTAATAAGTAGTTACCTTGTTACTCTAGAAGGAATTGAAAGAGGAATTCTAGGGTTAGAACTGGGCATGGTGACATGTGACTTAGTTATTTGCAAAGTGAATAATTAGGTTTGTGAATGGAATGGAAATATCTCTTCGCCGCATGTAACACATAAGGAATTGGAATTGAAGGAGTTTAATTCAATTGTTTTGCATAGGAATATAGCAAGATTAATCTGGATTAAATAGAAGGCAATTGATCACTTGGAAAAGGACTTTTGGCATTTGAGAATTCCTGTTAACAATTTAGTAGGCATAATAATTGGGATAATTGGATAATTAATTTATATTTCATGATTGGGGATATTGAAGTCTTAATCTTTATTTATTTGAATTCATTTATAAAGTAATTTAGTTTAATTAGTTAATTTAGTTTTCTTAATTAGAAAAATTACAATTTGCAGTTGTTTAAATAAAATTGATTTGGTTAAGAGTTAGTATTTGGTAATTTTTATTAAATAATTCCTCGTGGGAACGATATTTTTCTTATCACTTTATTATTTGTTGACCGTGTATACTTGCACATATTCATTGATTGCGAAATCGATCAACAATAATCAATTCAATTTAGCAAACAACAATATGTATTTCACGTGTAGAGAGTTATATATTCAACTAGTAATATATATATATATATATATATATATTCTACACACTCAAAGAAAAATACCTGACCGACTAATGATTTATATATTGTCACCTGTTTTCCTAAAGAATTTCTACATTAGGAATACTATACTGTTACAGACTACATTTCATCTTATAACTACTGTAGACACTCGAAATTGCGTTTTCCTGTTACTAACTATGCAGAAGGACAAAAGCATCTTTTCACACTCCAGAGATAAACTTGGAGGACCACAACATTCATTCCAACCTTGGGAATAGCCCCGGGAGATCCAGTTTCTAACCTCGAAGATAACCTCGGTAAAATCAGTTCCTGCCCCGAGATAACCCCATGGGAACAAGTTCAAAGCCTGGAGATAACCCCAGGAGGTCAAGCCAACCTCAGAGATAACCTGAGGACAGTCAGAGTCAACATCAAGCTAACCTCAGAGATATACCTGAGAAAAGACTGCTTTATCTATGCGAAAACCGGAGATAACCCCGGGAGGTGTAAAATGGTCATTTTGCCAAATCAACTTCAACTGAAATTAAATAAACTCATTTCAACTCAAATTGCTTCAAAAGAAGTCCCACAAGAACCATATCTTAACTTCCGAGCACAAACTACGCAAAATGGCTCAACGGACTGCCTGACGGAAACCCGAAAATGCCATTTCAGTCATGGACCCATCTTACCTGATTCATAAAAGAGCAAATCCTATGTCATTGAATATCCCTCGGAAAGAGATTTCTGGAATGGTATGGCACACTTCCACCAGACTCCCAGATTAAAAGTTATGAAGGTTTGAGCGAACAACGTGTTATCTGAGTGCACACACTTCGAGATGATAGGACCCACATTGCCCGGGGCACCCCGGGCAGCCACATGTACACATGCGGCTCCCCTCTATAAATAGAGGGCTTGGGGTGGCCATTTTGTAAGAAAAAAGGCGAGGAAGCCCTGTCCAATTTGCTCTGTACACACTATAAACTGAGTGATTTCTCATTCCTAAACACTTGTGAGCTTATACTTTACTATATTTTACCGGCGGGAGCCGAGTGTTCATCCATTTAAAGCTATTGAAGTCTTTTTGGTAGTCCACTGTAAGCCTTCTTACTTTTCTTAAGCCTTTCTTCACTACTGTGCACACACTGTTATTCACGTTGAGAGTCGTGTCGCGTGTGTATGCCCGGACTTTGGTCCGTGGATTTTTATTTCTTTTATATATATATATATTTATATATTATATATATACTAACATTATCGAGTCATGCCTTGATTGAGCCTGGATTTTACATCCGGAGCGTTTATTACTATATATATATATATATATATATATATATATAAATTGTTGTCGAACTCTGTTCGATGATCCTGGATTTTACATCCGGTGCGTTTATAGCTTTTATAGCTTATATATATATATATATATATATATACATTTCTGTCAGACCTGGAGTTTACTTCGTGGCCTTTTCTTGCTTTCTTTACATTTTGTCCCGCCTGGAGTTTACTTCGAGGCGGTTGATCACTTTATTGTTTTATTTACATTTCCGATCCCCCATGGAGATGCTTCGTGGTGGTTGAACGTTTATATATATATATTTACAGCTTTTATATATATAACTGCTTACAGCTTTCATATAAATTGCGGCATCATGTGAGCTTAGGAATCATGTGATCACAGATTCAGTTTTCTGAATCTAGATTTGGTTCCCGTGATGGACATTTTCAGTTGTAACCAGCTTGTAAATTATTCACGGTGTTTGAATTTCCTTAGACGACTCTCATGCCCATAAGGAGTTCGACACTCCTATGTATATTATTTTCTCGAAGATGCTTCGCATCTCGAAAATAAAAGCAATCAAACCGAACATTTAATAAAATTGAAGTATCAAAGGCCTCAATTACTATTGATCATAAGGGTTTGGAAAAACCTCTTTTTACAAAACATCATTGCTATATTTTGTTAAAACTGAATTTTTATACAGAAATTCAAACCCTTTGTATATATAGGTGTGAAAGAGGCATATCCTACTTCTAGATTATTGCACATTGATCCACACACACACATTCATATAATAATTTAATTGAAAAGTGGCGGTCACCATTGCAACACGGATGTCGGGGGGTGCCTAACACCTTCCCTTCGCATAACCAAGTCGCCTGACCCAAACGAATCTCGGTTTCACAGACCCGTTAAGCAGTGTCACATCACTGGGTCAATGTGTAAATCTTTTCTCGGTTGTGTTGGTACAACCATTTAAAAAACCAACTGGCGACTCTTACAGTCCAATCATCGACATATACATGTCGGACCTTTTCACAACTTGTTTTTTCAAACAAAACTCGCCTAGCATGAGAACACCAAAAGACAAGAACAGAAAAGGGATAAATAAAAATCCCGACGTCGACAACTACTGCTATATGTTTCCCTAACCTACCATGTTCTTCTTTTCTTTCTCTTAAAATAACTTTAATACTATTGATTGATTAGCCCTCTTGTTGATATCTGCAATACCTCCAGGATGAATATCCTATTATCTAAAGTCCATACACTTGCTTCTCTTTTACTGTTACTCCAACTTCTTTTCCTTCTCCTTCTGTTGTCCCTCCTTCTGGCTCTATATGAGCCTCTTTGAGACTTAAGTTTCCCTCTTCACTTAGTTCTTACTCCGGGTACTCTTCATGATTATTCTCTGAATCTTCCATAGGTTTGTCTTCCACAGCTTCAGATGTTTTATTGTAAACTACTTCAGCTTGCACTTCCTCTATTATATCCTCTGGATCATTCTTTATTAATACAACCAATTCTAGTTCAGGTACTAGCTTAAATGGAACAATTAACTCCTCACTCACTATACGTACATCCTTAACTCCTTTATTTCCTATCAACTTGATTAGCACATTATATATCCATAGAAAACAATAGTTTTCTTTAAGTTCTAAATATATCCATAGAAAACATCCTTAACTCCTTTTTGAGTTTATATTTTTATTAGCTTCCTTACTGCTCTACATTAGTCCAAACTGTATATAACAACCCAAAGTGTGCTATAATTATGGAAAGGAAGGAAACATAGCTCAAGTGTGCCCTATAGTGAAGTCGAGTCTAGTTGGGATGGTGACACCAAAGGCTGTCTCGAACAAGTCAAAATCGATGGTTCAAGGGAGAGCTTTTGTCGTGACTTCCCAAAAAGTGAGGAACCTAAACGAAGTTATCACGGGTAAGCTAATCATAAACTCTCGCGAAGTCTATACCTTATTAGATACCGGTTCTATCCATTCTTTTATTTCACCTGCTTGTGCTCAATGTTTAAACTTGACCCTTGAAAAATTAGACTTTGACTTATCTGTTGAAACTCCGTTGGGAGAAACCTTCGTTACATCCACTGTTTATAAATCTTGTTTGATTCAAATCGGCACCCTCACATTACCTATTGATCCCATCTCTTTAAAAATACTTGCATTTGATGTTATTTTAGGAATTGACTGGTTAACTACCCATCATACTAAAATTGATTATTTTCATAAGGTCGTTAGTTTTCATATTCCTAACCAACCCGTTATGCGAATTTAAGCATCCAAACCATTAAAATCAATCACGATCATCTCAAACCATAAAGTCATTCGTTTATTGAAAATATGATGTCAAACTTTCTTAGCCCATGTCATCGATTTAAACAAAAAAACATCAAATTTGAATGATATTTTTGTTGTTAATAAATTCCTTGATGTATTTCTTGAAGAACTTCCTAGCCTACCCCAAAGCGTGAAATCGAATTTTTTATTAACCTTGAACCCGGTACAAAACCCATTTCCAAAACCCCGTATCGAATGGCTCCTATTAAACTTCAGGAGTTAAAAACCCAACTTTAGGAATTGTTAGACATCGACTTTATACGTTGTAGTACATCTCCTTGGGGTGCTCCTGTTTTATTCATAAAGAAGAAAGATGGGAGTATGCGACTTTATATTGACTATCGAGAATTGAACTATGTCACCATCAAAATAGGTACCCGTTACCTCGCATTGATGACTTGTTTGACCAGTTGCAAGGTGCTAAATTCTTCTCAAAGATCGATATTCGTTCTAGATATCATTAGTTAAAGATTAAACCTGATGACATTCTAAAGATTGCCTTCAGAACTCGATATGGGCATTATGAATTCCTAGTCATGTCTTTTGGATTGACTAATGCTCCTGTTGCGTTCATGGATATGATGAACCGAGTATTCAAGGAATATTTGGATCATTTTATGGTTGTCTTTATTGATGACATCCTCATTTACTCCAAAAGACGTGAAGATCATGAGCAACACTTGAGGCTGATACTCCAAAAGTTTCGTGAAAATAAGTTATATGCCAAGTTAACGAAATGCGAGTTCTGGCTTGAGGAAGTAGCAATCCTTAGGCACATGATATCGAAACATGGAATATCAGTTGACCCAGTGAAGATTGAAGCAATATAAAGTTGGGAGCAGCCTAAGTCAGTAACCGAAATAACGTAGCTTTTTGGGCTTAGCTGGTTATTATCGGAGAATCATGGAAGGATTTTCTCGAATTGCCACTCCATTAACTCAGCTGGCTCGAAAAAAATACAAAATTCGGATGGAGTGAGGAATGTAAGAAGAGCTTCTAAGAACTTAAGAGGAGACTCATCTCAACACCTGTTCTAATAATACCATCAGATTCGAAGAGATTTGTCATCTATAGCGACGCTTCAGGTAAATGTTTAGGATGCGTTCTCATGCAACATGGGAAAGTCATAACCTATGCCTCACAATAACTCAAAGAATATGAGAGAAATTATCGTACTCATGATCTGGAGTTAGCATCAGTTGTTTTTGCGCTAAAGATATGAAGACACTACCTGTATGGAGAGAAAGTGGAGATCTATACAAATCATAAAAGCCTTAAATATTTCTTCACTCAAAAGGAACTCAACATGCGGCAACGACGTTGGCTTGAGCTATTCAAAGATTACGACCATACCATCAAATATCATCCTGGAAAAGAGAAAGTGGAAGCTGGTGTATTGAGTAGAAGATCATATGCAGGTACGATTGCGATATTGTCAACGCAAAGGCCCAATTTGTATGACTTACAAAGGATGGATATAGAGTTAAAGACTCCAAGAACCCACGTGATGATGTCAAATATACGAGTAGAATTGACTTTAATCGATAATGTAAGACCCCAAATTTTATGAAATAAAAGTATTCAAATTTTCTTATAAAAATTATTCTAAATAATAAGGTGATAATTTAATAAATGCTATAGTTATGGGTGATATGTGCAAATTTTACAAAGAAAACAAGTTGTCATAAAATATTCGTTGTGCTGGGGAATATTCTTTTTGTCGGGAATATTCGTACGACGGCGCAATCATCGGTGGACCTTACAACGGAACAATTGTCAGATATAGAAAACGACAAAAATAACCTTTTTATAAAAATAACTGCAAAACTTTTACCGTTAAACTGTTGAAATACCCGGTGATAAAAGTACAGTAATACGGGTTGTTACACAGTAGCACACGGTATTGCACAGTATCTCTGATTATTGATGCTTACGTAAAAAGTCACTCAGTTTCATTCAATAATTGCCGTAGTAGTTGCTGCATAGTATCTCATATTATTGACTCAATTATTGTCACATTATTATCTGCGTAATATTTTATATTATTAAATCAATAATTGAGACAATACAGTTATTCATATTATTATTTGCATTATTGACAATGTCTAGAAAGTTATGTCGAGGAAAAGAGTTTGGTTATTTAATTGCGCACCAATTTGGAGAAATTCTTATCGGAAATCCCCCTCTTTCATGGGAATGATCTAGTTGTCAATATTGTGAGTTATAATATTAATAATGAATAATTGTTGAAAGATTCAAAATGTGTTGTGGTAATTATTTATTCAATTTTTTATATAAATAGAGGGGTTTGTCATGAGGCATTTGTTGTAAGTTTGGTTTATTTTTCTATGAGGGGATGTGCTAATTTTTCAGACAGTCTGTTGAAGTTTTAATAGTAAATAATTATGGACCGTCAGTTGAAGTTTTAAAAGTAAATCAATACGGATTGTCGGTTGAAGTTTTAATAGTAAATCAATATGAACCATCAGTTGAAGTTTTTGTAGACACTCAAAATTTTGTATTCCTGTTACTAACCTTGAATGAAGGCAGAATCATCTTCCAAAAACAACCTTGGAAGTCAAAACAGCTCAATCCTGGAGACAACACCAGGATACTCAGTTTTGAATCTTGAAGACAACCCCGGGATATCCAGTTTCAATCCCGGAGAGAACCCCAGGATACTCAGTTCCAACCTCGGAGACAACCCTGAGGAGTGCAGTTAGAATTCTGGAGATAACCCCAAAAAAGTCAGTTTCAACCTCAGAGACAACACTGAGGTGCTCAGTTCCGTCCCCGGAGATATCCCCGGGAGGTCAAGCCAATCTCAGAGACAACCCTAAGAACAGTCAGTACTCACAGCAGCCCAATCTCAGAGATAACCCTGAGCAACGACTGCTACATCAGCCCAAAGTCGGAGATAACCCCGATGAGGGGCAAAATTATCATTTTGCCACCTCAATGCTACATTCACGCCATCTCAACAACATTTCAACCCACATTTCACACAGAAGTGTCCCACAAGAACCATAGCTCAAAATCCCGAGTGACTACTACACAAGACAGCACATCGAATAGAATTTGAAGACCCAAAGATCTGGTCATGGAAACCCATCTTCCTGACTTCGTACAACCTCTTATCCCATATCATTGTGTAGCTCTCAACAACAACATTACGGAAAGGTGTAGCACACCTCAATCAGATGCTCGAATTGAAAGTTATGAAGGTTCAAGTAGATAATGCATTGCACGAGTGCACGTAATTCGAGACTATAGGACCCGTAGAGCCTAGGGCACCCCGGGCAGGCGTAGGTGGACCCGCGGCTGCCGCAGTTAGACCCGTGGCTCCCCCTATATAAATAGAGGGCTTGGGGTGTCCATTTGAAGAAAAGAAAAGGCGAGGAAGCCGTGTCCATTTTACTCTCTCTGTACACACTTTAAACTGAGTGCTTTCTTTTTCCAAACACTTGTGATCTTGTGTTTTACTACATATTGAAATTTAACCGGTGGAAACCGAGTATTCATTCATCAAAAGCTATATGAAGTCTTCTTGACGGCCCACTGTAAGACATCTTAGATTTTTAAGATTTTTCCCACTTCCATCCACACATATCTATTCACGTTGAGTGTCGTGTTGTGTGTGTATGCCCGGATTGTCGATCCGTAGATTTTATTACTTTTATATATATAAATACATATATATATTATTATCAAACTATGCTTCGATTGAGCCCGAATATAATATTCGGAGTATTTACTGCTTTTATATATATAAATACTTATATATATTTTGCTTCCCATCAAACTCTGTTTGATTGGGCCTGGATATACATTCGGAGCGTTTACTGCTTTTGTATATATATAAATACTTATATTTATACTTATTGTTATTAAACTCTGTTCGATAGAGCCTGGATATACATTTTGTGGGCTCACCCCTTATCTAACTCATCCGAGCTCACCCCCCCCTTTAGCGACGGACCTGACGACGGTTTGGTCATACAACCGTCATCTATACTTTTAGCGACGGACAACATATAGCGTCGCTAAAAGTATAGACGACGGTTGTATGACCGAACCGTCGCCGAGTCCGTCACTAAAGGGGGGTGAGCTTGGGTGAGTTGGATAAGGGGTGAGCTTAAGATCTGGACTCTCTCTCTCTCTCTCTCTCTATATATATATATATATATATATATATATTTACATTCCAGTCAGGACTGGAGATTAACTATTTATCAGCCAGTGGGTTAGATTTGCCTAAATTATTTCTCACTTTAACCGGTTCATTGTGACTAAACTGGAACCATTGAAGCTGAAATACTTAGATTTACTTAAATCTAATTTATTTTCTAGTTTTTGCTACGGGCTAGATTTGTCTCAATCTAGCTATTTCTCAATTTAGCCGGTTCATGGTGACTAAATTGGAACCGATGAAGCTGAAATAGTTAGATTTATTCAAATCTAGTTCTTGTTTTAGCTTTTGTACATATTGCATTGTCATGTGAGCCTAGGAATCATGTGATCACAGATTCAGTTCTTGAATCTAGATTCGGTTCTCGTGATGGACAATTTCAGCTGCAACTAGCTTGTAAATTATTCACGTTGTCTGAATTTCCTTAGATAGTTCTCCTGCCCACAAGGAGTTTGGCAATACTATGTATCTTATTTTCTCGAAGATGGCTCGCATCTCGAAAATAATAAAAGCAATCCAGCCGATCACATAATAAAATGGAAGTATCAAAGGCCTCAATTACTATTCAGCATAAGGGTTTCAAAAACCTATTTTACAAAACATCATTTGTGAGACCCCAAATTTTATTAATAAATATTTAAATTTCTCGAAATATTTTTTTAAATATTATGGTGTGGATTTGATATAATGTTATAGTTGTGGGTAATATTTATAAATTTTGCAAAGTATGCAAGTTGTTGTATAATATTCGATTGGTCGGAGAATATTCTTTTTGTCGGGGAATATCCGTACGACGGTACAATCATTGGTGGATCCGACAACGGAATTATTGTCGAATTGAGAAAATGAAAAAAAATATTTTTATTAAAAATAATGGCGAGTGTTACCATTAAAACTGTTGAACTGCTCGGTAGTAAAAGTACAGTAAACGCGTGGTTGCATAGTAGCACACGGTATTGATTATTGATGATTACGTGATAAGTCACTCAGTTATACTCAATTATTGTTACAGTAATTGTTGCACCATATCTCTCATATTATTGATTCAATTATTGTCATAGTATCATCTGTATAATATGTTATATTATTAAATCAATAATTGAGACGACAAAGTTATTCATATTATTATTTGCAATATTGACAATGTCTAGAAGTTCTGTCAAGGAAAGGTTTGGTCACCTAATTGCACGCCAATAAGGAAAAATCCTTATCGGAAAGCCCCCTCTTTCTTGGGAACGACCTGATTGTTAAATATTATGAATTATAATATTAATGATGAATAAGTTTGTGTTGATTAAAGATGAATTTTAAAGTTCCATTGTGTTGGAATTATTTGTGTTAGTGGAAATCGACATTTGTTTCGATAATAATTGATGTCTGGAGGATATATTGTTCAATCGGGTATTCGGGGCACTTTTCGTGTCGGAGTACTATTCACGAGTTACTATTCATGAGTTACTATTCACGAGTTACTATTCAAGAGTTACTATTCACGAATTATTATTCACGAGTTACTATTCATGGGGTTCTATTCACCCGTAAAATATATTTCTTTTCGGTCCAAATCATTTTTGCGTACAATATTATTCTATGAGGAGATGTGCTAATTTTTCAGACCGTTGGTTGAAGATATAATAGTAAATTAATATGGACCGCTGGTGGAAAGTTATAATAGTAAATCAATATGGATTGCTGGTTTAAAGTTTTAATAGTAAATCAGTATGGACCGTTACCTTAAGTTTTAATAGTAAATCAGTATGGACCGTTGCTTTAAGTTTTAATAGTAAACCAATATGGACCGTCCGTTTAAAAGTAAATCAATCTGGACCGTTCATGAATTAGTTACTATTCAGTCTATTCTCCTATAAATAGATGCTCATTCCTTCATTATTTCTTACGAATTCACTGAAACTCTAGAGAGAAATTATAGAGAGAAAGAAGAAAAGTATTCTGCTACTTCACTACTCCAGTATTCAGTTTTTCTAAGGTAAGGGATATTATTTGTTGTACTCGTAAGGGATATTATTTGTTGTACCCGTAAGGGGTATTATTCTTTCGTATTCATGAAGAGAGCTTCTCTTATTCTATTCTTTATTATTATGTTGGAATAACCTGTTTATGCGAAGTACCGCATACATGGTGAAATTCTTTTGTTATTTCATTCTTTATTATTCTGTTGGAATAACCTGTCTGTGCGGTCTATCGCATGCCTGGTGAATTCAGTTGTTATTCCATTCTTATTATTTTTTTGGAATAACCTGTTTATGCGATGTACCGCATACATGTGAAATTCTTCTAATATTCCATTCTTTATTATTCAGTTAGAATGTCCACGTACGTGCGCTTACTGTGGGACTGATTCCATTATTTATTATTCGCTTTAATATCACATGCGTCGTGTGTTTACGCCGGACTTGGTTCCATTATTTATTATTCTGTTGGAATATCATGTGTGTGTGTTAACGCCGGACCTGGTTCCATTATTTATTATTCTGTTTGGAATAACCTGTCTGTACAGTCTATCGCACGCATGGTGAATCCTTCTGTTAATCCATTCTTTATTATTCTGCTGAAATAATCTGTCTATGTGGATTACCACATGCATGGTGAATGATCCTTCGTATTCATTCCTTATTAAATTGTGGAAATGATTTGTCTACGTGGATTACCGCATGGCGAGCGAGAATCCATTTGCAGTTTCATAAATTCTATTATACTCCGTTGGTTAAAGCTTTGACTTCTATACTCCATGAAATTAGTGGAATATCCTTGATATTTTCGCATCATCCAGTATCTTTTCATGGAAATATTCTTCTGAGCATTCTTGAATTTAACTCTACAAAGCAGTATCATGTTGACAATTTGGACGTTTTTGGTTCTTGGATAAATTAATTTATAAATCTTTAAAATTTATTCTTGAACTTGTTTTATTTAATTATTATGTCATTGTCATCATCCTCATGCTTATATTGTGATGACAGTCATCTTTGGCTTACGTGCATAGATGGACTTGGTATGATTATGACTAGGGATTTTTTGTATAATCATGACCGTAATGTGACAAATGATGTGGTAAAAGTCCTCATTGGCCTGTAGTTCATTAAAGGACAGTTGTTGGTATGATTATGACCAAGAATTATTCGGTATAGTCATGACCATTGATGATTACATGAATATCCTTGGCCGTGGAGCAGGGATGATTCAATTTTATTTATTAAGCTGAGTCTCAGTGATAAAGTTGATGAAAAACATTTTAAATCATAGAAGATAGTAGATTTTATGATCTACTTGACTCTTCTAATGGATTGCTTATTTCCGCTGCAGTTTTTGATCTAAAACTTGTTGTCTATTATATTCTATTAGTTGTTATACTGTTGAAAGGCTAAGGATAATTTATTTTGCATTATCTTAGTCATAATATTTCTTGCTGGGCTAGTTAAGCTCACCCTTTCTTTCACTGTTCTCTTTAGGAAATGAGAACGTAGCTGGGACTAGTCGGGGAACAGAGTTATGGTCCTAGATGTTTGCATTAGTAGTCCTCACTATTCTATGAAATAGTGTGATAATAATTGTAATGAGGACTCCTTTTGAGTTTGTATACTCTCTAGTAGACAATATTTGTATTCAAACTCCCAGTTTATGTTTTGTCGTATTGTACACGACAATTGTATTATTAAGTTGTATTTGAATTCAGTACCTTGTATCTGGCAACCCAAGATGGGTGATGTATACCTGTTTTGAGGGTGTCACAGTTGGTATCAAAGCCATAGAAAAGAGCCCTGAGCCTTTTGTTGGTGACTTCCAAGTCTTGGGATGCACCGAAGCCAGACTTTCCGTAGGGGACGCCGTTCTGCGGTGACAAGTTGATAGGTATCATTGTGAGGTGCTATCCAGGTTAAGGGATAGAAGTCATAGTTGGTATCAAAGCTTAGGGATATGATCCCTGGCTGAGATGTGAGACAAGAACTAGGAGGGAAGAGACGGGGAATTCCTTCGCTAGTATGACCTACCTAAGTTTATTTGATATTTAATTGGTCGGTCAGAGTATATGGATAATATGTTTCATGTCAATTAACACTTTTTTGTGACAGTGTTTGAAAATGGCATCTGAAAATGCTGAGATAAGCAATGAAGCACATGAGACCGTTGAGTTAGCTCAACCAAAAGGTAACGAGCAACAACACGATAATAATCATACCGGTGGCAACAGCCAACAGAACAATGATAACCATTGTGGGGGAAATTATCATGCCAAGAATGGTATCCACTTCGGTGGTAATCATGGCCAAGATAATAGAAGTGGAAATTTCAAGAAGAGAAGGTCATTTAGCTCGATTTTGTCGTATAGTGAAGTCAAGACCACCAAATTGGGCAATGGCACCAAAGGCGGATACTGGACAAAACAAAGTCGGTGGTTTCGGGAGAGCATTTTTCGTGACTTCTCAAAAGCGAAGTAACGAAACGAACGGTTAGCACGGGTTAGTTAATTATAAATTCTTGCGAAGTCTATACCTTATTAGATACCGATTCTACCCATTCTTTTATCTCTCTTGCTTGCGCTCAACATTTAAATTTGACTCTAGAGAAGTTAGACTTTGACTTATCGATTGAAACTCCGTTAGGGGAAACCTTCATTACATGTGTTATCCAAGTCTTGGATGAGAGTCATAGTTTTGAATGATATTTCTATTGTTAATAAATTTCTTGACGTATCTTGAGGACTTCTTAGCCTACCCTAGAGCGTGAAATTGAATTTTGTATTGACCCCAGTACAAAACCCATTTCTAAAACCTCAAATATTTTCTTCACCCAAAACGAACGTGTAATGTGCCAAAGACGTTGACTCGAGCTGTTAAAGATTACGATCGTACCATTCAATACCATCGTGGGAAAAGCGAACGTGGTAGCTGACGCGTTGAGTAGAAGATCGTATGCGTTTACGAGTGTGATGTTGTTAACACAAAGATCCATTTGTATAACTTACAAATGATGGAGATAGAGTTAAAGACTCCAGGGACCCACGTGAAGACAACAAATATACGATTAGAATAGACTTTAATCGATAAAGTTAAAGCTGCTCAAGCTACATACTCAGAGCTGATGAATGTGAAGAAGAAGGTTCAAGATGGCGTTATTCTAGAAGTAAGAATCGATGAAGAGAGGAAATCTCAACCCTATATTTTATTGGCCAATTTGAAATCCTTGATCGAGTAGGAACTGTGGCCTATAGACGCGTTTTACCGCCAAGTATGTCGCGTGTTCACAACGTTTTTCACGTATCGATGTTACGTAATTATGTGGATGACCCGAACCACATTATTGAATTAGAACTAGACGAGATAGCAGAAGATTTAACGTATGATGAGATATGGTGTTAAAATCTTGGATAAGAATAATCGTATTCAACACTCAAAGGTTATACCTTAAGAGTTAGAATCTGAAATGAAGTCAAGGCATCCTCATCTTCGGCATACCAGGTACGTACATAAATTTCGAGGGCGAAATTTCATAAGGAGGGGAGATTGTGAGACCCCAAATTTTATTAATAAATATTTAAATTTCTCAAAATATTTTTTTAAATATTATGGTGTGGATTTGATATAATGTTATAGTTGTGGGTAATATTTATAAATTTTGCAAAGTATGCAAGTTGTTGTATAATATTCGATTGGTCGGGGAATATTCTTTTTGTCGGGGAATATCTGTACGACGGTACAATCATTGATGGACCCCACAACTAAATTATTGTCGGATTGAGAAAATGACAAAAATATTTTTATTAAAAATAACGGCGAGTGTTACCGTTAAAATTGTTGAACTACTCGGTAGTAAAAGTACAGTAATACGCATGGTTGCATAGTAGCACACGATATTGATTATTGATGCTTACGTGATAAGCCACTCAGTTATACTCAATTATTGCTACAGTAATTGCTGCATCATATCTCTCATATTATTGATTCAATTATTGTCACAGTATCATCTGTATAATATGTTATATTATTAAATCAATAATTGAGACGGCAAAGTTATTCATATTATTATTTGTAATATTGACAATGTCTAGAAGTTCTGTCAAGGAGAGGTTTGGTCACCTAATTGCGCGCCAATAAGGAAAAATCTTTATCGAAAAGCCCCCTCTTTCTTGCGAACGACCTGATTGTTAAATATTGTAAATTATAATATTAATGATGAATAAGTTCGTGTTAATTAAAGATGAATTTTATAGTTCCATTGTGTTGGAATTATTTGTGTTAGTGGAAATCGACATTTATTTCGATAATAATTGATGTCTAAAGGATATATTGTTCAATCGGGTATTCGGAGTACTTTTCGTGTCAGAGTACTATTCACGAGTTACTATTCATGAGTTACTATTCACGAGTTACTATTCAAGAGTTACTATTCATGAGTTACTATTCACGAGTTACTATTCATGGGGTATTATTCACCCGTAAAATATATTTCTTTTTGGTCCAAATCATTTTTTGGTACAATATTATTCCATGAGAAGATGTGCTAATTTTTCAGACCGTTGGTTGAAGATATAATAATAAATTAATATGGACCGCTGGTGGAAAGTTATAATAGTAAATCAATATGGATCGCTGGTTTAAAGTTTTAATAGTAAATCAGTATGGACCGTTACTTTAAGTTTTAATAGTAAATCAGTATGGACCGTTGCTTTAAGTTTTAATAGCAATATGGGCCGTTCGTTTAAAAGTAAATCAATCTAAACCGCTCATGAATTAGTTACTATTCAGTCCATTCTCCTATAAATAGAAGCTCATTCCTTCATTATTTCTTACGAATTCACTGTAACTCTAGAGAGAGAAATTATAGAGAGAAAGAAGAAAAGTATTATGCTACTTCACTACTCCAGTATTCAGTTTTTCTAAGGTAAGGGATATTATTTGTTGTACTCGTAAGGAATATTATTTGTTGTACCCGTAAGGGGTATTATTCTTCAGTTTTTGAAGAGAGCTTACATTATTCCATTCTTTATTATTATGTTGGAATAACTTTGTTTATGCTGAAGTCTCGCATACACGGTGAAATTCTTACATTATTCCATTCTTTATTATTACATTGGAATAACCTCGTCATGCATGCGGCCTATCGCTTTTTCACGGTGAATTATGTTGTTATTCCATTCTTATTATTCTTGGAATAACTTTGTTTATCTGGTACCGCATACATGGTGAAATTATCCTAATATTCCGTTCTTTCTTATTCTGTAGGAATATCCTGTATGTGGGTTTAAGCCGGACTTGGTTCCATTATTTATTATTCTGTTGGAATATCCTGTTTGTCCGTTTACGCTGGACCTGGTTCAATTATTTATTATTCATTGGGAATAACTTTGTTTATATGCCTATCTATCGCATTTACGGTGATTCCTTCATTATTCCATTCTTTATTTTTACGTTGGAATAATGCATCTATATGGATTACCACATGCATGGTGAATGATCCTTCAGATTCATTCCTTATTAAATTGTGGAAATGATCTCATCTCACGTGGATTACCGCATGGCGAGCGAAAATCCATTTGCAGTTTCATATATTCTATTATACTCAGTTAGTTAAAGCTTTGGCTTCTATACTCCATGAAATTAGTGGAATATCCTTGATATTTGCGCTTCATCCAGTATCTTTTCATGGAAATATTCTTCTGAGCATTCTTGAATTTTACTTTACAAAGCAGTATCATGTTGACAATTTGGACGATATCGGTTCCTGGATAAATTAATTTAGAAATCTTTAAAATTTATTCTTGAACTTGTTTTATTGAATTATTATGTCATTGTCATCATCCTCATGCTTATATTGTGATGAAAGTCATCTTTGGCTTACCTGCATAGATGGACTTGGTATGATTATGACCAGGGATGTTTCGGTATAATCATGACCGTAATGTGACGAATGATGTGGTAAAAGTCCTCATTCGCCTGTAGTTCATTGGTGGATAGTTATTGGTATGATTATGACCAGGGATTATTCGGCATACTCATGATCATTGACAATTATATGAATATCCTTGGTCGTGGAGCAGGGATGATTCAATTTTATTTATTAAGCTGAGTCTTAGTGATAAAGTTGATGAAAAACTTTTTAAATCATTGAAGATAGAAGATTTTATGCTCTACTTGACTCTTCTAATGGATTGCTTATTTCTGCTGCAATTGTTGATCTAAAACTTGTTGTCTATTGTATTCTATCAGTTGTTATACTGTTGAAGGCTAAGGATAATTTATTTTGCATTATCTTAGTCATAATATTTCTTACTGGGCTAGTTGAGCTCACCCTTTCTTTCACTGTTCTCTTTAAGAAATGAGAACGTAGCTGGGACTAGTCGGGAAACAGAGTGATGGTCCTAGATGTTTGCATTAGTAGTCCTCACTATTTTGTGAAATAGTGTGATAATAATTGTAATGAGGACTCCTTTTGAGTTTGTATACTCTCTAGTAGACAATATTTGTATTCAAACTCCCAGTTTATGTTTTGTCGTATTGTACACGACAGTTGTATTATTAAGTTGTATTTGAATTCAGTACCTTGTATCTGGCGACCCAAGATGGGTGATGTATACCTATTTTGGGGGCGTCACATCATTGCTATATCTTGTTAAAATTAAAATTTTATACAAAATTCAAACCCTTTGTATATAGGTGAAAACGAGGCATATCACTACTTCCAAACAACTGCACATAGACCCACACACACACGCAGTCAGAAAAATGTTTAAATTAAAAAGTGGTGGTAACCGTGTTATCACGGATGTCGGGGAGTGCCTAACACCTTCCCCCCACATAATCAAGCCCCCGGACCCTAACGAATTTCGGTTTTGCAGACCAGTTAAACAGTGTCACATCACTAGGTCTATGTGCAAACTATTTCTCGGTTGAGTTGGTGCAACCATTTAAAAAATACCAACTAGCGACTCTTACAGTCAAATCGTCAACATATACATGTCGGACCTTTTCAAACTTGTTTTTTAAAACAAATCTCTCCTAACATGAGAACACCAAAAGACAAGAACAGAAAGGGACAAATAAAAATCTCGACGTCGACAAGTGGCGACTCTGCTGGGGACATCCAGTAAGAGGGCTTTAGCCGTTATTTAAAGCTTTTCAAAACTTTTATCTGCTTGAGTCTGGATGTTGCATTTACATTTGAATGAATGTGTACTAATGCATTTATTTACTGCACTTAGTGCTTCGCACCATATCTGCCTGTGATATTAGTGCTTCACATGTCATCAATTCTATATAGTGAGAAGCGATGTGAGACCCCAAATTTTATGAATAAAGATTAGAATTTCTCAAAATATGTTTTTGAATATTATGGTGTGGATTTGATATAATGTTATAGTTGTGGGTAATATTTATAAATTTTGCAAATTAAGCAAGTTGTTATAAAATATTCGATTGGTCGGGAATATTCTTTTTGTCGGGGAATATCCGTACGACGGTACAATCATTGGTGGACCCCACAACGAAATTCTTGCCGGATTGAGAAAACCACAAAAATATTTTTATGAAAATAACGACGAAAGAGTTACCGTTAAAACTGTTGAACTACTCGGTAGTAAAAGTACAGTAATATGCGTGGTTGCATAGTAGCACACGATATTGATTATTGATGCTTACGTAAGAAGTCACTCAGTTATACTCAATTATTGCTACAGTAATTGTTGCATCATATCTCTCATATTATTGATTCAATTATTGTCACAGTATCATCTGTATAATATGTTATATTATTAAATCAATAATTGATATGACAAAGTTATTCATATTATTATTTACAATATTGACAATGTCTAGAAGTTCTATCAAGGAGAGGTTTGGTCACCTAATTGCGCGCCAATAAGGAAAAATCCTTATCGAAAAGCCTCCTCTTTCCTGGGAATGACCTGGTTGTTAAATATTATGAGTTATAATATTAATGATGAATAAGTTCGTGTTGATTAAAGATGAAATTGATTGTTCCATTGTGTTAGGATTATTAGTGTTAGTAGAAATCGATATTTATTTCAATAATAATTGATGTCTGGAGGTTATATTGGCCAATCGGGTATTCGGGGCACTTTTCGTGTCAGAGTACTATTCACGAGTTACTATTCATGAGTTACTATTCATAAGTTACTATTCACGAGTTACTCTTCAGAGTTACTATTCACGAGTTACTATTCAGGGGTTACTATTCACCCGTAAAATATATTTCTTTTCGGTCCAAATCATTTTTGGGTACAATATTATTCCATGAGGAGATGTGCTAATTTTTCAGACCGTTGGTTGAAGATATAATAGTGAATTAATATGGACCGCTGGTGGAAATTTATAATAGTAAATCAATATGGATCGCTTGTTTAAAGTTTTAATAGTAAATCAGTATGGACCGTTGCTTTAAGTTTTAATATTAAATCAGTATGGACCGTTGCTTTAAGTTTTAATAGTAAACCAATATGGACCGTCTGTTTAAAAGTAAATCAATCTGGACCGTTCATGAATTAGTTACTATTCAGTCCATTCTCCTATAAATAGAAGCTCATTCCTTCATTATTTCTTACGAATTCACTGAAACTCTAGAGAGAGAAACTATAGAGAGAAAGAAGAAAAGTATTCTGCTACTTCACTACTCCAGTATTAAGTTTTTCTAAGGTAGGGGATATTATTTGTTGTACTCGTAAGGGGTATTATTTCTTTCGTATTCATGAAGAGAACTTCTGTTATTCCATTCTTATTATTATGTTGGAATAACCTGTATATGCGAAGTACCGCATACATGGTGAAATTCTTCTGTTATTCCATTCTTATTATTATGTTGGAATAACCTGTATATGCGAAGTACCGCATATATGGTGATATTCTTCTGTTATTTAATTCTTATTATTCTGCTAGAATAACCTGTTTATGCGAAGTACCGCATACATGGTGAAATTCTTCTAATATTTTGTTCTTTATTTTTCTGTCGGAATATTTTGTCTGTGCGTTTATGCTGGACCTGGTTTCATTATTTATTATTCTGTCAGAATATCTTGTCTATGCATTTACGCCGAACCTGGTTCCATTATTTATTATTCTATCAGAATATCCTGTCTGTGCGTTTAGGCTGGACCTGGTTCCATTATTTATTATTCTGTTGGGAATAACCTGTCTATGCAGTCTATGCACGCATGGTGAATCCTTCTGTTATTCCATTCTTTATTATTCTGTTGGAATAACATGTCTACGTGAATTACCACATGCATGGTGAATGATCCTTTGTATTCATTCCTTATTAAATTGTGGAAATGATCTGTATACGTGGATTACCGCATGGCGGGTGAAAATATATTTGCAGTTTCATATATTCTTTTATACTCATTTGGTTAAAGTTTTGGCTTCTATACTCCATGAAATTAGTGGAATATCTTTAATATTTGCGCTTCATCCAGTATGTTTTCATGGAAATATTCTTCTAAGCATACTTGAATTTTACTCTACAAAGCAGTATCATGTTGACAGTTAGGACGTTATTGAGTCATGATAAATTAACTTATAAATCTTTAAATTTTATTCTTGAACTTGTTTTATTGAATTATTATGTCATTGTCATCATCCTCATGCTTATATTGTGATGAAAGTCATCTTTGGCTTACGTGCATAGATGGACTTGGTATGATTATGACCAGGGATTATTCGGTATAATCATGACCGTAATGTGACGAATGATGTGGTAAAAGTCTTCATTGGCATGTAGTTTATGGGTGGACAGTTGTTGGTATGATTATGACCAGGGATTATTCGGTATAGTCATGACCATTGATGGTTACATGAATATCCTTGGCCGTGGTGCAGGAATGATTCGATTCTATTTATTAAGCTGAGTCTCAGCAATAAAGTTAATGAAAAACTTTTTAAATCATAGAAGATAGTAAATTTTATGCTCTACTTGACTCTTCTAATGGATTGTTTATTCCGCTGCAGTTTTTGATCTAAAACTTGTTGTCTATTATATTCTATCAGTTGTTATACTGTTGAAGGCTAAGGATAATTTATTTTGCATTATCTTAGTCATAATATTTCTTGCTGGGCTAGTTAAGCTCACCCTTTCTTTCACTGTTCTCTTCAGGAAATGAGAACGTGGTCTACTAGTCGGGAACAGGTGATGATCCTAGATGATGCATTAGTAGTCCTCACTATTCTGTGAAATAGTGTGATAATAAATGTAATAAGGACTCCATTGAGTGTGGATATTGTCTAGATGACAATATTTGTATTAAAACGCACAGCCTATGTTTTGTCGTATTTTACACGACTGTTGTATAATTAAGTTGTATTTGTATTCAAAGACTCAGATATCCGGCGACCCAAGATGGGTGATGTATACTGCTTTTGGGTTGTCACAGTTGGTATCAAAGCTTAGGGATATGATCCCTGGCTGAGATGTGAGACAAGAACTAGGAGGGGAAAGACGGGGAATTCCTTCGCTAGTATGACCTACCTAAGTTTATTTGGTATTTAATTGGTCGGTCAGAGTATAGGGATAATATGTGACATGTTAATTAACCGTTGTTTTGTGACAGTGTTTAAAAATGGCATCTGAAAATGCTGAGATAAGCAATAAAGCACATGAGACCGTTGAGTTAGCTCAACCAAAAGATAACGACCAACAACACGATAATAATCATATTTGGCAACGCCATCGTAACAATGATAACCATCGTGGGGGAAATTATCATGCCAAGAATGGTAACCACTTCGGTGGTAATCATGGCCAAGATAATAGAAGTGGAAATTTCAAGAAGAGAATGTCATTTAGCTCGATTTTGTCGTATAGCGAAGTCAATTCCAGCTGGGACGGTGGCACCAAAGGTGGATACGGACAAAATAAAGTCGGTGGTTTCAAGAAGAGCATTTTTCGTGACTTCTCAAAAAGCGAGTGACCCGAACGAAGTTAGCACGGGTTAGTTAATTATAAATTCTTTCGAAATCTATACCTTATTCAATACCGGTTCTACCTATTCTTTTATCTCTCTTGCTTGCTTTCAACGTTTAAATTTGACCCTAGAGAAATTAGACTTTGACTTATTGGTTGAAACTTCGATAGTAGAAACCTTTGTTACCTCCACTGTTTATAGATCTTGTTGATTCCAATCGACACTTTCACGTTACCTGTCGATCTTCTCTCTTTGAAAATACTTGCCTTTGATGTGATTTTAGGAATCGATTGGTTAACTACTCATCATGCTTTTTGTAAGGTTGTTAGCTTTCATATTCCTAACTACCTGTTATACGAATTCAAGCAACCAAACCACTAAAGTCAATCATTGTCATATCAAGTCATAAGTAAGAGCCCTGAGCCTTTCGCTGGTGACTTCCTTGTGTGGAATGCACCGAAGCCGAACTTTCCGTAGGCGACGTTGTGAATAACGGTGGCAAGTTGATAGGTATCAATGTGACGTGCTATCCAAGTCTTGGATGAGAGTCACACTTTTGAATGATATTTCTATTGTTAATAAATTTCCTGATGTATTCTTGAAGACTTCTTAGCCTACCCTAGAGCGTGAAATCAAATTTTGTATTGACCCCAGTACAAAACCCATTTCTAAAACCCTCAAATATTTTTTTCACCCAAAACGAACGTGTAATGTGCCAAAGACGTTGACTCGAGCTGTTGAAGATTACGATCGTACCATTCAATACCATCGTGGGAAAGCGAACGTGGTAGCTGACGCGTTGAGTAGAAGATCGTATCCGTTTACGAGTGCGATGTTGTTAACACAAAGACCCATTTCGTACGACTTACAAATGATGAAGATAGAGTTAAAGACTCTAGGAACCCACGTGAAGATATCAAATATACAAGTAGAATCGACTTTAATCGATAAAGTTAAAGCCGTGCAAGCTACATACTCAGAGCTGATGAATGTGAAGAAGAAGGTTCAAGAAGGAGTTATTCTAGAAGCAAGAATCGATGAAGAGAGGAAATCTCAACCCTCGATTTTATTGACCCATTTGAAATCCTCGATCGAGTAGGAACTGTGGCCTATAGATTCGTTTTACCGCCAAGTATATCGCGTGTTTATAACGTTTTTTTTTCGTATCGATGTTACGTAAATATGTGGATGACCCGAACCATATTATTAAATTAGAACAAGACGAGATAGCAGAAGATTTAACGTATGATGAGATACGTGTTAAAATCTTGGATAAGAAGAATCGTATTCAACACTCAAAGGTTATACCTCAAGAGTTGGAATCTAAAATGAAGTCAATGTATCCTCATCTGTTCGGCATACCAAGTACATACGTAAATTTTGAGGGCGAAATTTCATAAGGAGGGGAGAATGTGAGACCCCAAATTTTATGAATAAAGATTAAAATTTCTCAAAATATTTATTTGAATATTATGGTGTGGATTTGATATAATGTTATAGTTGTGGGTAATATTTATAAATTTTGCAAAGTAAGCAAGTTGTTATAAAATATTCGATTGGTCGGGAATATTCTTTTTATCGGGAAATATCCGTACGACGGTACAATCATTGGTGGACCCCACATCGAAATTCTTGCCGGATTGAGAAAACGACAAAAATATTTTTATGAAAATAACGGCAAAAAGTGTTACCATTAAAACTGTTGAACTACTCAGTAATAAAAGTACAGTAATACGCGTGGTTGCATAGTAGCACACGGTATTGATTATCGATGCTTACGTAAGAAGTCACTCAGTTATACTCAATTATTGCTACAAATGGTTGTTGCATCATATCTCTCATATTATTAATTCAATTATTGTCACAAAGATCATCCGTATAATATGTTATATTATTAAATCAATAATTGAGACGGCAAAGTTATTCATATTATTATTTACAATATTGACAATGTCTAGAAGTTCTGTCAAGGAGAGGTTTGGTCACCTAATTGCGCGCCAATAAGGAAAAATCCTTATCGGAAAGCCCCGTCTTTCCTGGGAACGACATGGTTATTAAATATTATGAGTTATAATATTAATGATGAATAAGTTCGTGTTGATTAAAGATGAAATTGATTGTTCCATTGTGTTGGGATTATTAGTGTTAGTGAAAATCGAAATTTATTTCAATAATAATTGATGTCTGGAGGTTATATTGACCAATCAGGTATTCGGGACACTTTTCGTGTCGGAGTACTATTCACGAGTTACTATTCATGAGTTACTATTCATAAGTTACTATTCACGAGTTACTATTCACGAGTTACTATTCATAAGTTACTATTCACGAGTTACTGTTCAGGAGTTACTATTCACGAGTTACTATTCATGGGGTACTATTCACCCGTAAAATATATTTCTTTTCGGTCCAAATCATTTTTGGGTACAATATTATTCCATGAGGAGATGTGCTAATTTTTCAGACCGTTGGTTGAAGATATAATAGTGAATGAATATGGACCGCTGGTGGAAATGTATAATAGTAAATCAATATGGATCGCTAGTTTAAAGTTTTAATAGTAAATCAGTATGGAACGTTGCTTTAAGTTTTAATAGTAAATCAGTATGGACTGTTGCTTTAAGTTTTAATAGTAAACCAATATGGACCGTCTGTTTAAAAGTAAATCAATCTGGACCGTTCATGAATTAGTTACTATTCAGTCCATTCTCCTATAAATAGAAACTCATTCCTTCATTATTTCTTACGAATTCACTAAAACTCTAGAGAGAGAGAAACAATAGAGAGAAAGAAGAAAAGTATTCTGCTACTTCACTACTCCAGTATTAAGTTTTTGTAAGGTAGAGGATATTATTTGTTGTACTCGTAAGGGGTATTATTTCTTTCTAATTCATGAAGAGAACTTCTGTTATTCCATTCTTATTATTATGTTGGAATAACCTGTATATGCGAAGTACCGCATACATGGTGAAATTCTTCTATTATTCCATTCTTATTATTATGTTGGAATAACCTATAAATGCGAAGTACCGAATACATGATGAAATTCTTCTGTTATTTCATTCTTATTATTCTGCTGGAATAACCTGTTTATGCAAAGTACCGCATACATGGTAAAATTCTTCTAATATTCCGTTCTTTATTATTCTGTCAGAATATCCTGTCTGCAATGCGTTTCTGGGACTGGGTTCCATTATTTATTATTCTCATGCGAATATCACATCATGCGTTCTGCTTGGACCGGTTCCATTATTTATTATTCTATTGGGAATAACTCGTCTGCATGCGATCTATCGCATTTATGGTGAATCCTTCATTATTCCATTCTTTATTATTACGCTGGAATAACTTTGTCTATGTGGATTACCATATGCATGGTGAATGATCCTTTGTATTCATTCCTTATTAAATTGGGGAAATGATCTGTATACGTGGATTACCGCATGGCGGGTGAAAATCCATTTGCAGTTTCATATATTCTATTATACTCATTTGGTTAAAGTTTTGGCTTCTATACTCCATGAAATTAGTGGAATATCTTTGATATTTGCGCTTCATCCAGTATCTTTTCATGGAAATATTCTTCTGAGTATTCTTGAATTTTACTCTACAAAGCAGTATCATGTTGACAGTTTGGACGTTATTGAGTTCATGATAAATTAAATTATAAATCTTTAAAATTTATTCTTGAACTTGTTTTATTGAATTATTATGTCATTATCATCATTCTCATGCTTATATTGTGATGAAAATCATCTTTGGCTTACGTGCATAGATGGACTTGGTATGATTATGACCGGGGATTATTCGGTATAATCATGGCCGTAATGTGACGAATGATGTGGTAAAAGTCTTCATTGGCATGTAGTTCATGGGTGGACAGTTGTTGTTGGTATGATTATGACCAGGGATTATTCGGTATAGTCATGGCTATTGATGATTACATGAATATCCTTGGCCGTGGTGCAGGGATGATTCGATTCTATTTATTAAGCTGAGTCTCAACAATAAAGTTAATGAAAAACTTTTTAAATCATAGAAGATAGTAGATTTTATGCTCTACTTGACTCTTCTAATGGATTGTTTATTCCGCTGCAGTTTTTGATCTAAAACTTGTTGTCTATTATATTTTATCAGTTGTTATATTGTTGAAGGCTAAGGATAACTTATTCTGCATTATCTTAGTCATAATATTTCTTACTGGGCTAGTTGAGCTTACCCTTTCTTTCACTGTTCTCTTCAGGAAATGAGAACGTAGCTGGGACTAGTCGGGGAACAGAGTGATGGTCCTAGATGGTGCATTAGTAGTCCTCACTATTCTGTGAAATAGTGTGATAATAAATATTATAAGTACTCCATTGAGTGTGGATATTGTCTAGATGACAATATTTGTATTAAAACTCACAGCCTATGTTTTGTCGTATTTTACACGACTGTTGTATAATTAAGTTGTATTTGTATTCAGTACCTTGTATCTGGCGACCCAAGATCGGTGATGTATACCTATTTTGGGGCCGTCACAAGCGATGTATGTGAATGTATGTTGTGTGGTCCCTCCACTAGGAGGCTATCTTATCGGTGTTTGATTACTAGACTCGTAGGAAGACTAATTCCAACGAGGCTCAGGAAAGGCACCACCCAAATTAGCTCCAGTTCAAAGATCGAATTAACTTCTCATCAAGTAAATTGCGATGATCTGGGAACCTTCATGCCAAAAAGCCACGAGAGTAACCTAAAATAGCTCAGCCTTTGATAAACCAAACGCGGAGGAAAGTCTCTTCATACCTTACCATTTCAATTACTTGTAATTTCAATTACTTGTAATGCCATTTCCATGTCAATCTCAATGTAATGGAAAATATAAAGGAATTTGTGAACATGCATTCCCTTTTCATATCAAAACCTGTCATACTATCCTGTCATTAAAACAATTGACATCCATTTTGCTGGATAACACTCCTAAAATGGACACATTACATAGCATGTAACATTTCCACATTTCCCTAAGACTAAACTACATAAGTCTTTTTGTAGGGAAGCAATTGGTCCTATTACCCGTTCAAAGTCCAAAAAAGCATTAAGCCTATAACCAAACATGGCTACATCTATCCAGTCTAATCCTACTCCTGTGTCTCGCGAGGAGTTCAAAGGATTAAGCAATCAAATCACAGAGTTGGTTCTTCTGCTCAAAGAATTATACAAGTCAACTCAGGGTCCACAAATACCCATCCACACAGAACCCTCTGCATATGAAAGAATCCAGGGTTCGGATAAAGAAGTTCCAGCACCTGAGTCTTAGTATGATAAAATCAACAAAACCCCTGAAATCGCCCGTCTTAAAGAAGATCAAGACATCGGTGATATTCAGAAGAAGGTTTTACAAATGGAAGAGACTATTCGATCCATCAAAGGGATTGGAACACACGGGAGTGTTTCATATTTAGACCTTTGTATTTTCCCCGGGGTTCATTATCCAAAAAAATTCAAGACTTCCGATTTTGAGAAATATAATGTATTGGGAGATCCTTATACCCATTTAAAGGTATTCATAGGAGCGCTTGGGTCCTATGCCGAGAATGAAAATCTCAGAATGCAACTATTTCAAAAAAGTCTGACTGGAGAAGCGAGAGCATGGCACACCAGATTGGATAACTCAAAAATTCATAGTTGGGAGGAGTTAGCCCATGCTTTCCTCAGTCAATACAACTTTCAAACTCAGATTGCTCCAGACCGGTATCAAATTACCAAGGTTAAGAAACAAGTCAATGAGTCATTCAGGGAGTATGCCCAAAGATGGAGGCGTCTGGCTGCTTAAGTTATCCCATCTATGACCGAGTCTGAAATGGTGATGACCTTCATAGACATTCAAGAAGCTCCCTTTTATGAGAGGGTCTTAGCTAGAGTAGGCAAACCATTCTAAGAAATGATTAAGCACGGATAAATGGCTAAAATGGGATTGAAATTAAGAAAGATTCAAGACCTCACCACACTAAAAGCCGTAGCTGAGCACATCTAATCTGGAAGTTATGCGAATAACCCCTGGAGGGTCCATAAGAAAAAAGAGGAGGATGTTTCCTTGATATTGTAAGGACAAAAAGGCAATCCAAACTTGCCTATTCAGAGGAGAAACTACTCCCTTTTGTAATCTCAGTCTTCAAACCCTCCATTGCCAAAAAGTGGAGAAGTCAGATGTATAAGAGTGTTCACACCCTTAGGGGATTCACTCAAAAACATTCTCAAACTTCTGACAGATCAGAAGAAAGTCACCCATCTCCTTCCACCAGCCAACCCGAGTGGAAAGGCTTTCAATACAAGCAAAAAGTGTGCTTTGATCTGGAGCTCCAGACCATGACACTCAAGATTGTTAGGCCCTTAAGCATAAGATCCGGGATTTAATTGACAATGGTGAGATCGTGGTGACCAAGCCCGACCAACCACATGTTCAAAACAACCCTCTCCCTCAACACAAGGAAGATAAGGTTAACATGATTAACTGGGGTAGTGGACAGAGCTCCAACTATGTGGGTGGTTCATCCCAAATCAACAAGGATAGTTCCGACAAATGGGATTATTCACAATTCCAGTTCATGATGGAACAAGAGTTAAAGTCTCTTCACGAATAAGTCAATCAATTGGAAAAACTGGTGGTTCATCAACACCAAGTCACACGTCAGTTGTTCAGTCAGGAGCATGCTAGCCTTCTTTCTCTTATCACTAGTACTCCATCACTTATCCCAGAAAGTGAAACATTGGAGGAAAAGATTGCTAGAAAAGGACTTAGAATGAATTGATCAAATATGCTAGGTTGATCCTACATAAGCAAAATAGCTTTGTAAAGTCCTTAAAAAGAAATGATGTACAAGGACTATAAATATAAAAAGATCAAGCATGTTAGATTGATCTTGTGATGTAATAGATAGGCTTGTCAGATCGTCGAGCACTGCACCATAAATCGTAGTCTGCCAGGGGAGTCGAGGAAAACTCGAGAGCTGTCGAGGCAGAATCGTAGTCTGCAAGATAGTAGAACTCGGAGTTCATAGACTTCCAGGAGAGATGAGGAAGGATAGTAGTGTGTCGAGTAGAACTATATCGAAGACGTAGTCTGCTGAGGAAGTCATGTTCAGAATCGTAGAGACAGCTTGCCTACGAGCCGACCGAGCATCTGCCAAAGCCAAGTTAAGAATCGTAGACTACACTCAAAGTCGTAGAGTCTACTGATCATATCAGAGGCAGAGATCGTAGTCGAGCAAGATCAGATGAAGACAACGAACACAAAGTCAGAAATCATAGAGTGTCAAGATCTGATCTCGGAGTCTTAGTGTCTACACAGCCAAAGTTGAATCGTAGAGTGTAGAACTAAGACTTCAAGAGATATGCTCACAACGCCAAGGCAGAATCGTAGAGCAAATACGATTCTCAACAAATGAGCACTCCTAGAATATCCAAAGGAATGAAGCCTCTGGTTAGTACTACAAAGATACATCCCACCTGAAGCAAACCAGAGAGCACTCAACGAATGGCATGTAAGCTAACAGAAGATCTAAGCACAAACTCAATCAACATCCAGATTGAATTGTGAAGCCATTCGAGACGAAGTCTTCCACAAGTTGATCAGAAGAAGACTTCAGTAACTGACTAAGGAAAGTCAGCAAGTGCAGTAGCTGTCAAGTAAATAGAAGACAACGATCTTGGAAGCAACCAAGATCGTAGTGTTTGCCAATCAAAGAAAGAACTAATGAAGTGTTCACAGAGATACTGGTCAGCTTCTGAAGAACAAGGCTAAAGTGATTAAGCATTGGGTCAGTCCATTGATGATAAGTGAACGAGAGATCACAAGGAGAACGCGAGCTGGACACGCCACAAATCTAAAGTATCTTGCTATTCAGAAGGGGCTAGAACAAAGAGTCAAGCCATCAGTGTCTGAGAGCAGTCGAAGCAAACAGAAGTGTTGAAGCACTGCACAATAGAAGGAAGAGGTGTTCTACAATAAAGATCAAATGGACACTCTTCAAAGATCGTAGTGTTGTCTCTACATGTTAATGATCAACAGTCAACAAGACACTACGATCAGGTCCAAGAAAGCATGCATCAGAATCGTAGAGTTCGGTCATCCGAAGATTGAAGCATTGGCAACGATTTAATCTGAAGGTTGGTATTCAGACAAGAGCTTATTAAGAGCATCGATGCAAAAGGACAACCTCTGATCAAGAAATCAGAAGGAGGAAATAAAGTTGTCGACCTGCCTAAGATATCAGAGTGACATCTCTGACGGGGTAGGTGAAACAGTAGACTGCAGTGTCAGAAAGTCAGAAATGGAGATGTTACACCTGCAGTCTACACCAAATAACTCGAGATCTGCGAAGCAAATCAAAAAGCTTTCAACCGCTACTTTCCAACGGGAAGATTGGGAAGGAGTATAAATCAACAGAGCTTCAAAGATCAAGATAGGTTGATGATTGCTATGTTGCAGAATCGTTGAGTTGGTAAAATGCTAACGTTTACTCTACGAGTTCCACCTGAGCTTAACAGAACAAGTCTTAGTGACAGTGAGACTATGAAGGTGGAAGTGAAGCTGCTTTAAAGAAGGACTTGAATAGAATCTTCACTCCACAAAGATGAGAATGCCACTTGAATTGGCATCTAAGCTAAGAGCCGAGAAGGACAAGAAGATAACATTAAGAAGAGTGGCAAAGCACAAGGCAGATCCTGAGACCCACTCTACGATTCACCATGAACCTAAAGCTGAACTAGAGCAAGTACAAAACCATGTTTGCCAACATGTTAAGAAGGGTTCAGGAAATGGTGATGGTGCACAGCTGACACTACATGAAGATGAGCAGAACAGAAGAAGATCAGTTGCACCAAAGAAGAAGATGTGGTCTAGACTCGAAGAAGAATGCAAAGAGGACCACACCAAGCTGCTAAGTACAAAAGATGATCAAGCTTAAAGACATCTTAGCAGCTCAGCACCAACAACAACAACAAGCTAGGGCCTGAGGAGTCCTTGTTTGGAGGGACTAAATGAAATTCCAAGCCTGTTGGGCTTGAAGAGTTCCTAGGGAACTAGAGAAGTTCCAAGGCTATTGGCCTTGAAGAGTTCTTAGTGAACTGAAGTTCCAAGGCTGCTGGCCTTGAAGGAATCTTAGTAATTACGGGTGCTTTGCCTTCCTTGTGGAAATCTCGCTAGTTGAAAGCAGAAGAGTGGATTAGGAGCTTGAGTCTCTGAACCACTTAAAATCCCTTGTGTCTTTTACTTTATGCCATTTACATTATGTACATTAATTGCTATAACTGTTATGTATGTTTTAACTGCTTACAACTGAACTAACTCTAAGAACAATGTATATATGATTATGAATATATCAATGAAGGGGATCTTTTACTTATTCCGTCGTGCTTTAAAAGATTCTTATGTTTGTCATATGCTAAATCATTAGCAATACAAAATAAACGAGAAAAGAATTTGAAATTAAAAAGGATCTATTCAACCCCCCCTTCTAGATCTATATTGTGACTACTAGGAACTAACAATTGGTATCAGAGCAGGTTCTCATGCTATATTCAAAAGCTAATCGCTTTAAGTCTGATCTTAGGCACAAACATTGTTCTAAACTTAGTTTAGTAGTAAGTCACTTGTTATATGCAGATGAGCTCACACGTTGAAAATATTATTGTACAGGTAAATGTGTATATACACCTAAAGCAGCTCAGATTGGTCCATGTTCTCGATTGTTACATCAACAAGAACAATCCTTGCCTGCAGTCAATCTTGTAGTCTGAAGACCAGGCGAGAAAGCTCAAGAGACATCAACAATAAAGAGTTAAGCATCCACCAGCCTGAAAGATGAAAAGGCCATACATGCTAAGAAATACTTATCAAGAGAAGAAAGAAGAACTTCTCAAACATGTGTCTGGCCAACCAGCAGCTGGGTGTAAACTTTGTGAACTCAAGGATGTCAAAGAGCTAAAGATGCTGAGATTCTCTTAGCTTGCATCTTTAAGACCACGACTGATTGATTGAAGGTTAAATGGAGTAACAAGCTGTCAGGAGCAAATGAGAAACTATGCACATCAATGCCTAAACTCAGTATATCTAAGATAAATGACTGTTAAGAAACTGACAGCAGAAAGGTACGATTCCTCACTAATATAAGTGTGTATATCATGTTGCACCTCCTTATGAACTACAACAATATTCTTTCAAGAAATCATAATCTACCTAAAAAGGTACAGAGAAAAAGTACACTGAGGTTGGAAACTCAAATGCTTACAAACTTTCTCTCCATCCAAGTTTTAGGTTGAAGATGACATTTTGAAAGAAATCTAAAATAGGTCATAAGCATATCAAAGGTTAAATTAATTCTATGTGGAGTAATCTTTGCTGATGGGTTAGTATGTATGTACAAACCTATGTTCTAAGTGTTTGATAATATTCAGAGTATGATCAGTTCTACAAGTGTATCTTGAAGATTTGTAGAAACTGATCACCTCCATGAATCAACCAGATACAAATATGACTGTTGGTGATCAATATGATGATTATCAAAATATATAAGGAACATGGATTTAGAAAACTAACCTAGCAGGACCCATTTAATTATGGGTACCAAAATAGAAATGTATTTAACCTACAGGTACTTGGTCTATCTGGCCACACTAAGGAATGCTGAAGCAGAAGACTTCAGTCAAGAAGATTCAACCAGCATAAGGCTTAGGGCTGTTCAGAAATAATTCTGATAAAACTCCTATATGTCAAAGCATGTTCCTGAAGACCTGCTGAGCTAAACTAAATGAAGCTTACATGGCTACTGATCTTTATATGAAAGCAGGCCATTCAACTAAAGATGAAAAGGGTCTTATATGTTCAATGATGCAAAGCATGTCATATGAGAAGAATCCTCGAAGAAGCTCACATCAGAGGATCATCGAGCATTAAACATGAGAAACTCATTACGGGAGCAGAACTCCACAAGTACAAGCTGACAAGGAAGACTACGTTCGTAGTGCTGTCAAAGGATTGTAGAATGATCAACCCTAGAGATACTCATTTCTAAGATACAAGAAGATTTGATGACTTCAGCCAGAATGAGATATGCCTGACTGCCTCCTACTACACCAGAAGAAGAAGAACTTATGTCTATCTGAGAAAACAATATCAACTATGGGGCAGCAGTGATTTGCTAACAGAACTGCAGCTCTAAAACATTAGAGATATACTATGATGTAATGTACCAGTTACAAAGTCCCAAAACTTTGTGGCTGATGAACCAAATGAAGATCCATAGTCAGTAGGAACATCTCAAAACGTACTACTGATAACCTATGAGCCAGCCAACTCAAAATCTTGGTATGCCTACGATCAAATAGCAAATACAATGACAAAATGTTGGTAGAGGATCTCCCCAGCAGAAAAGGTCAAATGACATATCAGTGCAAATCTCTTCTAAAGTATTTCATCTGGAAAGCGCCTTAGGGACAAACCTGACCCTTAGCTCACTCTAAGAGGTTGACCCTTCCTGAGCTACCTTAACCCAGAAGGATTGCTTAGTCAAGATCATCTTAAGGACCAAGACAATCAACGATCGTAGAGTAGAGTTTGAAGAGAACTCAACGAACATGGTGCATCCTCAATGATCGTAGAATCAGACTCAACGATCAAAGTCTTAACAGGGGATACACTGGCTCATGAGGAGCTTGGAAGAACGGGACAATTGTTCAACCATTCAGATTATGAGGAGATAAGTTCGAATACAGTTTGGAAAGGAATCATAAATCGTACCTCAGAACTTAACTGCCCAAACTGGCTTGCGATACGTCAGTGGTCAAGCTATGCAGTTTCAAGATGAGGATAATGTCAAAACCATCCACTATAACATCTCTCAAAAGATGATTGTTGAGTCAACAAAGTAAATCGTAGAGTTCATAGCCGCTTCACCAAGCTACTCTACGAACCAAAGAGGTCAACGGTCAATCCACGTCAATTAAACATATGCTCTCCTAAAAGAAATATCTAACTGAAAAGTTTATGGGGAGTTACAACTCATTACTGGACATCGTGCAACCAATGGCTAGTTGACACATCACAGCTTATGCAGAGTCAGAAGGAACTGCCATAAAGACAAATTCAAAATTTGCAAACAGTTATCAGAAGCTATCGAACCTCTCTCCCTCCCATTTTCAAACCCTAGAATCCTCTTCTAAGCCAGAATCCATTAACCCTCAAGAACATTGCCCAAATCACATTCATCGATCTCTCGAAAGACTCTCTAAATCAAATACCCATATTCCTTGAACTATTCAAATGGCAGATTGGAGAGTAATCAACGGCATTAAGCTCAGAACCAAGTCGTTTGAGAAATCCGAAAAGAAGTTCAGAGACATTCTTGAACTTGTGAAGAAAGTTGGATTCTCAGAATGTCTTGAGGCGAGCACTCGAGTATACACTGAACTGGTTAAGGAGTTCTATTCAAATGCATCCATAAATGCTGGAACCCTTTCAACCAAGGTTAAAGGTTAGTCTCTAAAATTGAAATCATCAGATATGAATCAATGTTTGGGCTTTCCTAACCTATGACTAAAAAGCCTTGATGAGATTGATACTGAGCAAGTGAAGAAGATTATGGGGTACCAAAGAAACCCTAGTCTGAAGGACATGAAGAAAAAGGAGTTTCTTGAGGAATTCAAGCTCTTTGCTGAGATAGTGGGAAAATGTATAATATGCAAGGATACTGCACATGACACTGTGCTTGATCAGCAGTTAAAGATTATGTCTACAATAGTTCTAAAAAAGCAAATCAACTTTGGAGCTATCTTGTTTGATCAGATCTCCAAATGGGTAGAAAAGGCTGAGATAAAGAAGTCTTTAGATAGACCCCTGACTAAGGTCTTTCATGGAAGACTGCTGAGTATTGTCATGAAGAAGAAGCTGGGAGGGAAAATCAAGGATTATGAAGGAGAGCCTCTAAATGTTCATAAAGTGATGTCTGCACAGCTGTTCGTGAATTGGAAGAAGAACCCAAAGGAAAACAGGAAGCTAACAACAACTAGGAGCAGAAACAAGGTCTCTATACAAAAAAGGAAGGCGAAAAAGATGGAAAGCTCTGAGTCTGGTGACTCTGCATCAGTAGCAGCCACATCAGTAAGGAAGAGATCCAAGGGTGTGAAGAAAACTGAAGCTCCACCAAGAAGTCTCTCCACCAAAGACAAAAATAAAGGTGTAAAAGTCTTAACTGCACCAGAGACCACAAAGAGAAGAAGCAATAGACTGCTTCAAGGGCCATCAAGAAAGAAAGCTAAGGTAGAAAATAGCCCAGCACCAGTTTCCCAAGAAAGTACATTTGACGAAGAAGAGGACGTAGAGTCAGAAGAAGAAAAGGGAACTGATGATGTCAAGACTGAGTCCCCAAAGAACAAATCCAGTGAGGAAGGTGGAACTAGATTCATGGAAGAAAATGTAGACTTTGATGATGAAGAAGAATGCACAAGCCTTGTGGCTAACTCTCAGAGCATTCACTCTGAAAATGAAGAAAGGCTGCAAGATGACAAAGCTACATCTCCTACAGCAACTAACCCTACAAGCCCACATGATGGCTCAAAAGATGTTGAGTCTGAAGAAGAAGGACATATCCCTGCCAATGCTGAAAGTCAAGGAAGTTTACCTAATGATTCAAAGGCCTCAGAGTCTGAAGAGGAAGAAGAGTCTGACTCTCCCATAGCTGAACCCCCAAGGAGAAGAAAGAGCTACAGATTACTTGCTCAATTTGCCTCCAAGAAGAAAAGTGATCACTCTACTGCAGTCATTGAAGTAAGTGATGATGAATCTGAATCAAAGGAAAAAAGTGTTGAAGGTGGGACTAGTGATGAAGAGGATGAATCCAAGGAAGATATTGCTGAAGAGGGCTCTAAAAATGAAAATCAACAAGAAGGATTCACTGATGAATCTGATCAGAATGATTCAGGCTCTGAAAGAGAAGAAATGGAGAAAGATTCTGATTCTGCACATCAGGAATCAAAGGAACCAGAAGACTATCATGTCCTCTCTCCAGCAAGAATAAGTAGAAGAATAGTGGTAGAAGTTTTTGATGAACCAACAGAACTCCCAGAAGAAAGATGGGTAAGATATGGCAATGAAATGTTTCAAGGTTGTAAGGATGATTTGCATGATGTGTTCAAAATTGGAACAACGAGGAGTTAGGCGCACGACTATCCTTTTTACAATCTCGATGATCTGTTGATGAGATGGTTCTTCCAATGGATGTCTTGGTTAAAGGCACATACTGAAAGAGATGGAAGTTACTTCAGCTGGTGCTACTCTCAGTTTCCAAGCATGGAGCTGGTGGCACAAAACTTCCCAAGGGTGAAGAGATTTGCAACAATGATGATCAAAGATTAGCCCCACTACAAATACTACAGACATGCTGGCAACCACTATATTCCTTATGATCATAGAGTTGACTCTGAAGGAAGAAGGATCATGACCAAGGAGATAATCGTAGAGTCTATTCACTCTACTACTGATGGTGTTCAAGTCCAAAATGAGAAGCCTCCATCTGCCAAAGCACAACTATATGACATTCCTTCATCCTCTAATAGCGATTGGTACTCAATGATTTTTCAGATTCTCAACACTATCGAAAATCTGTCCAAGGATGATAATCGTAGAGTCCAATCTGGTGTTCAACAAGAGGCTGCCCAACCAGATGACCAAATTCCAATGGAGCAGAAGCTGATGAAAAATTCTGATGAGCTGATTGAGAAGATATCTCTAATCAATGAAGAGTCAAAGAGGTTGACAGCAATAGAAGATAACTCAGTTCAAGACAGACTCCAAGCCACCATGGCTGATGTATCTCTCAAAATCAAAGAGAGAGATCACATCTATCTAAAAGTCATAAATGATTAGAATGTAGAAGCTCTACGAGCACAGAAGGCCAATGAAGAAAAACTCCAAGTCCTCTTTGACAAGATTGACAACATAAATCAGTCTTTCTCCATGCAACTTGAGTTGAGCCAACAAGAACTCAAAATTGAAGTTGGTAACTCCTCTTATCTAATGGAACAGCTTATGTCCAACATGGAGCAGCTCTCCCAAATGATTAATGACAAAAAGGGGGAGAAAACGAGGCATAGAAAGAGGAATAACAAGAGGCATTCAAGAAAAGGCAAGGAGAGTAGAAGGAAACAAAAGAAGAAGACAAAGAAGAAGACAGCAGAAGCAAAAGCTGGGTCATCATCTGAGGGGGAGCCAAATAATGATGAGCCTGTGTTTGCAGAGGCTAAGGGGGAGCCAGAAAAAGAGAAAGAGGAGCATACATCTGAGGGGGAGCAAACAAAAGAGATGAAGTCCACATCCCAAAGGAAGCAGGAGCAAAGAGATCAAACAGATGAATAGCTGATCAACAGCCATCCTGGAAACATACATGGAGCCAAAGAGGTACATCTCTAACTAGTTAGGTACGTTCTGGATCCAGGATGTAAAATGTCATAGTGTATTAAATTCCATATTATTATAAATGACATTCATGATTATCTATTTTAGAAATACAGTTGCTCATTTTATATAAGATTCATTCATAACATGCATATGCACTTATTGTTTTTGTCATAATCAAATAGGGGGAGATTGTAAGGAATAAGCAATTGAATGATATTCCTATTTACATATGATTTGATTATGATACATATATGAATGAATATTCAACTATGCTTGCATTAAGAAAAGATGTAAAGTCCTTTGATAGATAATAGAAACATATGTACAAGGACTTATAATGAATTGATCAAATATGTTAGGTTGATCCTACATAAGCAAAACAACTTTGTAAACAAAATTCGTATGAAGTAAGGGAAAGCTAGGATTATTTGGGATTTCAATTGAGGACTCATGTCAGCAACTAAGTTGTATGATTCCTTGTATGGGCGGGGAATTTGTACATGGTTTTAGAACCACTTAGCGTCCTATATCGATATTGTGGTTGAGTTGAATAATTCATTGTATGGGCGGGGAATTATCCTTGGTGTAACAACCGCTTAGCTTCCTATATTTATTAGTGGCCGAGTTGACCAATTCCTTGTATGGTAAAGGGATTGTGTTTGGTTCGACAATCACTTAATTTGTTGTATTGATAATCATTGAAATGTTTGTGTTGCGCTATTTGTTATATACATGTTGAGAAGGTGATTCTTTTCTAATGTGTATAACAGATAGGTAGATAATAGGTAGAGAATATAAGGTTAGGTGCGAGTTCTTAAAACTCATACTTATGATAAGTTTGTGACTCATAATCGTATGGTATGTTTTTGAACCCCTAAGCGTATGGACAGTTCTTGATTGGTTCTTGAACTACACATTGCTAGGATAAGTTCCGAAACTCATATTATTGTGGAAAGTTCCTGAACTCATAATGTGTGGTAAGTTTGATGAACTGGGGTATAGAAAAGTTGTGAATGGAGAATTGAGGATGATAAAAATAGATAGAATTATTAAGAAAGGGATCATTATAGAAAGTGGAGTTAATAGGTCTTTCATAAGAGGTTAAATTAGATTGCTTACAAGTAATCGACGGACATGCAAGTTCTCTAACTAAAACTTGAGTTGTTATTTCAATGCGTGCTCGTGGTTAATCATTGTTGATTATACCACATCTATGATTATTGATTCGCACGTTGTGCATGTTGTATATGTTCATCAGGTATGAAAGACTGTTCACCTTCATTATCATTTGGTTCAGTTAAATTTGTTCATGTTTATTGTTGGCCATTCATCATTATTGTCTTGGTCATTCAGTTATAGAAATTGATTCATGTTCTTTCACAATTATTATATTGTTGAAATTTTGTCTACTTTTATTCTTTTCAATCATGATTTATATGTCTTTGAACTTAAACATGCTGGGCAAACTAGTGTACTCGGACAACGCGATGTTCACTCGAACCTTCATAACTTTCAATCCGGGAGTCCGATGGAAGCGTGTCATACCATTCCGGAAAGCTCTTTCCAAGAACTATGCAATGACATAGGATTTGGCCTATTTTAATGTCGAGAAGAGGGGTTTGTGACCGAAATGGCATCTCCGAGTTTCCGTTAGGCAGTCCGTTGAGCCGTTTTGCGTAGTTTGTGCTCGAAAGTTAAGATATGATTTTTGTGGGACTTATTTTGAATCAATTTGAGTTGAAATGAGTGCATTTGATTTGAGTTGAAGTTGAGTTAGCAAAATGACCATTTTACCCCTCCCGGGGTTATCTCCGGTCTTCGCACAGTTGTAGCAGTCTTTTCTCAGGGTTATCTCTGAGGTTGACCTGATGTTGAGTTTGAATGTCCTCAGGGTTATCTCTAAGGTTGGCTTGACCTCATGGGGTTATCTCCAGACTTTGAACTTGATCCCCCAGGGCTATATCCGGGGTTGAAACTGACTTTCCCGGGGTTATCTCCAGGGTTGGAAACTATTTTCCCAGTGTTATCTTTGGGGTTAGAAACTGGATCTCCTGGGGCTATCTCCGGGGTTAGAATTGATGTTGTGGTCTTACAGGGTTATCTCTGGAGTGTAAAAAAGACGCTTTTGTCGTCCTGCATAGTTAGTAACAGGAAAATGAAATTTCGAGTGTCTACAATAGACTTTAAATTTGGAGGAGATAGTAGACATTATGTTTGATTCTTCTAATGGATTGTTGATTCCACTGCAATTATAATTGAAACATTTTATCATCTCCATATGTTCTAAATATCTGATGAAGGCTATTGATAATTTAATTATCTTTAGTCATAATATTCTTTACTGAGTTATTTGAGCTCACCCTTTTGTTTCACAATTCCTTTCAGGTAATAAGAGTGTAGATTGGTCGAGCGGGGATAACATGGGAGTAGAGTGATGGTCTGTGACTGTTGAAGTTTCTCAATACATTATAAAATAGTATGACAATATATAATTTTATTGATGACTTAAAATATGTATGTCATATTTTATACGTCATTTAATAGTTAATTTTGGTTAACAACAATACGGTGATGAGAGCTTAACTTTGGAAGCGTCAAAAGTGTACCTCATTAGAATGAAGAGGGTGAAATTGTACTAAGAGCTTAAAGGGTGTGTTGCCACTATCATATACGATATCTAACCATATACAAACTCGTGTTACCAAAAGATATGGTTGTGCACATCCACTTGCTGACTATATCATGAGCATTATATATATAATCTTGGAGTATGGTTGGAATATAATCCTCAGTTTGAGAAAATGGAAATAATTATATGGGAAGAAGATACACACCATTGGAATGAACATGATAGGAATCTTCTTATTCTTCTTTGGGGTCTATTGGGTCAACCAAGGTTAATGCTCAAGTCCTATGATATCTATTATAACTTAGATGCATGGCCTCCCATGTATAAAGACTTCTTGAGAATTTTCCAAAGATTTTAATTCCTAAAACAGTTATCAACTATACCTTTATGTAAAGTATCATTGGGTTGGAGTGAGAGTACTATTATTTTTATTGAAACTCACAGCTTATGTGTTGTCATATTTTGCACGACAATTTAATAGTTATAAATTGGAAGATTTGTATTTGGATTATGTACCGTGTATTTGGTGACTCAGAATGGGTTGTGTGGACCTATTTTGGGGGCGTCACAGTTGGTATCAAAACTTAGGGATATGGTCTCTGGCTGAGAACTGAGACTAGAACTAGGAGGGGAGAGACGAGTAATATCCTTCGCTAGTGTGTGTCCTACCTAAGTTGAATTTTCTTAGTTAATAAGTTGACAAATTGTGATATGTCAATTAAATTTTGTTTTGAAGCTGTATTCTGGAATGAAATCTGAAATCCAAGAGATGAGCAATAGAGAAATAATGGTACAGAGGAAATGACCGGGAAGATAGAATCTGAAATGACAACAAAGTATTCTCACCTTTTCGAACTACCAGATATGTAAATTTCGGGGACGAAATTTCATAAGGAGGGGAGATTGTAAAACCCCGAATTTTATGAAATAAAAGTATTCAATTTTTCTTATAAATATTATTCTAAATAGTAAGGTGATAATTTAATAAATGCTATTGTTATCGGTGATATGTGCAAATTTTACAAAGTAAGCAAGTTGTCATAAAATATTCGTTGTGTCGGGGAATATTCTTTTTGTCTGGGAATATTTGTACGACGGCGCAATCATTGGTGGACCTTACAACGGAACAAATGTCGGATATAGAAAACGACAAAAATAACCTTTTTATAAAAATAACAACAAGACTTTTACCGTTAAACTATTGAAATACCCAGTGATAAAAGTACACTAATAAGCATTGTTACACAGTAGCACACGGTATTGCACAGTATCTCTGATTATTGATGTTTAAGTAAAAAGTCACCCAGTTTCATTCAATAATTGCCACAGTAGTTGATGTCTAGTATCACATATTATTGACTCAACTATTGTCACAGTATCATCCAAGCAATATTTTATATTATTAAATCACTAATTGAGACGACACAATTATTCATATTATTATTTGCATTATTGATAATGCCTAGAAAGTTCTGTCGAGGAAAAGGGTTTGGTTATTTAATTGTGCGCCAATAACGAGAAATTCTTATAGAAAAGCCTCATCTTTCCTGGAAACGATCTGGTTGTCAATATTGTGATTTATAATATTAATAATGAATAATTGTTTAAAGATTAAAAATTTATTGTGGTAATTATTTATTAAATTTTTGATATAAATAGAGGGGTTTGTCATAAGGCGTTTGTTGTAAGTTTGACTTATTATTCCATGAGGAGATGTGCTAATTTTTCAGACCGTCGATTGAAGTTTTAATTGTATATCAATATGGACCGTCGGTTGAAGTTTTAATAGTAAATAAATATGGACCGTACGTTTTACTAGTAAATCAATCTAGACCGTTCATGAATTAGTTACTATTTAGTCTATTCTCCTATAAATATAAGCTCATTCCTTCCTTCTTTCTCACGAATTCACTAAAACTAGTGTTGCATAAATGGCATATGGCCCTGACCCGACTTTGATCTAAATAAGCCTGGTCAGTCAAAGCTTGACAGTTCGACCTCTTCTAGAGACCGTAAATGCACTACGCTTTTTGACAAATATTCTACCGACCGGCCTTCCAAAAAGCCCAAATGGGCACGGCCTTCTACTGGTCCCAAGATTTAACTGGATCGGCATGAAGCATGGCCTTACTCATTTAAAATAGGTTCCATCGCTCCAGCCTCATCCAGGCCAGCCCCCATCGGCCAGCCCAATCCACACATTATCAGTCATTCCCAGGCGGTAGGCGCCCAAGCCGCCAGGCCCCAAGGCCCAAGCATGAAACAACTTACAATGGCTACAAGCCTACAATGACAATGACACAAAGCAATAGCCAATACACTCTGACTAGTGACTGCTAACATGTAAACATCTTAGTGGCTACTGGCTAGTGATTAGCCTTTGCAGACCTAATAGGCTAGTATGCTTAATAGGCTACTAAGGCTAGTATGTTGTCTCCTCATTACTTTTACTAATAGGCTAATACGTTAATAGACTAATAGACTAGTAAGTATTCATTGTTGAATGACAATTCGGATGTCAAATAATTTTTATTTATCTAAAATAATTAAGCAACACATATAAAGAATGAGACAATAAAGGATTGTATATATACTTTTAGTTTATTAAAAATAGAAAATTACTTTTTCTTTTTAACTTATTTGAACGTATTAATTAATTATGAGAATTAAGTATGGTAATTAATTATGAGAATTTAATTGTATTGTAAATAATTGATACTATATATATTTAATTATATACAATCATTTTTCTTATAATTGTACATATATATATTAAGAGACATTTAATTGTAAAAGTATTGTTTCTCAAAATAAAAACAATACTTTGTTTGAAACTTAATATTTGTCTAGTTTAATATATTAAATGTTTTAATTAACTTTTAATAATTAAAAAATTCTAATTTATCTAACATTATTATTAATTATTTATATAATTTTATAATAATTTAAATTTAAAAACATCATCTTTGCAAAGTAATTGGCGACTTCAATATTATAATACCATTATTTATATCACATGTGAGTGGAATGCATTCAGTAGGCCATTTCATTGATTTTAGACTTTTAGTGAAGTTTCACTTCCGGTTTAGAGTCATGAGAATACCATAATTGTAAACTATTGAGAATTGAAGATAAAGGAAGAAAGTTCAATGAACTGTCCAATCCAAAATAGTTGACTAGTAAATTCCAATAAGCAACGTTCAAAATTGAGTTATCCCGTCCGTCTGATAAATCATAAAGCTCAGTAAAATAAATATATTAACAGTACAAATAAACGGTTATATTTTACTCCTATAAAAATCATTTGTTAAACTGCAAAGCATTCACAAATCTCAAATATCTGTATTGAGTATTCTGCATTCATTTTTTCCACAACTCTATCAGTATTCCCTTTATTCATAATCTTCAGATCTCTCAATTCAGTATTCTGATATTCTCTAATACTTACAAAGTTTCGATTGTTATTATTACAATATAATGGATTCTTCTAACACTCCACAAGAATAAAAAATGTCGCAATCACAAATTGATCCAAATATCATTATGTCCAAAAGTGCAATTTCGGGTTCGAGTACAATATTTCCACGTCCTACCAGTGAGGAAAGAAAACGTACATCGGCTGTTTGGGATCATTTCATCGAAGTATGGATTGCAGAAGGTATTAGAAAAGCCCAATGCAAAATATGTAACAACTTATTTGGAAAAGGAAATAACACATTACTCCGGCACCACGAGTTGTGTTTGAAGAAGCATAATATAACTGATGAAAGCTCTCAATCACAAAATTGACCATTCTGGTCACAATTGGAGTTACGATCAAATATTACAAAAGGAGTGGCAAGCTAAGTTAGTGATCAAGAAGGAACTTCCATTCAATTTTTTGATGATGCGCGTTGTACCGACTACATTCAAGGCACATTGCAACCGAAATATAAACAAGTAGAATGACTACAAAATGTGATGCAATTAAATTATATAACAAAACTAAAAATGAATTAATTGAATATTTTGATAATTTTGATGGTAAAATTTGTTTAACTAGTGATACTTGGTCTGCTAATTATCAACCTGGGATTAGTTATATTTGTATTACAACTCATTGGATAGATTTTGAAATGTTTATGCAAAAAAAAATTATAGGATTCGAATATTTTGAATTACCACATAATGGTCAATCAATATATGCTCAAATTATGTCCATAATTCGTACTTTTAAAATTAAAGATAAAACAATGAGTATTAATTTAGATAATGCAACAAATAACACCAGTTCTATTAATATGTTAAAAATGATTTAAAGCCTTTAGTAAATGGAGTATTTTTTTTCATGTTAGATGTGTATGCCATATAATAAATTTGATTGTACAATCCGGATTCACTTACTTGCAAGATACAATAAATAAAATTTGTCGTATGATTAGTTTTATATATGGTTCAAAAAGAAGAAAACAAGATTTTAGAACTTTTTGTCATGCAAGAGGTGAAAATTTTAAAAGAGTAAAATTTGATAATAACACTAGATGGAATAGTACATATGATTTATTTAAAGATGTTTATAAACATCAAAAAGTACTTATGGAGTTTTATAACACACAAAGTGATCATGAAATAACAAATCAAGATTGGAATTTATTATGTCAACTTTTAAATATTCTCAAAGTTTTCAAAAAAACACACAAAATTATTAAGTGGTGTTTATTATCCATCATGTTCTATTTGCATGTTTGGAAATAATAAATATGTTTAAACAATATAAATATGATCCTGTTTGGACTAATCTTATTTTTAGTATGGAAGAAAAATTTTAAAAATATTTTGAAGACATGCCTATTGTTATTACTTGTGCAAATGCAAGATTAAACCCCATAAAAAATTAGAAGGTGTGGAAACTGCTTTTAGAAGATATAGTAGAAAATATAGGTACTGAAAATATTGATTACATTAAACTAAATTTTAATAATACATTTACTAAATTTTATAGACAATATGAGTGTGTATATTCTACATCTACACGTGCACCACCCTCTCCCCCTTCCTCTTCTAAGTTTTCATCATTATTAAAATCATTATCAAAAAAACCAAAAACTTCATGACACATAAGCAGTTTAAATGAAATTGGTTTATATTGTAGTACTGATTTTAGAAGTTTTATGATCGACCAAGAATTTGAAAATTTTGATATACTTGCATTTTGGAAAAAGCATAATCGACAATTTCCTACTTTGGCCGTCATGGCACGTGATTTACTAACTATCCAAGTTAGAACGGTAGCTTCGGAATCTTGTTTTTCTTTATCTGGCAGGGTATTGGATGAAAAAAGAAGTAGACTTGGTCTGGATTCATTGGAGATATGTATTTGCTATAGAGATTATCTTGCCGCACAAAGAAGAATACAAGACATAATAGATGATCAAGATAGCTCGGAAGATCTTGAAGTCGGAGCAGGAATTGCCGAAAATGTACATTCATGAAGCTTGAAGATATACTTTTTTTTGAAGATTTGAATAAATAATTTTTGAAGATTTGAAGACAAATATTTGTAATCGACTCATTATTGATAATTGTTTAAGTTATACTTTAAAGTTATAAAGTTATAATTATTCATCAAATTATTGATTCAATAAATTATTACTTTTTTGTTATTCATTATTGTAATATGTAAGTCGTAACTTATAAGTTGTAAATTGAAATACATTACTTTTAATTAGTAAAATTACATCAATCAAGTTTAAAGTTTAATTATTCATTCTCGATTTCATGTAAGTATATTTAATTAATATATTAGTTAGTTTATTTAATATTAATAAGTTAATAAGTTAGTTGATTAAATTTTAATATTAATATACTAGTTAGTTTATTAATATTAATAAGTTAGTTGATTAAATTTTATTATCAATATAATATTTGGTTTATTTAAGATTCATAAGTTGTTTAATTAAAATTTAATATTAACATACTAGTTAGTTTATTTAATATTAATAAGTTAGTTGATTACAAATTTATTAATCTTTATAGATATAATTACATAAATAATTAATTAAATACAATAATAGGTACAATATTAAATAAACTAATAGTTGTGACTTGTGAGTTATTTCTCTTTAAATGGAGAGATCAGAGATGGAAGGTTGGTGGCTTGGTAGTTGGTGCATATCGGTGGCATAATAAGGCATTAGCCATTAAGGCATAATAAAATAAAATAATAACAATCCTCTCTCTAGTCTACTAATAATAAATTAACAATGTTATAGCCTGCACAACAAGTCAACAGCCCATTAACAGTATAAATTGTCAACGACTAGTCGCCAGACTTCATTACCCCAGGCCCCCCAGCCACTGCCCCAAACCCCCAGCGCCCAGCCACATGTACAAGTAAATTTTTAAAAATATTATATCGGACCAAAATTTCGGCACAGTGCAGCCTGAGACCTCTTTCGACACTACGTTTTTGTTGCATAAGACTGGCTTGGCCAGGCCTGAAGGCCCAAATGTCAAGGCTGACACAAATCAACTACCAAAGCTTTGGCGAGCCCAGTGCCTAACCGGATCAGTAGGCCTATTGTGCAACACTAACTAAAACTATAGAAAGAGAATAAGAGAGAAAAAAGAAGAGTATTCATCTACTACATTATTGCAGTATCCAATCTCCTACTAAGGTAAGGGATATTATTTTTCGTAAGGGATATTATTTTTCGTATTCGTAAGGGGTGTTATTTCTTTCGTATTCATCAAGGATGTTATTTCTTTCAATACTCGTAAGGGTTGTCATTATATTCCTTATTAATCTGTGAGAATAATCTGTCTACACGGACTACCTCATGACTGGTGAATAATCATTCGTTTTCATTCCTTATTAATCTGTGGGAATAACATGTCTATGCGGACTACCGCATGCCTAGTGAATAACCCTTTGTATACATTCTTTATTAATTTGTGGAATAACATGTCTACGCATATTACCGTATGCATTGTGATCCCTCTGTTGCACATACTCATTATCTCGCTCTAATAATTGAGCCCTGTTTACAACATCTGAATATAAAGAAAATTTATGAGATATAAGATATTGCCAAATCTCGGGCTTTAGACCTCTCAGAAACATCCTCGTCATTCGTTCCTCATTTTCGACCAAATGAGGTGCAAACCTGGATAACTCTGCAAACTTCGCCTCGTACTTACTGGGACACCGTCATGTTGTTTTATTCTAGTCTGATAAACCCCACCTCCTTCATATGACGAATACTTTCAGGAAAGTACTTGTCATTAAATAGTTTCTAAAACGTATCCCAAGACATGTTGAGTGTGGCAGGCTGGGTACGCTTCACTGACTCCCACCAGTAGTCTGCCTCACCGCAGAACATAAAGGTGGCGAATGGAACCTTCTGTTCCTCCGTGCATCCCAATACATCGAATATCTTAGTAATTTGTTTGACCCACGTTTCTGCCTTGATCGGATCCGGCTTCCTAAACAATTCTGGTGGTCCCAACTCCTTGAACTGCTTGGTTGTGACAAGCCGCACATTGCTAGCATTTCCACCCGTATTTTGTGCACGAGTCTCCCTCGTCTGGTTTTGCATGAACTGCAAAAAGTTTCTAAACATCCCATCATTCATCATTTGTTCGGTAGTGTTGTTTACAAGGGGAATATTGCTTTCATGTTGGACATTCCCCTAGGTGGTGATCAAAGGTGTCTCCACGGTCTGATTTACTCCATTATTAACATTCTCAGCTGCCATTCTTAAATACTGCCATAAAACAAGGGTTAATAGTCATGTCATAAATTATCCCTATACTCTGACCGACCAAATAAAAACCAAATAAACTTAGTCAGGTCATACTAGCGAAGGAATTTCCCGTCTCTCCCCTCCTAGTTCTTGTCTCACATCTCAGCCAGGGATCATATTCCTAAGCTTTGATACCAACTGTGACGCCCCCAAAATAGGTATACATCACCCATTCTGAGTCGCCAAATACATGGTACAGAAACAATACAACTTCAGTAATACAATTGTCGTGCAAAATACGACAACACATATACTGTGAGTTTGAATATAATTATTGTCTATTAGAGAGTATACAAACTCAAAAGGAGTCCTCAATACAATTATTGATACACTATTTTACAAAATAGTGAGAACTACTAAAACAACTATCTTGAATCATCACTCCATACCCCGGCTAGTTCCTGCTAAATTCTCTCCTCCTGAGAAGAACAATGGAACAAAAAGGAAAATGGTGAGCTCAACTAGCCCAGTAAAGAATATTATGACTAAGATAATATATAACAAATTATCATTAGTCTTCAACAGGGAATAATCCGATAAAATATAATAGACAACAAGTTTTAGATCAACAACTGCAGCGGAAACAACAATCCATTAGAAAAGTCAAGTATAGAAAGAATTCTACTATCTTCTAAGATTTAAAAGTCCATCATCAATATTTTATCCCTATAACATCAATCAATATACATCTTGAATCAAATATTCATCTTTGCACTACAGGCCAAAGATATTCATTTGTATCACCAGTTGGTCATGTTCATCTCAACACCTGTTCATCTTTGCACTACGGCCAAAGACATTCATCAGTTAATCATTCATCTTTGCACTACGGGCCAAAGATATTCAATAATATCATCATTTAGGACTGAGGATGATGAAAAATATTTTAAAGAAAACGAATCCAGTGAGATAGAAGGACAAATATTAGGGATTCGTATCACAGTTTATCCAAGATCAATAATACTCCATAATAACTAATTTTGAAGCATAATTCAAAAATAAAGATCAAAACATGGATACAATCAAAGATAGTAACCATAATAGACATCTTGGATAAAAAGAAGAAAATTTCATTTTTTGGTGAATAGTGTCGTATACGTGAATAGTGCCGTATACGTGAATAGTAACCCCAACAAAAAAAGTTCTAAATTTGATAAAAAGTTCAAACCAATATTTCGGCATAATGATATTGAAGAAAATAATATCATTTAAGAAGAAAATAACATCCCTTACTTTACAAAGACAGTACTTCTGACTGGAATACTGGATATAGTGCTGAAGAAACTTGCACCGTATAGCAACACTCAAATTACTAAAATACTCATAAAATACGCTCAATATTATAGAGAGAAAGAGAAAAAACTTAAGAATTCTGGTGTGATTTTCTTTTCTAACTAAGCACCCTATTTATAGGAAAATTCTTAGAACGGCATAGCAGACTAACCTGCTACCTAATGGCTTTACCTGTTACTATTCAAACCTACCACATTTGAATAGAAATCTCAGCACATTTTCACCAACCAAAAGTGGGGCCCACCCATGTTTTAATAAAAATCATTTTATTTTCCAAAACTTCAATAATTCATAATAAATATCCCTTTATCAGAAAAATTCAAATCTCATGTGCTTTCCATAGGAAATTTAATTCTCTACAACTTTGTAGAAGAAAGGTTTTCCAAATTCCAATCAGAAAATACCCGAAATTCACAAACGGATAATTTTTAAATACTTCCAATTCGACAAAATACTGATAAAATACCTCAGTAATAATTCCTTCATTTTTATCCACATAAAATAAATATATCCATCATTTATATCCACATAAAATAATTATTTCCTTATCATATAGATTAATAATTAATTATTCATAAATAATATTACAGAATCACAATTATGATAACCATGCAGTTCCCAGGAAAGAGGGGGCTTTCCGATAAGGATTTCTCCTTATTGACGCGCAATTAGGTGACCAAACCTCTCATTGACAAAACTTTCTAGACATTGCCAATAATGCTATCTAATAATATTATTCCAAATAATATGAATTATTGATTTGATAATGGAGATGATGTGTAGTGACAATTATTGAGCAACAATAATATAAAATATCAACGCAACAATTATTGAATCAATAAAATAAAATATTAAACAGTAATTACTGTAACAATTATTTAGTAATGCCTTCTTACGTAAGAATCAACAATTCAACAATACTGTGCAATACCGTGTGCTACTGTACAACCACACGTATTACTGTATTTTAACCATCGGGTATTCCAACAGTGTTAACGGTAACAACTACGTCGTTATTTGTAAAAACTCAAATTTGTCGACCGTTATCCGTTATGGGGCCCACAAATGGCTGCGCCGTCGTACGAATATTCCCCGACAGAAAAAATATTCCACGACCAAACGAATATTCCCTGACAAATGAATATTTTATAACCACTTGCTTATTTTGAAAATGTTGCACACTTCACCCATAACCAAAGTATTATATCAAATTAATACCTTATTATTCACAATAATAAATAGAGAAAATTTGATTTTATTTATAATAAGTTGGGGTCTTACAAATCATGTCCAAGATAATAGGAGAAGTGAATCAAGTGGAAATAACTTTAAAAAGAGGAGATTCAATAATGACGGAAGACATTGGCAGCAGCACCAACATCCGTTTCTAGGGGAGGAGACCAACCACCAGTCGTATGTTATAAATGCAGACAAGAGAGGTACATTAGTCCAAACTGTACACAACAACCCAAAGTGTGCTACATTTGTGAAAAAGAAGGTCACATAGCTCGAGTGTGCCCTATAGCAAAGTCAATTCCAGCTGGGAAGGTGACACCAAAGGCTGTCCCGGACAAGTCAAAATCGGTGGTTAAGGGGAGAGCTTTTTTCGTGACTTCTCAAAAAGCAAGGAACCCAAACGAAGTTATTACGGGTAAGCTAACCATAAACTCTTGCGAAGGTTATACCTTATTAGATACCGGTTCTACCCATTCTTTTATTTCACCTGTTTGTGCTCAACGTTTGAACTTGACCCCTGAGAAATTATACTTTGACTTATCTGTTGAAACTTCGTTGGGAAAAACCTTCGTTACATCCACTGTTTATAAATCTTGTTTGATTCAAATCGACACTCTCACATTACCTATTGATCTCGTCTCTTTGAAAATACTTGCATTTGATGTGATTTTAAGAATTGACTAGTTAACTACTCATCATGTTAAAATTGATTATTTTCATAAGGTCATTAGTTTTCGTATTCCTAACCAACCTATTATGCGAATTCAAGTAACCAAACCATTAAAATCAATCACGGTCATCTCAGGCCATAAAGTCATTCGTTAATTGAAAAACGGATGTCAAGCTTTCTTAGTTCATGTCACCGATTTAAACAAAAATACGTCAGATTTGAATGATATTTTTGTTGTTAATAAATTCCCTGACGTATTTTCTGAAGAACTTCCTGGCTTACCCCTAGAGGGTGAAATCGAATTTTGTATTGACCTTGAACTCGGTACAAAACCCATTTTCCAAAACCCCATATCGAATTACTCCTATTAAACTTCAGGAGTTAAAAGCCCAATGTAAGACCCCAACTTTTATAAATAAAGATTAAATTTTCTCGAAATATATTTTTGAATATTATGGTGTGGATATGATATAATGTTATAGTTGTGGGTAATATTTACAAATTTTTCAAAGAAAGTAAATGGTTATATAATATTCGATTGGTCGGGGAATATTCGTTTTAACAGGTAATATTCGTATGACAACACAATCATTGGTGGACCCCACTATGGAAGTATTGTCGTAGTTAGAAAATGACAAAATTATGTTTTTATAAAAATAACGGCGAAAGTGTTACCATTAAACAGTTGAACTACCCGGTGGTAAAAGTACAGTAATACGCGTGGTTGCATAGTAGCACACGGTATTGATTATTGATGCTTACGTGAGAAGTCACTCAGTTATACTCAATTATTGCTACAATAATTGCTGCATCATATCTCTCATATTATTGATTTAATTATTGTCACAATATCATCTGCATAATATTTTATATTATTAAATCAATAAATGAGACGACAAAGTTATTCATATTATTATTTGCAATATTGACAATGTCTAGAAGTTCTGTTAATGAGAGGTTTGGTCACCTAATTGCGCGCCAATAAGGAGAAATCCTTATCTGAAAACCACCTCTTTCCTGGGAACGACCTGATTGTTAAATATTGTGAGTTATAATATTAATGATGAATAAGTTCGTATTGATTATAGTTGAAATTGATAGTTCCATTGTGTTGGGATTATTGGTGTTAATGGAAATCGACATTTATTTCGATAATAATTGATGTCTAGAGGTTATATTGACCAATCGGGTAATTACTCGGATAAATGAGCAATTAATTGTTATTATTTCACATGCTTATAACTATTTGTTCACATGTGTGTACTATTGATTTACATTCATGTACTATTAGGGGAGGTGGTGCAAGATTGATAATACTTGCATGACTAAATTAAAACTAGAGGTATAAATGAAGGTACTATACCGTAATTAGTTTTTTCACATGATTATACTATTAAGTCACATGAATGACTTATTGATTCACATTATTTCCTATTAGGGGAGGTGGTGCAAGTTTGATAATACTTGCAAGACTAAATTAAAAATGAAAGAAAAGATGAAGGTATTATACTGTAATATTTCGATCCCCAAAACGTGCAATTATCGAAACTATATTTTTCTATAAATAGAAGCTCATTCTTCTTTCATTCTCGCCAATTCACTAAGTCTCACAAGAGCAATTATTATAGAGAGAAATTATAAAGAGAAAGAAGAAGTGAAGTCTGCCACCTCACTATTCTAGTATCCAGTTTCTTCTAAGGTAAGGGGTATTATTTCTTTCATATTCATGAAGAGAGTTATTTTCTTTCAATACTCGTAAGGGTTGTTATTTCATTCTTTATTATTCTGTCGGAATAACCTGTCTGTGCGGTCTATCGCATACCTGGTGAATTCTTTTGTTATGACATTCTTTATTATTACGTTAAATAACTTTTATGCATCTTGGCTATCATCACGCATGGTGAATTCTTACATTATTCCATTCTTTATTATTACATTGGAATAACTTTTCTTATGTGGACTACCGCATGCATGGTGAATGATCCTTCGTATTCAATTCTTATTAAATTACAGAAATAATCTGTCTACGTGGATTACTGCATGACGGGCAAAAATCCATTTGCAGTTTCATATATTCTATTATACTCAGTTGGTTAAAGTTTTGGCTTCTATACTCCATGAAATTAGTAAAATATCCTGGATATTTGCGCTTCATCCAGTATCTTTTCATGTAAATATTCTTCTGAGCATTCTTGAATTTTACTCCACAAAACAGTATTATGTTGACAATTTGGACGTTATTGATTTCTGGATAAATTAAATTATAAATCTCTAAAAATTTATCCTTGAACTTGTTTTATTGAATTCTTATATCATTGTCATTATCCTCATGTTTATAATATGTTGAAAGTCATATGTGGCCTATAGTGCATAGATGGACTTGGTATGATTATGATCAGGGATTATTCGGTATAATCATGACCGTAATGTTGCAAATGATGTGGTAAAAGTCCTAATTAGCCGTAATGCATTGATGGACAGTTGTTGGCATGATCATGACCATTGATGAATACACGAATATCCTTGGCCCATAGAGCATGGATAATTTGTGGTCGTGATACTAATGAATATCCTTGGCCGTAGTGTAGGGATGATGTTGTTTATTTATTAAGCTGAGTCTCAACGATAAAAGTGATGAAAAACCTTTTAAATCATAGAAGATAGTAGATTTTATTCTCTACTTGACTCTTCTAATGGATTGCTTGTTCTGCTGCAATTAAACTTGATGTTTGTTATATTTTATCAGTTTTACACTGTTGAAGGCTAACGATAAATTATTATGCATTATCTTAGTCATAATATTTCTTACTAGGCTAGTTGAGCTCACCCTTTCTTTCACTGTTCTCTTTAGAAAATGAGAATGTAGTTGGGACGAGTCGGGGAACGGATTAACGGTCCATATGGTTGTTTTAGTAGTCCTCACTATTCTATAAAATAGTGTGACAATAAATGTAATGAGGACTCCATTGAGTGTGGATATTGCCTAGATGACAATATTCTTATTAAAACTCTTAGATTATGTTTTGTCATGTTTTACACGACTGTTGTATAATTAAGTTGTATTTGAATTTTGTACCATGTATTTGGCGACTCAAGATGGGTGATGTATATCTATTTTGGGGGAATCACAGTTGGTATCAAAGCTTAGGGATATGATCCATGGCTAAGATGTGAGACTAAAACTAAGAGGGGAGAGATGGGGAATTCCATCCCTAGTATGACCTACCTAAGTTTATTTGGTATTTAATTGGTTGGTCAGAGTATAGGGATAATATGTTGCAGTATTTGAAAATGACATCCGAGAATGTCGAGAATAGCAATGGAGCACAGGAGACCGTTGAGTCTCCACAGATCAATAATCAGGATATTGTGCATCAGGAAGGCGACAATCCTCATGCAAACAACAACACTGACCAAATGATGAACGGTGGAATGTTCAGAGGCTTTTTACAATTCATGAAACATCAGGAGAGAGCGGCTCTGTCCAAAATATAGGTGGAAACACTTTGGAAACTCTCGAGCGATCCACCGCTAAGCAGTTCAAGGAGCTGGGACCACTAGGAGTTTATTGGAGAGCCAAAACCACTTAAAAGTGAAAGCGTGGATAAAGCGGATCACCAAGATATTTGATGTCTTGGGATGTCTTAGAAGAAAAAAGGTTCCCTTTGCCACCTTTATGTTGCGAGGAGAGGCAGATTACTAGTGGGAATCGGTAAAGCGTACTTAACCTGCCGCACTGAAGATGTCTTGGGAGAAGTACCAAGAACTATTCAACGACAAGTACTTTCCCAAAAGTATTCATCACATGAAAGAGGTAGAGTTCATCAAGTTAGAGCAGAACAATATGACCGTGTCGCAGTACGAAGCTAAGTTTGCCGAGTTGTCCCGGTTTGCGTCTCACTTGGTTGATAATGAGGAGAGAATGATGCGGATGTTTCTAAGAGGTTTGAAACCCGAGATGCATCAGTATCTAATTTCCCATAAACTGTGTTTGTATTCAAATGTTGTAAATAGGGCTCAGTTATTGGCGCACGATAACGAGTAAACCCAACCAAGAGAAAGCAGCCGATAAAATGATAATACCAGTGGTAGCAGTCATCGAAGCGGTGACAATAAACGTGGAGGGAATCAACATGCCAGAAATGGTAACCAATTCGGTGGTAATCATGGCCAAGACAATAAGAATGGACATTTCAAGAAGAGGAGATTAAAAAATGATGGAAAGACGTCAGCATCAGCACCCGTTGTTAAGGAAGGAGAACGACCACTTATCATATGCTTCAAATGCGGAGGGGAGGGACATATCAGTCCAAATTATGCGCAACAGTCCAAAACGTGTTACAATTGTGGAAGAGAAGGTAACCTAGCTCGATTTTGTCATTCAGGGAAGGCAAGTCCAGCTGGGATGGAGGCACCAAAGGCCGTCCCAGAAAAGTCAAAACTAGTAGTTCAAGGGAGAGCGTTTGTTGTGACCTCCCAGAAAATAATGAACCCGAACGAGGTCATCGCGGGTAAGCTTATAATAAACTCTAGCAAAGTCTATACCTTATTTGATACCGGTTCTACCCATTCTTTTATTTCTCCTACTTGCGCTCAACGTTTAAATTTGACTCCGGAGAAGTTAGACTTTGACTTATCTGTTGAAACTCCGTTGGGAGAAACCTTCATTACATCCACTGTGTATAAGTCTTGTTTGATTCAAATCGGTAACCGCACGTTACCTGTCGATCTTATCTGCTTAAAAATACTTACTTTTGACGTGATTCTAGGGATTGATTGGTTAACTACTCATCATGCTAAGATTGATTGTTTTCGTAAGGTTGTTAGTTTTAATATTCCTAACCAACCTATTATGCGAATTCAAGCAACCAAACCATTAAAATCAATCACTGTCATCTCAAGCCATAAAGCTATTCATTTATTGAAAAACGGATGTCAAGCTTTCTTAGCTCATGTCACGGATTTAAATAAAAATACGTCAGATTTGAAAGATATTTCTATTGTTAATAAATTTCCTAACGTATTCCCCGAAGAACTTCCTGGCCTACCCCGAGAGCGTGAAGTTGAATTTTGTATCGACCTTGAACCCGGTACAAAACCCATTTCCAAAGCCCCATATCGAATGGCTTCTATTGAACTTCAGGAGTTAAAGACCCAATTACAGGAATTGTTAGACATTGGTTTCATTCGTCTTAGTACGTCCCCTTGGGGTGCTCCAGTTCTATTTGTGAAGAAGAAAGATGGAAGTATTCGACTTTGTATTGATTATCGGGAGTTGAATCAAGTCACCATCAAGAATAGGTATCCGTTACCTTGCATTGATGACTTGTTTGACCAGTTGCAAGAAGCACAATTCTTTTCAAAGATCGATCTGCATTCTGGATATCATCAGCTGAAGGTTAAAACTGAGGATATTCCAAAGACTGCTTTTAGAACTCGATACGGGCATTACGAATTCCTAGTCATGTCTTTTGGATTCACTAATGCTCCTGCTGCCTTCATGGATATAATGAACCGAGTATTCAAGGAATATTTGGATCACTTTGTGATCGTCTTTTTTGATGACATCCTCATTTACTCCAAAAGCCGTGAAGATCATGAGCAACACTTGAGGGTGATACTCCAAAAGCTTTGTGAAAACAAGTTATATGCCAAGTTGAAGAAATACGAGTTCTGTCTTGAGGAAGTAACATTTCTTGGGCACGTGATATCAAATCATGGAATATCTGTTGACCCGACAAAGATTGAAGCAATTCAAAGCTGGGAGCAACCTAAGTTAGTGACTGAAGTACATAGCTTTCTCGGCTTAGCTGGTTATTGTCGGACATTCGTAGAAGGATTTTCTCGAATCACTACTCCATTAACTCAGCTGACTCGGAAAGATACAAAATTCTAATTTGGGCGAGGAATGTGAGAAGATTTTTCAAGAACTCAAGAGGAGACTCATTTCAAAGACTGCTACGACAATACCATTTGGCTCGGAGGGATTTGTCATCTACAGTGATGCTTCAGGCAAAGGGTTAGGATGTGTTCTCATGCAACATGGGAAAGTCATAGCTTATGCCTCACGACAACTCAAGGAATATGAGAGGAATTATCTTACTCATGATCTAGAGTTAGCAGCTGTCATTTTTGCGCTTAAGATTTGGAGGCATTACCTGTATGGAGAGAAGGTGGAGATCTATACGGATCATAAAATTCTCAAATATTTCTTCACTCAAAAGGAACTCAACATGCGGCAATGACGATGGTTGGAGCTATTGAAAGATTATGATCATACCATTCAATACAATCCTGGAAAAGCGAATGAAGTAGCTGACGCATTGAGTGGAAGATCATATGCAGGTACGAGTGCGTTATTGTCAACGCAAAGGCCCATTTTGTATGACTTGCAAAGGATGAAGATAGAAATAAAGACTCCAGGGACCCACGTGATGATGGCAAACTTACGAGTAGAACCGACTTTAATCGATAAAGTTAAAGCTGCTCAAGCTACAGACCTAGAGCTGATGCGTATGAGGAAGAAAGTGCAAGAAGGTGCTATTCCAGAAGCAAGAATTGATGAAGAAGGAATACTTCGAGTCAACTCCAGACTTTGTGTTCCTAATGATTCTGACTTGAAGTATAAAATTATGATGGAGGTGCACAACACACCGTTTACAATCCATCCTGGGAGTACCAAAATGTATCGTGATCTTCGACATACATTTTTGTGGAGCAATATGAAGAGAGAGATAGCGGGGTTTATCTCAAGGTGTCTAACTTGTCAACGAGTTAAGGCGGAGCATCAAGTGCCAAAAGGTCCATTGCAACCACTTGAAATTCCAAAATGGTAGTGGGAGCACATTACCATGGATTTCGTTACTGGTCTTCCCAAGGTTTCTCAAGGCATAGAGGCGATTTGGGTCATTGTTGATAGATTGACCAAGTTTGCTCATTTCTTACCGATATGAGAAACTTACACATTTGAACGTCTTGCTCGTTTATACATAAACGAGATTGTAAGATTCCATGGTATGCCAGTATCCATAGTTTTTGATCGAGACCCAAGATTTACTTCACGATTTTGGGTTAGTTTGCAAAAAGCCATGGGCACGGATTTACGATTTAGTTCGGCATATCATCCTCAAACGGACGGGCAGTCGGAGAGGACTATTCAAACTCTTAAAGATTTATTAAGACTCTGTGTCCTTGACTTCAAAGGAAGTTGGGACAAGTTCTTATCATTGGTGGAGTTTTCCTACAACAACAGTTATCAAGCAATTATTGGCATGGCTCCATTTGAGGCGTTGTATGGAAGAAAGTGTCGTTCTCCAGTATGCTGGGATGAGGTGGGTGAAGCAACATTGTAAGACCCCAACTTTTTGAATAAAGATTAAATTTTCTCGAAATATATTTTTGAATATTATGGTGTGGATTTGATATAATGTTATAGTTGTGGGTAATATTTATAAATTTCGCAAAGTACGCAAGTTATTATATAATATTCGATTGGTCGGGGAATATTCATTTTAACAGGGTATATTCGTAAAATAGCACAATCATTGGTGGATCCCCCACAACGAAATTATTGTCGGATTGAGAAAACGACAAAAATACTTTATGAAAATAACGACGGAAGTTTTACCGTTAACTGTTGAACTACCTGGTAGTAAAAGTACAGTAATACACGTGGTTGCATAGTAGTACACGGTATTTATTATTGATGCTTACGTGAGAAGTCACTCAGTTATACTCAATTATTGCTACAGTAATTGCTGCATCATATCTCTCATATTATTGATTCGATTATTGTCTTAGTATCATCTGCATAATATGTTATTTTATTAAATCAATAATTGAGATGACAAAGTTATTCATATTATTAAATTGCAATATTTACAATGTCTAGAAGTTCTGTCAAGGAGAGGTTTGGTCACCTAATTAACGCTACCATAGGAGAAATTCTTATTGAAAGCCCTCTCTTTCCTGGGAACGACCTGGTTGATAAATATTGTGAGTTATAATATTAATGATGAATGTTATTAAAATTGAAGTTGTGTTCGGAGTTGAATTTGGAGACGCGGACGTGATATTTGAGTCTGGAACGATGAAATTAGTAAAAATAGTCTATAAACATAAAATTTTCTGGAATTCACTATTTGGTCAAAAAGTCAACAGTTGACTTTTTCGGGAAAAGTCATACTTTAAAATTTCAAAATTTATATTTTTGATAAAAATGGTTTCATTGTGTTGGAATTATTTGTGTTAGTGAAAATCGATAATTATTTCGATAATAATTGATGTCTGGAGGTTATATTGACCAATCGGGTATTTAACCGGATAAATAAGCACTTGATTGCTATTATTTCACATGATTATAACTATTTGTTCACATGTGTATACTATTGTTTCACATTCTTGTTACTATTAGGGGAGTTGGTGCAAGATTGATAATACTTGCATGACTAAGTTAAAAATAGAGGTATAGATGGAGGCACTATACTGTAATTCGTATTTTTACATGTCTAGAACTATTGATTCACATAATTTACTATTGACTCACATTATTTACTATTAGGGGAGTTGGTGCAAGATTGATAATACTTCCATGACTAAATTAAAAATAAAGGAAAAGTTGGAGGTATTGTACTGAAATTTTTCGAGCCCTAAAACGTGCAATTATCGAAACTATATTTTTCTATAAATAGAAGCTCATTCTTCCTTCATTTCTCACCAATTCACAAAAGCTTTAGAGCGATTATTATAGAGAGAAATTAAAGAAAGAAGAAGAGAAGTCTGCTACCTCACTATTCCAGTATCTAATTTTTCTAAAGGTAGGGAGTATTATTTCTTTCTTATCTATGAAGAGAACTTCTGTTATTCCATTATTTATTATTCTGTTGGAATAACTTTTGTATCACGCAGCTACCCTATACTTGGTGAAATTCTTCATTGTTCCATTCTTTATCATTCTGTTGGAACATCCCCTTTTTAAGCGTTCTCTGTGGGACTGATTCCGTCTTTATTATTCGTTGGAATATTACATGCATGCGTTTCTGTTTGGACCTGATTCCGCTTTTATTATTACTTGGAATATCCCATGCGGCGCGTTTCACGCCGGACGATTCCGCCTTTATTATTCTCATTGGAATATCCCGTGCGTATGCGTTTCGTGGGACTGATTTAGATTATTTATTATTCTCATTGGAATAACTCGCCTGTCTGCGATCTATCGCATGCCTAGTGATTTCTTTTGTTATTCCATTCCTTATTATACTCAGTTGGTTAAAGTTTTGACTTCTATACTCCATGAAATTAGTGGAATATCCTTGATATGTGCGCTTCATCCAGTATCTTTTCATGGAAATATTCTTCTGAGCATTCTTGAATTTTACTCTAAGCAGTATCATGTTGACAATTTGGACGTTATTAGTTCCTGGATAAATTAATTCTTGAACTTGTTTTTATTGAATTCTTATATCATTGTCATCATTCTCATGTTTATATTTTGTTGAAAGTCATTTGTGGCCTATAGTGCATAGATGGACTTGGTATGATTATGACCAGGGATTATTCGGTGTAATCATGACCGTAATATTACAAATGATGTGGTAAAAGTCTTCATTGGCCCGTAGTGCATTCATGGACAGTTGTTGGCATGATCATGACCATTATTGAATACACAAATATTCTTGGCCCCGTAGTGCATGGATAATTGTGGTCGTGATACTAAAGAATATCCTCGGTCAGTAGTGCAGTAAGGGTGATTAGATGATGTGGATTATTTATTAAGTTGAGTCCCACCGATAAAAGTGATGAAAACCTTTTAAATCATAAAAGATAGTAGATTTTATTCTCTACTTGACTCTTTTAATGGATTGCTTGTTCACCGCAGCTTAAACTTGATGGTTGTTATATTGTATCGCTTTAACACTTTGTTGAAGGCTAACGATAATATATTATGCATTATCTTAGTCATAATATTTTTATTGGGCTAGTTGAGCTCACCTTTTTACTTTTATTGTTCTCTTGAAATGAGAACGTGGCGAGGACTAGTCGAGGAACGGAGTGACGGACCAGATGATAGCATTAGTAGTCCTCACTATTCAGTGAAATAGTGGACAATAAATGTAATAATATTGAATTTGAGTTTGAATATTGTCTAGACAACAATATTTGTATTAAAACTCACATCTTATGTTTTGTCGTACTTTACACGACAGTTGTATAATTAAGTTGTATTTGTATTCTGTACCATGTATTTGACGACTTAGAATAGGTGATGTATACCTATTTTGGGGGCGTCACAGTTGGTATCAAAGCTTAGGGATATGATCCCTGGCTAAGATGTGAGACTAGAACTAGGAGGGGAGAAACGGGGAATTCCTTCGCTAGTATGACCTACCTAAGTTTATTTGGTATTTAATTGGTTGGTTAGAGTATATGGATAATATGTTGCATGTCAATTAACCCTTGTTTTGTGGCAGTATTTGAAAATGGCATCCGAGAATATTGAGAATAGCAATGGAGCACAAGAAATCGTTGAGTCTCCACAGATCAACAATCAGAATAATGTGCATCAGGAAGGCGACAATCCTAATGCAAACAACAACACTGACCAAATGATGAATAATGGAATGTTCAAAGGCTTTATGAAATTCATGCAACATCAGGCGAGAGTGGCTCCTGTCCAAAATGTAGGTGGAAACACTGGAAACTCTAGGACGGTTACCGCTAAACAGTTCAAGGAGCTGGGACCACCGGAGTTTATTGGAGAGCCAAAACCACTTAAGGCTGAAGCATGGATAAAGCAGATCACCAAGATATTTGATGTCTTGGGATGCTCCAAGGAGAAAAAGGTTCCCTTCACCACCTTCATGTTGCATGAAGAGGCAGATTACTGGAGGGAATCTGTAAAACGTACCCAGCCTAACGCACTCAAGATGTCATGGGAGAATTTCCAAGAGCTATTCAACGACAAGTACTTTCCCGAAAGTATTCGTCACATGAAGGAGGTGGAGTTTATCAAGTTGGAACAAAATAATATGACCGTGTCGCAATACGAGGCTAAATTTGCGGAGTTATCCCGGTTTGCATCCCATTTGGTCGATAATGAGGAGCGAATGACGCGAATATTTTTAAGAGGTTTGAAACCGGAGATACGTCAATATCTTATTTCTCATAAACTGTGTTTGTACTCAGATGTTGTAAATAGGGCTCAGTTATTGGAGTGCGGTAACGAGTCAACGTAACCAAGGGAAAGCAGCCGACAGCATGAAAATACCAGTGGTAACAGTCATCGAAACGGTGACAACAAGCGTGGAGGGAATTAATATGCCAGAAATGGTAACCACTTCGGTGGTAATCATAGCCAAGAAATTAAGAATGGACATTTCAAGAAGAGGAGATTCAACAATGATGGAAAGACGTCAGCACCAGCACCCGTTGTCAAGGAAGGAGAACGACCACCTATCATATGCTTCAAATGCGGAGGGGAGGGACACATCAGTCCAAATTGCGCGATGCCGTCCAAATCATGTTATAATTGTGGAAGGGAAGGTCACTTAGCTCGATTTTGTCGTTCACCGAAGACAAGTTCATCTAGGATAGAGGCACCAAAGGCCGTCCTAGAAAAGTCAAAGCCGGTAGTGCAAGGGAGAGCGTTTGTTGTGACCTCCCAGAAAGCAAGGAACCCGAACGAGGTTATCACGGGTAAGCTTATCATAAACTCTAGTGAAGTCTATACCTTATTTGATACTGGGATCTAGACGTGATTCTAGGATTGATTGATTAACTCACTCATAACGCGAGAAAATCGGATTTTTGAGAATTAAATTTTTATTTTTATTAAATGAATTTAATGGATTATTTATGGAGCAAGCTAATTGAACGTCGTTCTCTGGCCTATAAATGTCAGAATGTCATAGGATTTTGTCTACATGGTAGAATTAAAGTGTTTGAATTTCCAAGACGAAAATAAAAGCTTTCCGAGAAATTTTCTGAAAAACACTATTCACGCATTTCTGCTCAGGAATTATTTTTGAACATCCGAGAAATACGTAACGATAGAATATCGAGGTGAGATTGAATATCCAATAATATTTCAGTTATGGAAAATGTAATATTTCGCCTGTGGACTTAAAACCTAACGCTTAGGGAAAGTGACGTTACGAGAAGAAAATGTACGACGAGTAATGAATTAAGCGATGTTCGTATAATACGTAGGTATTATACGAAGTAATGAATATGAGTACGATGTGATGTATTATATGAGTACGTATGAATAATGGTAGGTTGTACATGTTGAAAAGTATACGAGAGGAATACGAGATGAATACGTAAATTATATGTTATAAGGCTTTAAGCCAAATGTGTTGGACATGTAGGATTTGATAAGGCCCAAATGCAAGAATGGTTACGTCCAATGTGAAATAAGGTGAAGTCCAATATAAGTTAATGAACAAAGCCCAAGTGTTTGTTAATTGCAAGCCCAATTTATGAAGCAAATTATGTTAGAAGCCCAAGTAATTAAGTATGTTAGTTAACCTAAGCTCAAGCCTATGATCCAATGGGTAGTATGAACCATGGAGCAAATCATGGATGATCCAAAATAGGAAGCAAGTATACTTAGAGGCTAAGTTAGTGTGGTGAACACACAAAGTGTTTATGAGTGATGACAAAGTAAACTTAAGGACTAAGTGTTGTGGGGAGCAAGTATACTTAATGATTAAGTAAGTGTGGTGACCAAGTGTTGTTATTAGCAAGAGACTTAAGGGCTAAGCAATGGATAACTTATGTGGTGAGCAAGTAATTGTGGGGAGCAAGTTTACTTGGTTGCTAAGCTTTGAATAGTAAGGAGGTGGATTAAGGAGGTGGAGTGACTTTATGACCAAACTACCCTCATTGTAGAAATCCTATAAATAGAGGAGGAGTGAGCTCATTATTTGGTTGTTAGTTTTCATCCATTTCAAAGCAACTTGAGTGTTAGAGAGGATAAGAACTTTGATGCTTAACTTCTAATATTAGATTTTTCACCAATAACTTATAGATTAGTGACTTGAGAGAAAAAGCTAGGAAGCTAGTCTTTGAAGTTCAAGAATCAAGAAGGAGATTAATGATTAAGCAAGTGTTATTCAAGAGTAAGTGTTCTTGAACCATGTTTCTCTTTCTCTTCCATTGTTAGAGAAGGGGGTATTTGTAGAACTAGCATGCTAAGAAATGATGAGAATGATTAATCAAGGGAATTAAGCCGTATATGTAATGAATAAGTAATCCAAACCAAGAATAAGTTATGAATTCATAAGGAACCTACATGAACTTCTCCTATGTTTTCTTAATAAGTTGGTATGATAATAAGAAGCAAGGATAGTGGTTAAAAGATTGAAACCATAGAAATCATAGAAAAAGAAGTCATAAGTTATGAAAATGGAAATATAAGTAGTTTATATTTTCATAAGTTACAAATTCACAATGAACTAGTAATAACTTATCATGTTTATAAGTTAACAAAAGCATGAATGTCAAGATATTAATATAATGGATTGAATCCAAGTGAAATGGTCTAAAAAATCAAGTAACGAAGTTTCACTTTAATTCACACGATTAGATCGACAATCGTCGAATTTGTGAAATTCTCGGAATGAAAGTCAAATTTTGATATTGAGCTTGGAAACATTGGTTTTCAATGGAGACAAGTCGTTATTTGTCATTATAGAGTTGCGAACTCAAAAATGGCGGATTCCGACTTAGAACGAAGAAAAAGAAGGCGTTGAACGTTCACGAACGTTTATCGTTTTTCGTTAAAAAGGACTAATAGGTAAAATTTTAGCAAACGAAGACGAATAGATAAAATTCTTGCATGAACACATAGAGTACGTAATTTGTGAACCGTAGGCTCTTGAACGAACCAATTCGGACTTATAACGAAGAAGTTACGAGTCCGGGAATCTCGCAGTTGAAAATCATCAAAACTATCGTGGCTCGGAGTTCATCATGCTGCCACATGCGACTCCAAGCTTAAATGACCGGTGGCCAATACCAAAGTGAACTTCAGACCAAAACTGAGCTTCAGACTTATTTAACAAAGGGACTCACCAAGCACCGAAGTCCGGTCTCCAAGCCCTAATGGGCGACAAGACAGCAACGACAGACAAAAAAGGATCATCGGTAGCTCTGCGGCGCCAAATCTTAAAAAGCTAGACAATGAAGAATGGTTACAAGTAAAGATGAATGGAAATTGTTTAACAATGAACTAAGGAACTTAATCATACATTATTAAGTTATAATTAAAACTCAAGTATGATCACTTAGGGTTAAATAAAGTCAATTGAAGATGAACGCAAATGATATTCAATGTTAATACTTCACCATCGACGATCGAGTTTTCGATTAATAACGTATAGGACGTTAGTAAGTCGTGAGGAAGGATAATTAACTCAAACCGAGTTGTACTAATGAAATAATTTCACTTAAGTTATGAAAGAGAACGAAGTTAGTAAGAATGATGTAAAGAATAACGGAAGCTTTGAAACCAATAAATAACAAATCTAATACGGGATTAGATTGAGAAGTAGGGTAAGATTCTTTAGGAACTATATATGTTCAATCATGACCTAATGTGGTATGTTATGTGATTATGTGTTGTAGAGACTGTAAAGACTCAAAGGAAACGTAATTATTCGGTAGCGGACGCTGAAGGCAAGTTTTTCCTAAACCCTTGTCTAACCTTCGTGTTAGTCAGGTTTTCAAATGATTCAAGTTATGAGATGCATGTATGGTTTTGAAGAAAGGGTCGATGCCAGTTTTGACTCGGCTAGACTAATCTTGATAGATTGATTGATTTCTTTACAAGTCTTTCAATATAGAATTTCTAACGCTATCCTATGCCAATTCTTTGGTACGGATATAAGGTAAGCTTGAATATGTATAAACAAATGTATTTTCATCGATTATTCGATGGGCACGTGAGGTTGCCACAAATTAAACGTACACACGTTTAATGGATGTAGTGTTGATCAACATAGGGTACTATAGGCTGATCACCTAGATGTACTCATAAGCTATTCCGGACTTACGGACTTCGTGTCGGGTTGTCCTTTTCAAAGAAACTATAAGACGTTCACATTTTGAACCAGAATTGATGAATTGATGGATATTTTTATTGTAAAATGTTTTGAAGGAAAAAGGAAAGCTATTTTGAATTATTGATAGTACTTCGTAACTATAATCCAGCTATTGAAGATATACTATTCCTATGTTTCAAGTATGCTTTTAAAATGAAATTGTTGTACTTGCTGAGCTTGTTATGCTCACACTTGCTTAAACCATATGATTACAGCTTAGACGATATGACCAAAGGATTCGACAAGGATAAAGTGAAGGCTAGAGCGAACTTGTAGATTACCTATGTAATAGTATAGGTTTGAAATTATATATTTAATATTATGACAAGAACAAATGTAACGGTTATAAAGAACCTGGGGAATGTTAGTGTTGTTTTGGAATATATATAAGACATATTCATTCTTTTGAGGCATTTCAATTGAATGTTTGTGTGAACTGTAGCACCGTGGAGCACCATCTGCCGGGTTGAAAGAGACCCGGATTTAGAAGGCGTCACAGTTGGTATCAAAGCATTAGGTTATAAAACTTAAGGGGGGAAGAACCTTAGGCTCATAACCTCGTTAAGGAAGAGAAGTTCAAAGGAAGAAAAAAAAACTTGAGCTTTACTTGAGTTGAATGAGTCAATAATGTATTGAGGAAACTCAAAGATTAAAAGATTTAAAAGATGGAAAGTAACCCTAAATAAATTAAATGTGATTTGTGCTTATACGATTCTGTGTTATGTACTAATCAACATATGTGTTATTATTATAGGATGTCGATCGATAGCTTGATGTATAGAGATATACACGCGGTGGAGCGAAGAGCTTGTGAACCAAGTAGAGCTGTACCTATCTTGCGTGGCGAGGTACCAATAGTGATTCTAGAGGAGTTTGGAGGCGGAGGAGTACTTTTCTGAGGAAGACTACTCCGAGGGAGATATGGATATATTGTCATACCTTGGTATGATGAATGATATGGAGGAAGAAAGAGAGGTAACATCAGTTACTACGGTGGTACCTACACTAGAGTCATCACCTCAGATACAATGGAAGCATTGTATCTGGCAACACTAGCGTTTGATAAGAATGTGCAACCGGAGTGCGCTTGTGCGAAATCAAAATAAAGAGATTAGTGCTCTTTATGTAGCGAAGGAGTCGGCAGAAGCAGATTTTGAGTTAGAGCACGATAAGCAGGTGCTTATGGCAGAGCAGACTAGGAATTATAAGGCAGAGGCCGATGAGCTTCGTAGAGAACTGGGGGAGAAGGACCAGAAGATATCACGGATGTCTTACATCCATGAGAGTGCACATAAGGATTTCAAGCTGAAGGTTGCTTGTTATTCCATTGAGTCAGGACAAACCCGTCATATGATTAGTCGGGATACTGTAGCAATGATTGCGAATGAGAAACACGAGGATGCTATTATGCATTATTAGAAATCTAAAGTTATAAATATGTGTGTAATGATGTAAAACCCTCTTTTAAAGGGTAGTCTTTTGTAAATCCCAACTTTTGTGAAGTTTAATTGCGGGATAGAAATGTAATAGCCTTTGGCTATGGATGCAAATTGTAAATAGTTTTGACTATAAAAAAGCATAGGAATATAATGAAGTTTTCATTTAATATGCTTTGTTATGGTATGATTTGTTATGAGATGAATAATAACGAAGTAAGTAAATAGATAATAATGAAATTCTATTTATTTAATTAGAAAATGCCGTCAAGGAGAAGACAACGTAATCAGGAAGTGGAATCACATAATGATAATTAATGGGGTCAACACAACCCTATGCAAGAGTTCGTTAATTTATTAACGGGTGCATTAACGAACCGGGGGTAGAATACCTATGGAACCTAGGTAGCTAGAACGATTACCTATAAATAGTTTAAAAGCGTAGGTCCGCCGGAGTTCAAAGGAACGACGGACCTAATAGAGTCCCGGACATGGGTAAAAGTAATAGAGAAGGCGTTTTGTTATTACAAACGTAGGTGAGCCGCAGAAGTTTTCTTTTGTGACTTACCTAAGGAAGAGTAAAGCCAACTTTTGGTGGGAGGCTCACCGGGTGGGGCTTAGAACAGAGTAGGTAATAACGTGGGAACAATTCAAGAAGGTTTTCTTGAGAATTATTTTCCTATAAGACATGTGAGGAGGATAGAGAATTGAAGTTCTTAGAACTTAAGCAAGGGGATATTACATTTCCCCAAAGATACGACCAAATTCAATTGAATCAGGCAAGGTTTGTTTCACATCAAGTGGACACGAAGGAGGTGAAGGCTCGTAGGTTGGAGTAGGGCCTGAAACCCTAGCTCTATAGTGGGATTTTGGTGATCTAGAGTGTTTCCTTATGGGATCATTCTGGAAAAGGTGATTATAGCATAAGGTGATAGTGAGTTGTAGACTCAATACCACAAAGAGGGAAAAGAATGACAGCAAGAGAGAGGGAGGGATCAAGGTAGAGAATGCCAGTGGCAGTATGGCAAAACGAAAAAAAAATTAAAATAAAATAATTTTTTTTTAACTCCGGGAATACTGGAATGGGACAAGGGGACCCTAAGCGTAAGATAGAAGAGTGTGTAAGATAGTGGAAAGACTCATCTAGAGTCTCATCTCGAAGGGATTATAAATACCTTTAAAACATTAAGGTAGAGAAGGAGGAAATAACTTTCGTTAAATTATATTCGTGAAAAATTATTTCATGAATAATAGAAGTAAATAGGTATCGGTGAGATAAATCTCTATTTAATGTTGAGAGAATTTGAGGAAATTCTCGGTATGAATGGGTTGATTAACCATAGAGCTATAACAAATAGTTATAAGTAAAGTGTGAACCTTTAGTTTTCTCGGAAAATCTAAGGTAGTAATTTACTGATAATAAAATACCGCACATTATTATTATTAATCGAACCATGACTCAAGTTAGGTTGGTGTTAAGGAAGAGGATGAGTTGTTACGGTTGCATATCGACTATCGTAATAGGAGTAAGATAGCGGTTAAGGATAAATACCCATGGCCCAAGATCGATGATCTATTTGGTCAGTTGAGAGGGGCAAAGAATTTTTATAAAGATAGATGTATGTATGGGGTATAGTCGGTTGGAAGTAAGGAAGAAGGAGGAGGTACCCTAAGATGACGTTCGAATTCATTATGGTTATGACAAGTTTCGGTTATGTCATTTAGGTTGACTAATGTGCGTAAGTAGGTTTTTTCCGTAAGGAGCGCCAATCAAGTCGATGGCCAATTTGATAGTTACCCTTGTGGGATGCTATGGTTGAAGGTACCATTAAGCGTCCACAGGATTTAAAAAGAAAGGTTGATTAAGGCACCAGATATTATCTTTATCAGATGATACGAGGAAGTTTTGTAGTGTATCTCAATGTTTGCATAGATGTTATGATTGTGTGCTCTTATAGCATGGCAATGTCATTGTGTATGCATCACGCCAGTTAAAGGGTTATGAGGAGGTCTATCCTAATTATTATCTATAATTGGCAACAGTAGTTTTTGAATTAAAAATATGAAGATAGTATTTATACGGAGAGAAGCGTGAGATATACAAGGACTCTAAGAGTCTGAAATATATCTCCACACAGAAGAGTTGAATATGTAGTAGAGAGAGGACTGTGATATCTTATATCATTCAGGGAAGGTAAACGTTGTAGACGACGCGTTAAGTAGGAGGGGTAGGGAAAGCTATCGATGTTAACGACTCAAAATGAGTTAATAACGGAAATGGTAAGATCAGAGTTAGAAGTTAAATTACGGAATGAAGGGGTAGAATTGTTATTCAAAACGTAGACTCAATCCACGATAATGGAATGAGTTAAGTAAGTACAAATTAGTAACGAGGGATGCAAGCGAATGAAGAAGATGATGCAGGATAAGTAGAAGACTAAGTATAGTCTTATTTTGAGGGAGGAATTTGAGTTGCATATAAATATAAGTTAAAAGAATAAACTAAGATGATATAGAGATCGCGTAATGTGTTAATAAGTGTTTAACTTCCAACTCAGATTATTGATAGGAAGTGATAGGTCATGTGAATTAAGATAATACCTTCGATGAAGGTGAAATAAAAGAACCCCAATGTCAAAGAAGCATTGTGGGAACTCGAGATTAAAATAAAGGAAAAATTATCCTCTATGGTGTAGGTATTATTAGCGAGATTCTGGGGACAGAATCCTTATAAGGAGGGAAGAGTGTAACGCCCCGAGAAAATCGAATTTTTGAGAATTAAATTTTTATTTTTATTAAATGAATTTAATGGATTATTTATGGAGCAAGCTAATTGAACGTCATTCTCTGACCTATAAATGTCAGAATCTCGTAGGATTTTGGCTACATGGTAGAATTAAAGTTTTTGAATTTCCAAGACGAAAATAAAAGCTTTTCGAGAAATTTTCTGAAAAACACTATTCACGCATTTTTGCTCGGGAATTATTTTTAAACATCCGAGAAATACGTAACGATAGAATATCGAGGTGAGATGGAATATCCAATAATATTTCAGTTATGGAAAACGTAATATTTCGCCTATGGACTTAAAACCTAACGCTTAGGGAAAGTGACGTTACGGGAAGAAAATGTACGACGAGTAATGAATTAAGCGATGTTCGTATAATACATAGGTATTATACGAAGTAATGAATATGAGTATGATGTGATGTATTATACGAGTACGTATGAATAATGGTAGGTTGTACAAGTTGAATAGTATACGAGAGGAATACGAGATGAATACGTAAATTATACGTTATAAGGCTTTAAGCCAAATGTGTTGGACATGTAGGATTTGATAAGGCCCAAATGCAAGAATGGTTACGTCCAATGTGAATTAAGGTGAAGTCCAATATAAGTTAATGAACAAAGCCCAAGTGTTTGTTAATTGCAAGCCCAATTTATGAAGCAAATTATGTTAGAAGCCCAAGTAATTAAGTATGTTAGTTAACCTAAGCTCAAGCCTATGATCCAATGGGTAGTATGAACCATGGAGCAAATCATGGATGATCCAAAGTAGGAAGCAAGTATACTTAGAGGCTAAGTTATTGTGGTGATCACACAAAGTGTTTATAAATGATGACAAAGTAAACTTAAGGACTAAGTGTTGTGGGGAACAAGTATACTTAATGATTAAGTAAGTGTGGTGACCAAGTGTTGTGATTAGCAAGAGACTTAAGGTCTAAGCAATAGATAACTTATGTGGTGAGCAAGTAAATGTGGGGAGCAAGTTTACTTGGTTGCTAAGCTTTGAATAGTAAGGAGGTGGATTAAAGAGGTGGAGTGACTTTATGACCAAACTACCCTCACTTTAGAAATCCTATAAATAGAGGAGGAGTGGGCTCATTATTTGGTTGTTAGTTTTCATCCATTTCAAAGCAACTTAAGTGTTAGAGAGGATAAGCACTTTGATGCTTAACTTCTATTATTAGATTTTCCACCAATAACTTATAGCTTAGTGACTTGAGAGAAAAAGCTAGGAAGCTATTCTTTGAAGTTCAAGAATCAAGAAGGAGATTAAAGATTAAGCAAGTTTTATTCAAGAGTAAGTGTTCTTGAACCATGTTTCTCTTTCTCTTCCATTGTTAGAGAAGGGGGTATTTGTAGAACTAACATGCTAAGAAATGATGAGAATGATTAATCAAGGGAATTAAGCCGTATATGTAATGAATAAGTAATCCAAACTAATAATAAGTCATGAATTCATAAGGAACCTACATGAACTTCTCCTATGTTTTCTTAATAAGTTGGTATGATAATAAGAAGCAAGGATGGTGGTTAAAAGATTGAAGCCATAGGAAATCATGAGAAAAGAAGTCATAAGTTATGTTAAATGGAAATATAAGTAGTTTATATTTTCATAAGTTTTAAATTCACAATGAACTAGTAATAACTTATCATGTTTATAAGTTAATGAAGCATGAATGTCAAGATATTAATATAATGGATTGAATCCAAGTGAAATGGTCTAAAATCTCAAGTAACGAAGTTTCATTTGAATTCACACGATTAGATTTAATAATCGTCGAATTCGTGAAATTCTTGGAATGGAAGTCAAATTTTGATATTGAGCTTGGAAACATTGGTTTTCAAATGGAGACAAGTCGTATTTGTCATTATAGAGTTGCGGACTCAAAAATGGCGGATTCCACTTAGAAACGAAGAAAAGCGAGCGTTGAGCGTTAACGAACGCTTATCGCTTTTCAGTTAAAAAGGGACTAATAGGTGAAATTTTATCAAACGAAGTCGAATAGATAAAATTCTTACATGAACGCATAGAGTACGTAATTTGTGAACCGTAGGCTCTTTAACGAACCAATTCGGACTTATAATGAAGAAGTTACGAGTCCGGGAATCTCGCAAAGTTGAAAATCTGTGAAAACTATTTGTGGCTCAGAGTCCGGGCCACGGCGCGACTCCAAGCTTAAATGACCAGCGCCGCAGCGCCAAAGTGAGCTTCAGACTCTACAAACTCGTGCGCATGAATGCGATAGTTAACAAAGGGACTTCATGGCAAGATCGAGTCCGGTCTCCAAGCCCTAATAAAGCGATGCAGCAACACAAAGACAACAAAGGATCATCGCGGCCATGCAGCCAAATTCTTAAAAGCTAGGTAGAAAAGAATGGCTTCAAGTAAAGATATAGGGAAATAATTTAGTAATGAAATAAGGAACTTAATCATACATTATTAAGTCATAATTAAAACTCAAGTATGATTACTTAGGGTTAAAAGAAAGTCAATTGAAGATGAACGCAAATGATATTCAATGTTAATACTTCACCATTGACGATCGAGTTTCGATTAATAACGTAAGGAAGTTAGTAAGCCGCGAGGAAGGATAATTAACTTGAACCGAGTTGTACTAATGAAATAACTTCACTTAAGTTATGAAAGAGACAGAAGTCGGTAAGAATGATGTAAAGAATAAAGGAAAGCCGGAACCCATAATAAAAAATCTAATACGGGACTAGATTGAGAAGTAGGGTAAGATTCTTTAGGAACTATATATGTTCAATCATGACCTAATGTGGTATGTTATGTGATTATGTGTTGTAGAGACTGTAAAGACTCAAAGGAAACGTAATTATACTGTAGCAAACGTTGAAGGCAAGTTTTTCCTAAACCCTTGTCTAACCTTCATGTTAGTCAAGTTTTCAAATGATTCAAGTTATGAGATACATGTATGGTTTTGAAGAAAGGGTCGATGCCAGTTTTGACTCGGCTAGACTAATCTTGATAGATTGATTGATTTCTTTACAAGTCTTTCAATATCGAATTGCTAACGATATCCTATGCCAATTCTTTGGTACGAATATAAGGTAAGCTTGAACATGTATAAACAAATGTATTTTCATCGATTATTCGATGGGTACGTGAGGTTGCCACAAATTAAACGTACACACGTTTAATGGATTTAGTGTTGATCAACATAGGGTACTATAGGTTGATCACCTAGATGTACTAAAAGCTATCTTAGAACTTACTTTTGACTTCGTGTCGGGTTGTCCTTTTCAAAGAAACTATAAGACGTTCACGTCTTGAACCAGAATTGATGAATTGATGAATATTGTTATTGTAAAATGTTTTGAAGGAAAAAGGAAAGCTATTTTGAATTATTGATAGTACTTCGTAACTATCATCCAGTTATTGAAGATATACAATTCCTATGTTTCAAGCATGCTTTTAAAATGAAATTGTTGTACTTGCTGAGCTTGTTATGCTCACACTTACTTGAACCACATGATTGCAGCTTAGACGATATGACCAAAGGATTCGACAAGGATAAAGTGAAGGCTAAAGCGAACTTGTAGATTACCTATGTAATAGTATAGTTTTGAAATGATATATTTGGTATTATGACAAGAACAAATGTAACGGTTATAAAGAACCTGGGGAATGTTAGTATTGTTTTGGAATATATATATATAAGACATATTCGTTCTTTTGAGGCATTTCAATTGAATGTTTGTGTGAACTGTAGCCCCGTGGAGCACCATCTGTCGGGTTGGAAGAGACCCGGATTTGGGGGCGTCACAACTCATCATGCTAAAATTGATTGTTTTCGTAAGGTTGTTAGCTTTCATATTCCTAATAAACCTATTATGCGAATTTAAGCGACCAAACCATTAAAATCAATCACGGTCATCTCAAGCCATAAAGCTATTCGTTTATTGAAAAACGGATGTCAAGCTTTCTTAGCTCATGTCATGGATTTAAACAAAAATACGTCAGATTTGAAGGATATTTCTATTGTGAATAAATTTCTGACGTATTCCACTGAAGAACTTCTTGCCTACCCCGAGGCGTGAAGTTGAATTTTGTATCGACCTTGAACCCAAAGATAAAACCCATTTCCAAAGCCCCATATCGAATGGCTCCTATTGAACTTCAAGAGTTAAAGACCCAATTGCAGGAATTGTTAGACATTGGTTTCATTCGTCCTAGTACGTCTCCTTGGGGTGCTCCTGTTCTATTCGTGAAGAAGAAAGATGGGAGTATGCAACTTTGCATTGATTAACAGCAGTTGAATCATGTCACCATCAAAAATAGGTACCCATTGCCACGTATTGATGACCTGTTTGACCAGTTGTAAGGCGCCAAATTCTTTTCAAAGATTGATCTTCGTTCAGGATATCATCAATTGAAGATTAGAACCGATGATAATCCAATGACGGCTTTCAGAACTCGGTACAGGCATTATGAATTCCTAGTCATGTCCTTTGGATTGACTAATGCTCATGCTGCCTTCATGGATATGATGAACCGAGTATTCAAGGAATATTTGGATCATTTTGTGGTCGTCTTTATTGACGACATCCTCATATATTCCAAAAGCCGTGAAGATCATGAGCAACACTTTAGGCTGATACTCCAAAAGCTTCGTGAAAAAAAGCTATATGTCAAGTTGAAGAAATGCGAGTTCTGGCTTGAGGAAGTTGCATTCCTTGGGCACGTGATATCAAATCATGGGATATATGTTGACCCGACAAAGATTGAAGCAATTCAAAGCTGGGAGCAACCTAAATCAGTGACCGAAGTACATAGCTTTCTCGGCTTAGCTGGTTATTATCGGAGATTCGTAGAAGGGTTTTCTCGAATCGCTACTCCATTAACTCAGCTAACTCAAAAAGATACAAAATTCGGTTGGAGCGTGGAATGTGAGAAGAGTTTTCAAGAACTCAAGAGGAGACTCATTTCAACACCATTACGATAATACCATCCGCTCGGAGGATTTGTCATCTACAGGGATGCTTCGGGCAAAGGGTTAGGATGTGTTCTCATGCAACATGGGAAAGTCATAGCCTATGCCTCGTGGCAACTCAAAGAATATGAGAGGAATTATCCTACTCATGATCTAGAGTTGGCAGCTGTCGTTTTCGCACTTAAAATTTAGAGGCATTACTTGTATGGGGAGAAAATGGAAATCTTTACGGATCATAAAAGCCTCAAATATTTCTTCACTCAAAAGGAACTCAACATGCGACAACGACGTTGGCTTGAATTGTTGAAAGATTATGATCATACCATCCAATACCATCCTGAAAAAGCGAACGTGGTAGCTGACGCATTGAGTAGAAGATCATATGCAAGTACGAGTGCGATATTGTCAACGCAAAGGCCCATTTTGTATGACTTGCAAAGGATGGAGATAGAGATAAAGACTCTAGGGACCCACGTGATAATGGCGAATATACGAGTAGAACTGACTTTAATTGATAAATTTAAAGCTGCTCAAGCTACAGACCTGGAGCTAATGCGTATAAAGAAGAAAGTACAAGAAGGTGCTATGCCGGAAGCAAGAATCAATGAGGAAGGAATACTTCGAGTCAACTCCAAACTTTGTGTTCCTAACAACCCTGATTTAAAGTATAAAATCATGATGGAGGCGCACAACACACCGTTTGCAATCCATCCTAGGAGTACCAAAATGTATCGTGATCTTCGACATTCATTTTGGTGGAGCAATATGAAGAGAGAGATAACAGAGTTTATCTCAAGGTGTTTAACTTGTCAACGAGTCAAGGCGGAGCATCAAGTGTCAAAAGGTCCATTTCAACCACTTTAAATTCCAGAATGGAAGTGGGAACACATTACTATTGATTTTGTTACTGGTCTTCCCAAGGTTTATCAAGGCATAAATGCAATTTGGGTCATTGTTGATAGATTGACCAAGTCTGCTCATTTCCTACCTATACGAGAAACTTATACACTTGAACGTCTTGCTCGTACGTACATAAACGAGATTGTAAGACTGCATGGTATGCCAGTATCCATAGTTTCTGATCGAGACCCAAGATTCACTTCAAGATTTTGGGTTAGTTTGCAAAAAGCTATGGGCACGGATTTACGATTTAGCTCGGCATATCATCCTCAAACGGACGGGCAGTCGGAGAAGACCATTCAAACTCTTGAAGATCTATTAAGACTTTGTGTCCTTGACTTCAAGGGAAGTTGGGATAAGTTCCTACCATTGGTGGAGTTTTCCTACAACAACAGTTATCAAGCAAGTATTGGCATGGCTCCATTTGAGGCGTTGTATGGAAGAAAGTGTCGTTCTCCAGTATGCTGGGATGAGGTGGGTGAAGCAACGTTGTTGGGACCAGAGTTGGTACGTATGACTACAGAAAAGATACAAACGATCCGACAACGTATAAAAACCTCACAAGATCGACAAAAGAGTTATGCTGATCTTCATCGAAAGGACGTAGAATTCGATATTGGAATCATGTGTTGTTACGTGTTGCTCAATGGAAAGGAGTTACAAGATTTGGAAAGAGAGGAAAGCTCAACCCTCGATTCATTCGCCCATTTTTAATCCTCGATCAAGTAGGAACTGTGGCCTATAGACTTGCATTACCGCCAAGTATGTCTCGTGTTCATAACGTTATTCACATATCCATGTTACGTAAATATGTGAAAGACCCGATCCACATTATTGAGTTAGAACCGAACAAAATAGAGGAAGATTTAACGTATGAAGAGGTTCATGTTAAAACCTTGGATAAGAAGGAACATATTCTACGCTCCAAGGTTATACCTCAAGTTAAAGTTCTGTGGAGAAACCACGATGTTGAGGAAATGACCTGGGAGTTAGAATCTGAAATTAAATCAAAGTATCCTCACCTCTTCGACATACCAGGTACGCACCCTAATTTCGAGGACGAAATTTCATAAGAAGGGGAGGTTGTAAGACCCCAACTTTTTGAATAAAGATTAAATTTTCTCGAAATATATTTTTGAATATTATGGTGTGGATTTGATATAATGTTATAGTTGTGGGTAATATTTACAAATTTTGCAAAGTACGCAAGTTGTTATATAATATTCGATTGGTCGGGGAATATTCGTTTTAACAGGGTATATTCGTAAAATGGCACAATCATTGTTGGACCCCCCCACAACGGAATTATTATCGGATTAAGAAAACGACAAAAATACTTTATGAAAATAACGACGGAAGTTTTACTGTTAAGCATTGAACTACCCTAGGTAGTAAAAGAAATACGATGTCTGGCATGGTTGCATAGTAGCACACGGTATTGATTATTGATGCTTACGTGAGAAGTCACTCAGTTATACTCAATTATTGCTACAGTAATTGCTGCATCATATCTCTCATATTATTGATTCGATTATTGTCATAGTATCATCTGCATAATATGTTATTTTATTAAATCAATAATTGAGACGACAAAGTTATTCATATTATTAAATTGCAATATTTACAATGTCTAGAAGTTCTGTCAAGGAGAGGTTTGGTCACCTAATTGCGCGCCAATAGGAGAAATTCTTATTGAAAGCCCCTCTTTCACAGGAACGACACGGTTGATAAATATTGTGAGTTATAATATTAATGATGAATGTTATTAAAATTGAAGTTGTGTTCGGAGTTGAATTTGGAGACGCGGACGTGATATTTGAGTCCGGAATGATAAAATTAGTAAAGATAGTCTATAAACACAAATTTTTTTGGAATTCACTATTTGGTCAAAAAGTCAACAGTTGACTTTTTTGGGAAAAGTCAAACTTCGAAATTTCAAAATTTATATTTTTGATAAAAATGGTTTCATTGTGTTGGAATTATTTGTGTTAGTGAAAATCGACAATTATTTCGATAATAATTGATGTCTGGAGGTTATATTGACCAATCGGGTATTTAACCAGATAAATGAGCACTTGATTGTTATTATTTCACATGATTATAATTATTTGTTCACATGTGTATACTATTGTTTCACATTCTTGTTACTATTAGGGGAGTTGGTGCAAGATTGATAATACTTGCATGACTAAGTTAAAAATAGAGGTATAGATGGAGGCACTATACTGTAATTCGTATTTTCACATGTCTAGAACTATTGATTCACATAATTTACTATTGAATCACATTATTTACTATTAGGGGAGTTGGTGCAAGATTGATAATACTACCATTGCTAAATTAAAAATAAAGGAAAAGTTGGAGGTATTGTACTGAAATTTTTCGAGCCCCAAAACGTGCAATTATCGAAACTATATTTTTCTATAAATAGAAGCTCATTCTTCCTTCATTTCTCACCAATTCACAAAAGCTTTAGAGCGATTATTATAGAGAGAAACTATAGAAAGAATAAGAGAAGTCTGCTACCTCACTATTCCAGTATCCAATTTTTCTAAAGGTAGGGAGTATTATTTCTTTCTTATCTATGAAGAGAACTTCTATTATTCCATTATTTATTATTACATTGGAATAACTTTTGTATCTGTGAGCTACCCTATACTTGGTGAAATTCTTACATTGTTCCATTCTTTATCATTCTGTTGGAACATCATGTATACATGCGTTCTCTGGCGGACTGATCGATCTTTTTTATTATTCTGTTGGAATATCCTCGTACATGCGCTTTTGCCGGACCGATTCCGTCTTTATTATTACATTGGAATATCATATGCATGCATTTTTTACGCCGCACTGATTCCATCTTTATTATTATGTTGGAATATCCTCATGCATGCGTTTTACGCCGGACTGATTTAGTTATTTATTATTCTATTGGAATAACTCACTGTCATGCGATCTATCGCATGCCCGCTGATTTCTTTTGTTATTCCATTCCTTATTATACTCGGTTGGTTAAAGTTTTGACTTCTATACTCCATGAAATTAGTGGAATATCCTTGATATGTGCGCTTCATCCAAAGATCTTTTCATGGAAATATTCTTTTAAGCATTCTTGAATTTTACTCTACAAAGCAAAGATCATATTGACAATTTGGGCGTTATTAGTTCTGGATAAATTAATTCTTGAACTTGTTTTATTGAATTCTTATATCATTGTCATCATCCTCATGTTTATATTTTATTGAAAGTCATCCATGGCCTATAGTGCATAGATGGACTTGGTATGATTATGACCGAGGATTATTCTTTGTAATCATGACCGTAATGTTACAAATGATGTGGTAAAAGTCCTCTTTGGCCCGTAGTGCATTGATGGACGAGTTGTTGGCATGATCATGACCATTATTGAATACACAAATATTCTTGGCCCGTAGTGCATGGATAATTGTGGTCGTGATAATCTTGAAGAATATCCTTGGCGAGTAGTGCGAGGAGTGATTCGATGATGTGGATTATTTATTAAACCGAGTCCCAAATGATAAAAGTGATGAAAAACCTTTTAAATCATAAAAGATAGTAGATTTTATTCTCTACTTGACTCTTTTAATGGATTGCTTGTTCCACCGCAGATTAAACTTGATGGTTGTTATATTGTATCGCTTTAACACTTGTTGAAACGATAATATATTCGCATTATTTTAGTCATAATATTTCCTCTTGGGCTAGTTGAGCTCACCTTTTACATTTATTGTTCTCTTTAGGAAATGAGAATGTAGCGAGGACTAGTCGGAAAGCGGGTGTGGACGGATGATGATAGTATTAGTAGTCCTCACTATTCAGTGAAATAGTGGAAAATAAATGTAATAATATTGAATTTGAGTTTGAATATTGTCTAAACGATAATATTTGTATTAAAACTCACAGCTTATGTTTTGTCGTACTTTACACGACAGTTGTATAATTAAGTTGTATTTGTAATCTTTACCATGTATTTTACGACTCAAAATAGGTGATGTATACCTATTTTGGGGGCGTCACAAACGTTGTTCGGACCAGAGTTGGTACGTATGACTACGGAAAAGATTCAAACGATCCGACAACGTATAAAATCCTCACAAGATTGACAAAAGAGTTATGCTGATCTTCATCGAAAGGACGTGGAATTCAATATTGGAGATCATGGGTTGTTACGTGTTGCTCCATGGAAAGGAGTTACGAGATTTGGAAAGAGAGGAAAGCTCAATCCTTGATTTATTGGCCCATTTTTAATCCTCGATCGAGTAGGAACTGTGGCCTATAGACTCGCTTTACCGCAAAATATGTCTCGTTTTCATAACGTTTTTCACATATCTATGTTACATAAATATGTGAAAGACCCGAACCACATTATTGAATTAGAACCAGACGAGATAGCGGAAGATTTAACGTATGAAGAGGTAACTGTTAAAATCTTGGATAAGAATGATCATGTTCTACGCTCCAAGGTTATACCTCAAGTCAAAGTTTTGTGGAGAAACCACGATTTTGAGGAAATGACCTGGCTTACCCCCAGAGGGTGAAATCGAATTTTGTATTGACCTTGAACTCGGTACAAAACCCCATATCGAATGGTTCCTATTAAACTTCAGGAGTTAAAAGCCCAATGTAAGACCCCAACTTTTATAAATAAAGATTAAATTTTTTCGAAATATATTTTTGAATATTATGGTGTGGATATGATATAATGTTATAGTTGTGGGTAATATTTACAAATTTTGCAAAGAAAACAAGTGGTTATATAATATTCGATTGGTCGGGGAATATTCGTTTTAACAGGGAATATTCGTACGACGACACAATCATTGGTGGACCCCACAACAGAAGTATTGTCGTAGTTAGAAAATGACAAAATTATCTTTTTATAAAAATAACGACAAAAGTGTTACCGTTAAACTGTTGAACTACCCGATGGTAAAAGTACAGTAATATGCGTGGTTGCATAGTAGCACACGGTATTGATTATTGATGCTTATGTGAAAATCACTCAGTTATACTCAATTATTGCTACAGTAATTGATGCATCATATCTCTTATATTATTAATTCAATTATTGTCACAGTATCATCTGCATAATATTTTATATTATTAAATCAATAATTGAGACGACGAAGTTATTCATATTATTATTTGCAATATTGACAATGTCTAGAAGTTCTATCAAGGAAAGATTTGGTCACCTAATTGCGCGCCAATAAGGAGAAATCCTTATCCGAAAGCCCCCTCTTTCCTGGGAGCGACTTGGTTGTTAAATATTGTGAGTTATAATATTAATGATGAATAAGTTCGTATTGATTAAAGATGAAATTGATAGTTCCATTGTGTTGGGATTATTAGTGTTAGTGGAAATCGACATTTATTTCGATAATAATTGATGTCTGGAGGTTATATTGACCAATCGGGTAATTAATCGGATAAATGAGCAATTAATTGCTATTATTTCACATGCTTATAACTATTTGTTCACATGTGTGTACTATTGATTCACATTCATGTACTATTAGGGGAGGTGGTGCAAGATTGATAATACTTGAATGACTAAATTAAAAATGGAGGTATAGATGAAGGTACTATACTGTAATTAGTTTTTTCACATAAATATACTATTAAGTCACATGAATGAACTATTGATTCACATTATTTACTATTAGGGGAGGTGGTGCAAGTTTGATAATACTTGCAGGACTTAATTAAAAATGAAAGAAAAGATGAAGGTATTAAACTGTAATATTTTGAGCCCTAAAACGTGCAATTACGAAACTATATTTTTCTATAAATAGAAGCTCATTCTTCTTTCATTCTCGCCAATTCACTAAGTCTCACAAGAGCAATTATTATAGAGAGAAATTATAGAGAGAAAGAAAAAGAGAAGTCTGCTACCTCACTATTCCAGTTTCCAGTTTCTTCTAAGGTAAGGGGTATTATTTCTTTCGTATTCATGAAGAGAGTTATTTTCTTTCAATACTCGTAAGGGTTGTTATTCCATTCTTTATTATTCGCCGTAATAACTTTTCTGCATGCGATATCGCATGCTCGGTGAATTCTTTTGTTATTCCATTCTTTATTATTCTGTTGGAATAACCTGTCTGTGCAATCTATCGGATGCATGGTGAATTCTTCTGTTATTCCATTCTTTATTATTCTGTTGGAATAACCTATCTATGTGGACTACCACATGCATAGTGAATGATCCTTCGTATTCATTCCTTATTAAATTGTGGAAATTATCTGTCTACGTGGATTACCACATGGCGGGCAAAAATCCATTTGCAGTTTCATATATTCTATTATACTCAGTTGGTTAAATTTTTGGCTTCTATACTCCATGAAATTAGTAGAATATCCTGGATATTTGCGCTTCATCCAGTATTTTTTCATGGAAATATTCTTCTGAGCATTCTTGAATTTTACTCCACAAAACAGTATCATGTTAACAATTTGGACGTTATTGATTTTTGGATAAATTAAATTATAAATCTTTAAAAATTTATCCTTGAACTTGTTTTATTGAATTCTTATATCATTGTCATCATCCTCATGTTTATAATATGTTGAAAGTCATCTGGCATTTGTAGTGCATAGATGGACTTGGTATGATTATGACCGTGGATTATTCGGTATAATCATGACCGTAATGTTACAAATGATGTGGTAAAAGTCCTCATTAGTAGTAGTGCATTGATGGACAGTTGTTGGCATGATCATGACCATTAATGAATACACGAATATCCTTGGCCCGTAGTGTATGGATAATTTGTGGTTGTGATACTAATGAATATCCTTTGTCGTAGTGCAGGGATGATGTGGTTTATTTATTAAGCTGAGTCTCAGCGATAAAAGTGATGAAAAACCTTTTAAATCATAGAAGCTGAGTCGGGGAACGGATTGACGGTCCAGATGGTTGTTTTAGTAGTCCTCACTATTCTATAAAATAGTGTGACAATAAATGTAATGAGGACTCCATTGCGTGTGGATATTGTCTAGATGACAATATTCTTACTAAAACTCTTAGATTATGTTTTGTCATGTTTTACACGACTGTTGTATAATTAAGTTGTATTTGAATTTTGTACCATGTATTTGGCTACTCAAGATGGGTGATGTATACCTATTTTGTGGGCGTCAGACCCAACTTCAGGAATTGTTAGACAACGGCTTTATACGTCCTAGTATATCTCTTTGGGGTGATCCTATTTTATTCGTAAAGAAGAAGATGGGAGTATACAACTCTGCATTGACTAGGGAGTTGAACTATGTCACCATCAAAAATAGGTACCCGTTACCTCTCATTGATGACTTGTTTGACCAGTTGCAAGGTGTTAAATTCTTCTCAAAGATCGATCTTCGTCCTGGATATCATCAATTAAAGATTAAAACTAATGACATTCCAAAGATTGCCTTCAGAACTCGATATACAGGCATTATGAATTCCTAGTCATGTCTTTTGGATTGACTAATGCTCTTGCTGCCTTCATGGATATGATGAACCGAGTATTCAAGGAATATTTGGATCATTTTGTGGTTGTCTTTATTGATGACATCCTCATTTACTCCAAAAGTCGTGAAGATCATGAGCAACACTTGAGGTTGATACTCCAAAAGCTTCGTGAAAACAAGCTTCGTGCAAACAAGCTATATGCCAACTAGAAGTCTAAACAAAGAATAAAGGTAGAATACTCTCAAGTAATCTAAACAGAAGAGATATTATTGAATCAATATGTGTGAAAACCCTTGGCCTTGAGGCCTATTTATACTAGTACAATGACATAATTATGGTAATAAAAACCCTAAAAGTGTTACCCTAATTTTACCCTAGTAGAAGTCTCTAGAATTGTAATCTAAATAAATCATAAACCCTCCAAGAATCATGCTAAATTACCAAAAACAAATGGAAACAAAAATACAACATAGTTTGCCTAATATTTTAGGAAACAAATTCTTCTCTAATTTCTGAATTGGGCTTGTATAAAATTGACTCAAACTTGTGCCTCGTGCTCTTTAGCTTCCTTTTTGGGTTTCCTTGAGTTAGCTTCGACCCAAACATCTTGGATCATTCCATTGAGACCGTGTTTGAACCTATTAGTTCTAACCTTTGTAATTGGTCCAATTGGCACTTGAATTGGATCTCCCCACGTTCTTTTAGTCTTGTTTGAATAAGCCCATGACATGTCTTCATCATTCCCCTCCTCCTGAGAAGGATTTGTCCTCAAATTATCACATACATCAAACAGACTTAGGTCAGTAACATTAAAAGTAACACTAAAACCATACTCACCTGACAAATCTAATTTATAGGCGTTATCGTTATTGCGCTCTTTAAGTTCCTAGAGACACAATCGTTATCTAGAAGGGAGGGGGGGTTGAAAAGATATTTTTAAAAAATTCTTTTCAAAATACTTGTCAGATTTGTTAATAAATTAACCACATCAGAATATATGATTTGTTTGTCCCCTTTTTAAGATAAACCAATTTTATGGGTGAAAAGCAGTTATGGCAGATATAGTAGTTATAGTAGGTATATTGAAGACATATAGATTTTAAGTTGTTCAGAGCAGCACTTAAGGCTCTTAGTCCACTCTTCTACTCCACGAGTAGGAAATCCACTAAGGATATCTTTACAATCTTTGAATCACTTAGATTCCTTCAAGACCAGCAGTCTTGAAACTTCTTAGTTCACTTAGAACTCTTCAAGTCCAGCAGACTTGGAATACACTTGATGAGAATTGAGTTCTTGGGTTGTGTTACTCAGTTACAGTTAAGCATACATTCGAAAGAACTGAGTAGCAGAGCAAGCTTTTCTTTCTAGATCGTAGAGTTGTAACGTTGAGTGTTCTTGAGCTTTTGTTGTGTACTTGCTTATCATTGCATCTATGTCTGATTTTCTTATAAATGAACCTTTGAAATGTGTTCGTTGAAGGCATCCGTTGTAGCATTAAATACATCAGACATTTCTGAGCACCGATGTTGACTTCCCCGAAATCATAGATTCAAATTGTCGACACCTCGACACAAAGAAATCGCTATCTCACCTAACACCTGAAAAGGTGTTTTTAGCAGGCATGGAGTCCTTTCCTTAGCTTCTTCTATAGTCTTCTTCGATACATACTAAGGATGAGTGTTGGATCATTGGGATTCCCAAAATCTCAACGTCTATAAGCCATTCTTCATTTGTTGTACTCCATCCTTCAAAGAAAAGGAGGCTCGCTGCTTCGATCTTGATCAAGGCGGAACACCATGATCGTTGTGTCTTGACATGTTCATGTTTAATTTAGCCTTGATCAAAGCGAACACTATGATTTCTCTTAAGTTCTGATAAACTACGATCTTTACTTGCTTGTTTTGCAGACTCCACGATTCCGAGAGCTAACTGCGATTCTTGACTTGGCTCGGCAGGCGCTAGGACAATCTCTATGATTCTAAGTGTGGCTTCTAAGACAGTCTACGATTCTGAAGCACCTTTTTCGATACTCCACGATTCTGCCTTGACTACTGCAATCTCTTGGCAGTCTAGACAGACTACGATTCTGTTGAGACCTATTTTTTATATTTCAAAATAGATCATCCTAACAGCTTTGATCTTTCTTCTATACATTCATTTACAAAATGATAAACATTAGGCACAGATCAACCTAACAATTTTGATCTACCATCTAAGTCCTTGTACATATGTTCTTTGAAGGACTTTACACATAAGCATATTTATTTACTTTCAACATCAAATTTTAGTATGCAATTCCCAACAATCCCCCCCTATTTGATGTTGACATAACCAAGGAGATTTGCATCAAAATAACAATTTCAAAATGCAGGATGCTAGAAAGTAAATATGACTTAATGTTTCAGTTAGCAGCTGAAATGTGACACCCCCAAATCCTGGTACTTCATTTCCTCAAGATTTGGTGTTCACTTAATCAAAACATTCATTTCTAGCTATCCAATTATAATAAAATTGAATAATAAAAGAAAACCTGCCCATACAGGATTAAACTTAAATAAAAATCTCCCAGGTTATCTAACCTTTAATTACAATCATTCAAATGCGGAAATTAAATTATTACATCATATCACCATTTAAAAGTCTATAACGATAAAATAAAATTATAAGTCTTCATCACTTGTACATTTTTCCCTTTCCTTTGCTAGTGGTAGGTTCATTGACCTTCTCAACCTTAGCTGCAATAAGTATATAATATGCAAGAGTGGGCAAACAAGGCTCACTTGAAATAAGAATGAATAACTTTACAACATTACAACGTTTTCTAGAGATAGGCTCAATAGAACTGAATGATAGGTTCAATTAAGATTTTTAAACATACTACTGAGGGACTAATGACCACGAATCATGTCCACAGTTATAAGTAATCTTTCAACTTTAACTTTAACTTTAACAGCCATAAGACTATAAAGACTCCACGTACTTAGGGGGATCAACCCTTCGTACAATGTATTGTGCACAACCATTTCAACGCTAAGCGTAAACCTCTAATAAAAGAGTTGTTCATCTCAATATTTAGAATACAAGTCCGCACCAAAGTAAGTTTGGTTTAGATACATTACAGGGTAATTTAGAATTCAACGGTCATCAACTAAGGATTAGTTGAATACAAAAGAAATAACTGTATGCTATGGAATAATCATAACTGAATCTATATTTGTAACTTAATATCATGCTTTAGGAATAATCTAATAGCATAAACATTGAATAATCATAACATAATTTTCTTTGAACAATATTATGTCAAAGTTATTGATAATTGGATACCAAGCATGCATAATGAATAGTAATTTGAACGATAAAGTTGTTCAACACTAGAATATTTAAATATAGTTATTTGCATGCTAAATAATAAGTTACATATAAAAGAAATGATTTAGAATACTTGCATCCCTATGAACAATTAGATACAAGAGTTTTCTCAATAATAAACCATCTAGCTCTACGAAAGTGCAAATTTAGCCACTTGTGTAATTGCAATTGAATTAAAAACAATGATGTACTCAACGAAATTAAACTCGCACAATGAAGTTTTTGAGTTAGAGAACTTGCCTTTAGCATAAGCTAACCCTTACCACTTGAATCTCAATACCCTATATATATGTCATCATGACATAATTACTCATTACCAAATCCTTTTATATCTATATAAACAAATATATACATCATATAGGTTAAATTACCAATTCACATAATCAAACTATGTTAATACTAGTTAACCCTTGATAACATGCTCATTCATAGTTTAATACTACTGAAATCATCATTTAACATTCCTATTATTAACAAATAACATTTATTTTCAAACTTTGTGTAATAAACTAAAATCTGTCTGAATATTCTCGCTAACTTCATGACTACAGGCTACGCTACGATTTACAATCATGGTTGGTATATATGGCTGTGAATGAAGCTGAAATCATGCCATGAAATCACAGATTAACGATTGGCATCATGGGCAAAAAAACTTGAATCATTGTATTGATAAGCTATACAAAGTCCGAACTTCGGCGACCAAGCTTCGGCAAGAACAAGATGAACAAAAGCCAAATTGGCCTCTGAGCTCTAATCTAACAAACTAATTACATGTAATATATACAGAGACTTCACGTAAACATATTGCAAAGGCTCCTAGCATGATTCTACCCATACAATAACATAAACATCAAATTTACAACACCCAATTTCATTGTTTTTTATAAAAACTCCATTTTTTGGGATTTTTAATGGAAATCAACATTGTGATTTTGTTTTTCAATCAAAACAGTAAATTCAAAATACCATAGTTATGATTATACATACTCTATCATATTCAATAGTCAACTTATCAATTTAACAACTAATTAAACCTTAATTTTTACTTTAAACTAAGCCATATTCATATATATTTTCATATGAACTCACTGTGATAAATTTTTCTTCATAATTTACATACATACATAAAGAAATTGATTATAATCATACATAACCTATGAAAAACAGTTTTACAACAACAATCATCATCAAAAGCTATATACACAAGAAATTCATCATCCACAATTATTCACAGAGAACTTTTTGGAGAAGAAAACTAAACTTTAAAAATAACATACAAGGATTAATATCCTACCATTGATTAAGAAGATGATACTCTAGAGTTAAAAGAAAATGGTGGCTAGCTATGATTAAAATCTTATTTTCCCCAATTCTTTACTCAATTTCTCTAGACTTCTCTCAAATTTTTCTCTGTATTCTTCTTCTTCTTCTTCTCTTTTCTTCAACCGAGCCTTCTTCCTAACTCTAGTCTAACTAACATAGAAAACTATAACGTATATAGCAATAAAATATATTAATTATTTAATATAAATATAGATATAACTTATATCAGTTATGTAAGTTTTGAAAATCAAAAGCCATAAGGCTTGTTTGGCTAACATAATAAAAATAACCCATTAACTTATATGCCTTGTTTGGTAAAGCTAATTAAAAATAAATCAATTAATCCTTATACCTTGTTTGATAAAACACTATTAGATTAAAGACTTAATGTGCATTAAGACTTGTTTGGCCTAAACTAAATTAAACTCCTTTAATTTATTTTAATAACTCCTTTATAGCAAGGTTATTTGACACACTTCTACTAAATTAAATAATCAATTTAATCAATTCAAATACTAATTTATTAAATTACTTTAACACATAAATCATCATCACATAATTATAATTTCCTTTATAATTATAATTTTATTTAACTAACTAACACTTTATTTTAATTACAAATTCCAATTAAAATATTATAATTCATTTAATCATTATTAGCTCTCTAACTTAATTATTAAATTAAATTAGTATATAATCTCATAACAATTAATTTTCTTAGCTCCTTAATTATTTATTCAACAAATAATTAACTAAACCACATCAACTCAAATTGAATAATTATTTATTCAACAATAACATATCCATTAAATACTTATATAAATCAATAAATATTTAATATTATAATTTAAAATTCTGGAATGTTACATCATTCCCTCCTTACAAGGATTCTGTCCTCAGAATCACAACTCAAACAAATCATTCGTTACATTCTTCCCTACTTACAAAGTTTCTGTCCCCAGAATCGAAGACACAGATTAAACAAATAACTCAGGGTACTCTTTCAACATTTTCTCTTCGAGTTCCCACGTAGCTTCTTCAGCATTGTGGTTCCATATCACCTTCACAGAAGGTATAACTTTATTCTTGAGCACCTGTTCTTTCCTGTCAACTATATGAATAGGAATCTCTTCATAAGACAAATCTTTATCAAATTGCAACGGTTCGTACTCGATCACGTGTTTGTAATCGGGTTTATACGGTCATAACACCGAAATGTGAAAAACATTGTGAATGTTTTCCAATTCTGGAGGTAGAGCTACCTCATAAGCCACTTCTCCCACTCTTCGCAGCACTTCAAAGGGTCCAATAAACCTCGGGCTTAGCTTTCCATTTTTACCAAAATGAATTTTCCCCTTCCAAGGAGAAACTTTTAGGAATACATAACTTCCTACGTCAAATGCACGATCTTGCCTGTGTTGATCAACATACTTCTTCTGTCGGTCTTGAGCTGCTACCAATGTTGTCCTGATGAGTTTGACAATGTCATCAGTTTGTTGCACTAGTTCCGGTCCTAGCAGTTGACGTTCACCGACTTCATCCTAGCACAGTGGAGTTCTGCACTTTCTGTCGTACAATGCCTCGTAAGGTGGCATGCCGATGCTCGCGTGGTAACTGTTGTTGTAAGAAAATTCCACCAATGGTAAATGTTCTTCCCAGCTTCCTTTAAAGTCCATGACACATGCTCTTAGCATATCTTCCAATGTCTGAATTGTTCGTTCGCTTTGGCCATTTGTTTGTGGATGATAAGCTGTACTCATTCGCAACTGTGTCCCCTTGCATTCTTGTAGTCTCTTCCAGAAATTTGACGTGAATCGCGGATCTCTATTGGACATAATTAATACTGGCACTCCGTGCCTCGAAATGATCTCTTTAATGTAAAATCTTGCCAACTGATCAAGATTGAATCTAATCTTTATTGGTAGAAAGTGCGCTGATTTCGTCAGTCTGTCCACTATCACCCAAATCGCATTGCATCCTCTCTAAGTAGTTGGAAGACCCACCACAAAATCCATCGTGATGTGTTCCCACTTCCATTCCGGTATTTCCAACGGTTGAAGTAATCCGCTGGGTCTTTGATGTTCGGCTTTTACTCTTTGACATTTTAAGCATTTCGCTACGCATTCTACAACGTCCCTTTTCATATTTGGCCACAAAAAATGTCGGCGCAAATCTTGATACATTTTCGTGCTTCTTGAATGAATTGAATATCTTAGCTATGAGCTTCGGTCAAAATTTCTTCTTTCATCTCTGGTGTTACTGGAACCCAGATTCTTCCCTCAAACCGTAGTAGTCCTTCGGTATCGATCTTGTATTTTACATCACTACCCTCAATCAGATTCTCTTTGATTTTCCCACACTCTTCATCTTGTAGTTGAGTATCCTTCACTTTGTCCACTAAAGTTGGACCAACTTCTATCTGGAATAGTTGTTCGTCATATTCTTTTGGAAATTTGATTTCCAACTACAGTTTGTCATTGCTGAAATGAGCTCCTCCTGAGTTGTTATCAGCATCAACTTTTCCCGACCTTTCCTGCTTAAAGCATCTGCGACCACATTCGCTTTGCCCGGATGATAAAAGATCTCACAATCGTAATCTTTTATCAATTCCATCCACCTTCTTTGACGCATGTTCAATTCCTTCTGAGTGAAAATATACTTCAGACTTTTGTGGTCTGTGTAGATCTCAAATTTCTCTCCATAAAGATAGTGTATTCATATCTTCAGAGCAAATACAACTGCAGCCAATTCCAAATCATGAGTCGGATACCCTTTCTCATAATCCTTCAGTTGTCTTGATGCATACGCAATAACTTTGTCGTTCTGCATAAGAACACAACCTAACCCTTTGTGTGACGCATCACTATACACCACAAAATTTCATGTATTATCTGGTAATGTCAACACAGGTGCCACACTTAGCTTCTTCTTCAAATCTTGGAAACTCTCTTCACATTTATCCGTCCAAAAGAATTTTACAGCTTTCCTTGTCAAATTTGTTAGCGGAGTGGCTATCTTAGAAAAATCTTGAATAAATCTTCTATAATAATCGGCCAGTCCCAAGAAACTCCTCACCTCCGAAGGTGTCCTTGGTTGTTCCCAATTGATTACAGCTTCCACTTTTGATGGATCCACTGAAATCCCATCTTTGTCAATAACATGACCCAAAAATTGTACACGGTCGAGCCAAAATTCGCACTTAGAGAATTTCGCGTACAACTTTTCCTTTCTTAGTGTTTCCAATGTCAAATGTAAATATTTCACGTGCTCTTCTTGAGTTTTGGAATACACTAGAATGTCGTCGATGATTACCATTACAAACTTGTCTAAGAATGGTTTAAACACCCTATTCATTAAATCCATGAATGCAGCAGGGGCACCAAAAGACATCACCAGAAACTCATAATGTCCATACCGAGTTCTGAATGGCATTCTAGGTATATCCTCCTTTCTTACCTTCAATTGGTGATACCCACTTCTCAAATCTAATTTCGAGAAATATTTACCACTCTTCAACTGATCAAACAAGTCATCTATTCTAGGCAACGGATACCTATTCTTAATCGTGACTTTGTTTAACTCCCTATAATCAATGCAAAGATGCATTGACCCGTCCTTCTTCTTCACGAACAATACTGGCGCTCCCCACGGTGATACGCTTGGTTGAATATACTTCTTGTCTGCTGCTCTTGCAACTGTACCATCAGTTCCTTCATTTCTACCAGAGCCATTCTGTACGGGGCCTTCGATATTGGTGCTGTTCCCGGCGCCAAGTCGATCACGAACTCAATTTCCTGTCGGTGTGGAAGTCCCGCAAATCCTCTGAAACATGTTTTCAATTCCTCACCACCACCGTATTTCTTCTAGTTTCACACCCTTCTTCCGGTATCGACTATGTAAGCTAAATAGCCCACACATCCTTGACTCAACAATTTCTTGCTTTGCATAGTCGTCGACATTTCATTTATCTAGGCGACTTGCTACCATAAAATACTACCTTTGATTTTGAGTCATAAGGTTTACACACTTCTTTTTTGCAATCAATTACCACACATATTTGAATGTACCAATCCATTCCTAAAATAACATCAAACTCTCCAAGTCTAATCGGAATCAAATCTACCAACAAGATATTCTCCTTAATGTTCACCCTACAGTTCTTGTATACGAATCTAACAGGGATTACTTCCTTATTCGCAATTTCTATGTTCAAAGGAAAATTCAGTTCTTCTCTAGGCAATTCTAACCTCTTAGCAAATTCATCGATATAAAAGCGAACAAGTAGCACTAAATCGAATAATACATAAGCATTTATATCATTGATTGGGATAATACCTAACACATCGCATCTTTTGATTGCACAAAGATCCTGCCTGATCGTGTTGAAGGTTCTGGTTGTGGGTTTGTTTGATGCTGCAGGTCCTACAATAGCCCATGTACCTCCATTGTTACCTCCATTGCTTCTGGTTGTCACTCCATCCTTCTTCTTAGGGCATTCACGAGAAAAGTGATCCTTGGATCCGCATGTGAAGCACGCATTCTTCTTTGGTTGAGTGCAATTTGGGGCGATGTGACCCTCCTGGCCACAATTGAAGCATACTCGCTTCCCCATCAAGCACGCACCCTTATGAAATTTCCCACATGTCGCACATGCTTCAAACTTTTTGTTTTGCTGGTTACCCTGATGGTTTCCAGCACCCATGTTCCCATTCCACTTCCTCTTCAAGCTGTTCAAGCTGTTGTTGTTGTTGTTGTTGTTGTTGTTGTTGTTGTTGTTGTTTCCACCGCTACCACCTCCATTCTTAATCTCATTCTCATTCTTCTTCTTCTTTTGTTCCTGATTGAACTTTGTCACTGCCTTGCCTCCACCTTCAAAGTGAGTCTAACGCTTCTCCATCATCTTCTTGCGAAAGTCTTCAATTGGAATAGGAAACCCTCTTTGTCATGCCTAGGGCTTCAGTCCCTGTTCAAATCTCTTCGCCTTACGCTTGTCTGTGCTGACCTGATATGGCGCAAACCTCGCCAATTCGTTGAATTTTGCGGCATACTCAGATACCGTCATTGTTCCCTACTTTAATTCCAAAAACTGCACTTCTAACTGACTCTTTGAACTCTCCGGGAAATAGGTCTCAAAGAACAACTCCTTGAACCTATCCCAGGTCATCACTCCTGGCCCTTCACGAGTTTTATTGGCCTGCCACCAATAACTAGCTTCTTCTTTCAACATAAATGTTGCAAAAGCAGTCTTCTGATCATCCCCTACCCTAGCGACATCGAATACCTTTTCTATCTCCATAATCCAGGTTTGTGCTTCGACTAGATTCATGGACCCACGGAATTCAGGTGGTCTAACAACCTTGAAATACTTAAACATTGTACCTTGGTTTTGTGGTTGATTCTGCAACGCTTCTGTCAGTAGCGTCACTAGTTGTTGAACGGGGTTACCATCAACATTGTCGTTATTGGTTCCTTCAGTGGTTCTCTGTCGTGGTGGTTGACGTCTGGGAGGCATTTTCTGTTAAAATACATTCATTGGATTAATATTCAACTCTTTTAAGAAATTTCTACTTAACTTGCCTCCAAAAGAAATAACCACATAACACATAACACTTTGAATAAAGTAACAACTTTTATTTATTCAAAACCTTTTTGAAAACATAAAACAATAGCATCACTGCTATTTACATTACTTTCCTGAACTACAAAAGTTTCAGGACAAATCATAGTCATATCCTATAGGTTGCATAACACTTGGGATTTACAATTTATTTAACCTTTCATTCATCGTACAACAACTACGATGTTTCTATTAAGATACTTCTTAGCCCTATCACGTTCTTCCTCCATGACCCAAAACATTGTTCTGCGATCTAACACGTATGATGGCAGTGTCTCGAACTGAATAGGATATCCCATGACCCGATCTTGAGCTCGATTAATTGCGGTGTTAAATACTTTATCCATCTCTTCCATCTTCATCCTCTTTGCCTGTGAGTTCCTTACTGCTCTTCCAGTTCGTTGATAAGCTTCCTCGTATGCATCTTCAGCTCTCGCCCTCTTGGTAGCTTCTTCCTTCAGCTTGTTCTTCAGTTCAGCGACCACCTCGATCAATTGTTCTTTTTCTCCTTCAGTCTGTACTAGTTTCTCCTCGGCTTTTGTCAGTCGTTCCTCACGATCCTGGATCTCGCCGTCTTTTTGTGTCATTGTCTGTTGTTCAGCTACAATCTCCTGCAACTCCTCAATCAGATCCACGAAGTTCCACGTTATAGTTCGTGAGACTTCTCGCATATACTGAAAGCAACCATCGAGGTTAGTGGAGTCTCCTCGTCCCTCGTCCTTGTCATCCTCATCCTCCTGTGGTAACTCAATGGGATCCTCCTCATCCGTTTCCACGTCATCATCCTCATCTTCAACTCATCGTGACCAACGGGGTGACACCCGTGGCGTGTAGTTGTTCCCAAACTACTCGAATGTCGCGAGGCTCCTCCTCTATAGGCATTTGAGGTCCCTCCTCCCTAACCCGACCGATTCTCCGACATTAGTCATCCCGACAACAAAGTTTTAAAGTTTTAATTATTAATCATTACTACTCGACACTCACGAGTACATAAACTATAAACACATAAGCACATAAGTGTTTTATTACTTCTTCCTTAAAACTCGATAGGAGTTATCTCCACTATTTTTTCAAAGGTTACTTCCTAAGGCTTTTCCCCCACCTAAGGTTCATAACCTAAAGCTTTGATACCAACTTGTGACACCCCCAAATCCGAGTACTTCATTTCCTCAAGATTTGGTGTTCACTTAATCAAAACATTCATTTCTATCTATCCAATCACAATAAAATTGAATAATAAAAGAAAACCTGACCATACAAGATTAAACTTAAATAAAAATCTCCCAGGTTATCTAACCTTTAATTACAGCCATTCAAATGCAGAAATTAAATTATTACATCATATCATCATTTAAAAGTCTATAACGATAAAATAAAATTACAAGTCTTCATCACTTGTACATTTTTCCCTTTCCTTTGCTAGTGGTAGGTTCATTGACCTTCTCAACCTTAGCTGCAATAAGTATATAATATGCAAGAGTGATACTACAAGGCTCACTTGAAATAAGAATGAATAACTTTACAACATTACAACGTTTGCCAGAGATAGGCTCAATAGAACTGAATGATAGGTTCAATTAAGATTTTTAAACATAATACTGAGGGTCTAATGACCACGAATCATGTCCACAGTTATAAGTAATCTTTCAACTTTAACTTTAACAGTCATAAGACTATAAGGACTCCACGTACTTATGGGGATCAACCCTTCGTACAATGTATTGTGCACAACCATTTCAAAGCTAAGCGTAAACCTCTAATAAAAGAGTTGTTCATCTCAATATTTAGAATACAAGTCCGCACCAAAGTAAGTTTGGTTTGGATACATTACAGGGTAATTTAGAATTCAACGGTCATCAACTAAGGATTAGTTGAATACAAAAGAAATAACTGTATGATATGGAATAATCATAACTGAATCGATATTTGTAAATTAATATCATGCTTTAGGAATAATCTAATAGCATAAACATTGAATAATCATAACATAATTTGCTTTGAACAAATTCAAAGTTATTGATAATTGGATACCAAGCATGCATAATGAATAGTAATTTGAACGATAAAGTTGTTCAACACTAGAATATTAAAATATAGTGATTTACATGCTAAATAACAAGTTACATATAAAAGAAACTTGCTCAATACTAAATATACGATTTAGAATACTTGCATCCCTATGAACAATTAGATACAAGAGCTTTCTCAATAATAAACCATCTAGCTCTACGAAAGTATAGAGTTAGCCACTTGTGTAATTGCAATTGAATTAAAAACAATGATGTACTCAACGAAATTAAACTCGCACAATGAAGTTTTTGAGTTAGAGAACTTGCCTTTAGCACAAGCTAACCCTTACCACTTTAATCTCAATACCCTATATATATATATATATATATGTGTGTGTGTGTGTGTGTGTGTGTGTGTGTCATGTCATCATGACATAATTAGTCATTACCAATCCTTTTATATCTATATAAACAAATATATACATCATGTAGGTTAAATTACCAATTCACATAATCAAACTATGTTAATACTAGTTAACCCTTGATAACATGCTCATTCATAGTTTAATACTACTGAAATCATCATTTAACATTCCTATTATTAACAAATAACATTTATTTTCAAACTTTGTGTAATAAACTAAAACTGTTAGAACATTTTGCTAACTTCATGACTGCGCCTACAGATTTACATCATGGATGGCGTTACATGTACAGAGTCATGGCGATGCGGCGTGAGTCACAGGCCAACGATTGGCTGCCATGGCTAAAAACTTATATTGGGTCATACAATGCAAACTAAAAGTCCGAAACTCGACGACCAAGCTCGGCAACAACATGAACAAAAAGCCAAATTGGCCTACATGCTCTAATCTAACAAACTAATTACATGTAATATATACAGAGACTTCACGTAAACATATTGCAAAGGCTCCTAGCATGATTCTACCCATACAATAACATAAACATCAAATTTACAACACCCAATTTCATTGTTTTTGTTAAAAACTCCATTTTTTGGCATTTTTAATGGAAATCAACACTGTGATTTTGTTTTTCAATCAAAACAGTAAATTCAAAATACCATAGTTATGATTATACATACTCTATCATATTCAATTGTCAACTTATCAATTTAACAACTAATTAAACCTTAATTTTTACTTTGAACTAAGTCATATTCATATATATTTTCATATGAACTCACTGTGATATATTTTTCTTCACAATTTACATACATACATAAAGAAATTGATTATAATCATACATAACCTATGAAAAACAATTTTACAACAACAATCATCATCTAAAGCTATATACACAAGAAATTCATCATCCACAATTATTCACAAAGAACTTTTTGGAGAAGAAAACTAAACTTTAAAAATAACATACAAGGATTAATATCCTACCTTTGATTAAGAATATGATACTCTAGAGTTAGAAGAAAATGGTGGCTAGCTATTATTAAAATCTTTTTTTCCCCAATTCTTTTCTCAATTTCGCTAGACTTCTCTCAAATTTTTTTCTGTATTCTTCTTCTTCTTCTCTTTTCTTCAACTGAGCTTTCTTCCTAACTCTAGTCTAACTAACGTAGAAAACTATAACGTATATAGCAATAATATATATTAATTATATAATATAAATATATATATAACTTATATCAGTTATGTAAGTTTTGAAAATGAAAAGCCATAAGGCTTGTTTGGCTAACAAAATAAAAATGATCCATTAACTTATATACCTTGTTTGGTAAAGCTAATTAAAAATAAATCAATTAATCCTTATACCTTGTTTGATAAAACACTATTAGATTAAAGACTTAATATGCATTAAGACTTGTTTGGCCAAAACTAAATTAAACTCCTTTAATTTATTTTAATAACTCCTTTATAGCAAGGTTATTTGACACACTTCTACTAAATTAAATAATCAATTTAATCAATTCAAATACTAATTTATTAAATTACTTTAACACATAAATCATCATCACATAATTATAATTTCCTTTATAATTATAATTTTATTTAACCAACTAACACTTTATTTTAATTACAAATTTCAATTAAAATATTATAATTTATTTAATCATTATTAGCTCTCTAACTTAATTATTAAATTAAATTAGTATATAATCTCATAACAATTAATTTTCTTAGCTCCTTAATTGTTTATTCAACAAATAATTAACTAAACCACATCACTCAAATTAAACAATTATTTATTCAACAATAACATATCCATTAAATACTTATATAAATCAATAAATATTTAATATTATAATTTAAAATTCTGGAATGTTACATGAAATCTCTAGAAAATAAGCATGAATTTATTGATGTTTGTGAGACAGATATTACAATCTAGTATAGTTACATCAATAAGAAACAAATTTTAACTTATCTCTATCTCATCTACCATTTTCTCCTTGGTGGATTGTCATGCTCTGCAGCTCTCCTTCCCCTGCTAGCGTCATCTCTCCATGTAATATCTTTCAGCTCACTTTGACTTAGCCTTTCTCCATGATCATGTCTGTTCATAAAGGCAGGATCTCCAATTGGCATGTTAAAGCCAGTATAAGTTACTCCTTGTGAGCTAGGAGATGGCTCTTGACTCCTAAAAGGTTGTGCCATAAGAATTAGTTGGCGCTGCTGTTGTTCAGATCGTGGAGTCTGATAGCGAGACTGTCTTGACGGAGGACTCCTTGTGGTTTGAGTAATTTGTTTTATTTTGCCTCTTCCTTTTCCTTTCTCTCTCTCATCTTTAATCTCCCCCTTTATGTCAGCATCCAGAGTTTGAATATCTTCTCAAAGACGATTCATGCCTTGAACAAGTTCGTGGAGCTGATTCCTTGACTGGGTAATGTCTTCACGATTTTCTTGAACTAGAGAATCAGTTTGTGATTTGTGTTTTTGCATAATGGCCAAGATAATGTCTGTTTGTTGCATCTGATTCATAGAGTATGCTTGGAATTTAGTCATAGAAGATCGTAGGCTTGAGAGGTTGTCCATAAGGAGTTTGTTTTTAGCCTCCTGGTTCTTCTGAAGAAGGATGATTGCTTACTTTTGCTTCTGGGTAGATTGGAAGTGCATTTGAACCCTTTTATTTATGTTATTGATCATTTCTTTGATGATCTCCCAGAGCTTCTTTGTGAGCTCAGAACTCAGGTTGCTTGGAAGAGTGTTGGTAGCATCGATCAAGTGGTTTAACTGTTTATGAACAAGAAGAGAGTGAGTTTCCAGATCTTCTTGAATTTCTATGATAACTTTCTGTGATGCGTGAGACAACTCAGATTTGGTGGGAAGAGCTGAGAGATGCTCAAGAATTTTCTGAATGTCCGTAGGAGAGGTTCTTGTATTTTGGTCTTCCAAATTTGAGAGAGCAAGAGCAAGATCAAAAAAATTATTGTTTGATGAAGAAGGAATGTCTAAATTAGGTGCAGGAATAGAGGTTTGAGCTGTGGGAGAGGAGACTGTTGAAGCAGGTAGAGCAGGTGACTCTATGATGTCAGTAGGATCAAGGTTCATGATGTGAAAGGTGGTTGAAGATTGTACTAATATAAATTTAGGTGTTTTTGGTTCATCTGTTAAAGAATGTTGGGATTCTGTAGCTAGAAATTGGTATAGTGGGTGAAGAAACAGTTCCAACCATCTTGCCAGTTCAAAAAATTTATTGAAGTTTGATGGAGGGCAGTGGTTAACTATGAAAGAGATGGGAATAAATTATACCTCTCGCTCAGTCTTTGAAAAAGAATGACTTGTGATCAGCTTCGGAGCAAAATTGAGGCTGCTTGGGAATCCATGATCTAGTACTGAAATTGCTTGATAAGCTTTATAAGTCCAGAACATATGATCCCAGGAGTTGAGAATCAGAGCTCTGTGATAGGACATCATTGGTAAGTAGGAGAACAATTGATTGTAGTTGGCTCTCCTATATCCATTCCAGCCTACTGTAATAATTTCAACTTCTTCATCCTCTTCTTCTTCCCTGTCTCCATCATCTTTATTTGAAATTTCCACCACATTAATCATCTCCTCATTTTTTCTTTGTTCTTCAGCCCTCTCTACCTCCATAGCTTCAACTCTTTCTATTTCCACAACTTCAGTGACTACAATTTCTTGAGGGGTTGAAGGGGTTACATGATTATCTTCTTGCAACTCTCCCTCAGCTGTAGCATTCTCTGGCTCAAGGACTTCGAAAGGCTCCCCCTCAATGTGATCATCTTTCTGATTGGCATTTTGGTGATCCTCTTCAATGTTTACACATGCTCTTATTTCCTCCTCTTTAATCGTTAGCATAGCTTTTTGCAACTCAAGGTCAGCCTTCTTGATTAACCTTCTCTTCGATCTTCTCGACTCTGGATTTATGTATTCTTCAGCACGTTGTTCGTTCTCAGCAATATTTACTTGTTCATGTTGAGTTGTAGTCTCAATGACTTCTTCACTTTGACTAGCAACCCTTGAGTCTACGATCGGCATCCTCAATTTCTCTACGATCGTGGTCAAGGATACTTTGGACATGTGTTTGTTGTGCTTTCCCTTCTTAAGCAGCTGAGAGATGGTGGATCTATCTTCATCTTCTTCTTCAGTCTGCTTCTTCTTCTTCTTTATTTCCTTCAGAATTTCTTCTAGTGATTCATTCACTTTTAGAGTGAGTTCCCTTTATGTGAACAGACCTTGAATCTTTGCCCAAACCTTCTTTGGGCGCATCAATGGTTGAGCCTTCATGTGACAACCCGAGAATTTAGAAATTTTTAAAATTTTTAATTATTGATTTAAGATTCAATATTAGAACCTAGACATAAAATAAGTGTATGCGTTTGATATTTTTGAGAAGGAATTTTGAGGATTTCAAAATTCTGTGAAGGATTTAAGTGAATTATTCAGGATTAAGGGTATACGTGAATATGTTCTATGTAAATGTTATTATACGTGTACAGTATGTGGTTAAGGGTCAAGGGTTGACCAGATAAACGATATATGTAACAAACCCTATGTATATATTAAGAACGTCAACGTTCGGTTAGAAAACCCTAGCGATTAACAAGAAACCCTAGAAACCCATTATGGAAATCCTAATTTCAGTTCCGGGAATCCGAAACCCTAATTCAGAAATTTAAAACCCTAATCTGGGAAATTAACGGAGAATTATATTGCTTAAGTACTATTAATTATAATATTAATTAGGGTAAAGCTTAATTATTTTTTTAAATCCTAATTTCGGGATTAGAAATCCTAATTTATAATTAGGGAAAACCTAATTGTTAATTAAATAGTTTTAATGTTAATTAGAAATATTAATCCTAATTTTCAAGTTAAAAGTAATTAGAATTTCCTAATCTAATTACGAAATCTAATTTCTAAATTAGAAAATTATTTTTCTATTAGAAACCCTAATTCGTGGGTTATAAACCCTAATATATGATTTGGACCCTAATTGCTTAATTAGTAAGTTTAATTAGGAAATACTAATCCTAAATAGCAAGACAGAATTTATGATTAGGAAATCTTAATTATAATTAAAAAAATCCTAATTATAATTTAGAAATATTAATTTTTGATTTTTAAAACCTAAATTGGAAATTTTAGAAATCATATTGCCAAACCCTAAACCCTAAGGGTTCCAAACCCTAAACCCTAAGGGTTGTAGCCAATGTCCAAAATGCCATTAAAATTAAGTGTGAAATGACATTTTTACCCTTTGTTGCATAATTGGACATAACTTGTATTTGTTGTCCTAGTGAGTGGTTCACCAAACCCTAGCCTAGCATATGAGTTTTATACCAGCTATCTCAGCCAATTTGACAGCCAAATACATTGCATTTGCATCAAGTTATTAGATTAAAGAGAGAGAAATGGCCTCTTTATTTTTCATTTTTCTCCTAGACATTCTCTCTCTTCATTTTCGAAATTTAGAGTGAGAGAGTGAGATAAGATGAGCCAATATCAGTCCTTCACTTGAAAATAACAGATCCAAGAGTCAGAATCAAAAAACAAAGCATAAAAGGTATAAAATCCTAAATCATGAAATCTTTGTATTTGATGTTAGATGTTGTAGTTTGTTGGTTAAAGTTATGCATTAAGGTGTCATTTGATGATCTGGGTGGTCAAAACCTAGATCCATATCATTTTGATGCTCGAAATTTGAGTTTTTAGAAATCTGGGAAATGATTGAAAAAGTTGTTTGACAACCGATGTCAGTGGTCACAGATCTCGTTCTGTTTTTGATTTGAGTTGTTTTAAGTTATACATTTGTTCTTTGTCATGTGGACTGTAATCTGGAAGTTGAATCATGGTTATACCATGTCTAAATCTCCAGATATGAGCAGTTAAAGGGCGTTGACTATTCACGGAAATCAAAATCTGGGAAACCCAGAAATTTTCCAGGTGGTCTGACAAGTTTTTGAAGTCCCTGATCTTGCTTCTATTAAGTGTTTTAGTCATTTTGTTGATTGAATATTGTAGTCTGACATGTTATCTACATTCTCAAACCACTAGATCACTCAGATCTTACTCAGGATCAAATTTATACGTGGTCAAACCATCGTTGACCAACTGGCAATATGAAGTTCTAGGTAACCCAGAATCTTCAAGAAATGTTTTCTGACTAGCACTTTTACCGGCCTTGATCTCTTAGGTTTGTTGTTTGTAAGATGATCCAATGCTATGTTATTATACACTAACACCTCCACTACACATGTAAACTATTATATCACACAACGAAAACCCAGAACGCATGATATGAGGATTCAAAGTAGCATCCTCGTTACTGTTTGAGTTTCTGGGCAACCCAGAAACTCAAGAACACGTATGACAACTATTTTGGAGGCCCTGACCTCCTAGTTGTGATGTTTTATGACCAATATTATGATTGAAGATTGTAGTGCTACATTCCTATTACACGATCTGAGTCTTGGATGAGACAGAAACAAGCTAGAAAGAAAATTATACACGGTCAAACCATGACCCTTGAGAACCGGCCTGTCAGTGTTCTTGAGGCTCAAGAACACCAACAACGACGGATTTGTCGCCTAAAGCCCCTATAGCGACACTTAATTTCGAAAATTATTTATTTTAATTAAATAAATAGAAAAAAATGGTTTTTAATTACTAAAAATACAAAATAAATTCCTAAAAATTATTTTAAAGTCTGAAAAATAGTTTTTAATTATTTTAAGTATATTTCATAAATATTTTATATTTTGGAATATAAATGTTATTTAATTTATTTAATTATAATATTAAATAAATTATTTAAAATAATTTTAATACATGAAAAATCATGAAAAATAATATTATGGTATAAGAAAATATTTAAAGATAGTCAAGAACTTTTAATATTTTATAATGAATTTCATTAATTAATTAATATTAATGGTAATTAGTTTATTTAATAAATATATTAAATAAATTATGGAAAAATGGAATTAATGTTTTAAAAATCATATAAAATGATTTAAGGGTTATAAAAATATTTTAAATTATAAAATATAACTTTTGATATTTTGTCATAAAAATATTAATATTTCAATATTAGAAGTAATTATCGGATAATGAATTTAATCATTTAAAAATCATATAAAGGTGATTTTAAAGTATTAAAATACTTAATAATATTATGGCATGTATTTCATTAATATTTGATAATAAATAAATATTAATGATAAAAGAATTATGTGGTATTTAATTCATTTAATTATGATATTAATGATTGAAAATTCATGATAAATAGTAATAATTATTTAAAAATTATTGCGAGCTTATGAAAATTATTTTGACTAATATTAAAATTATCTAAGATAATTGTTAAGTGTTAGGTAGAGTTTAATTGAACTTAGACTCGATAAAAGTCTGACTAGACCGTCGGGATGTGAGATTTGTGTCGGGTTCAACTCAGACTGCAATAGTTTGACTTGATACCGAGTCTTATGTGTGTTATAGACTGATAGGGTGTGTTTAGGTTATTCCATGTATATCTATATATATAATAGTATTATATTGTGATGATATTATTCTAATATTGGAGATCTATATTACTAATATTAGGTCTTCGATTAAAGTGTTATAAATTGCGCAGCAGTAATCAACGGTTCAGGCAAGTTTGTTTTTACTTAACTCTACTAACAGTTGTTTCATTCAGATATGCTTATGTATAATCATTGTTGATTGCCATTGTAGAATTATACTCTGTACATATTGCATGTATAAGTCAGGTATGAAAGGCTGATCTCCTTCATTACCCTTCGATCCAGATATATTTGTTCATGTTATATACTTGTTCAATCAAAAGTTTGTTCCTGCTAGTTCACAATTATATTGTTGAATTATAGCCAGCTTATTATTCAGATTCTTTCAATCATGATATATCGTTAAATTATTGAACTTAAACTTGTTGGGCAATCTTATGCTCACCCTTGCTATATCATAATAAACATTGCAGATTAAGACGAATACGTCGGATACAAAGAAAGGTCAAAAACGGTTCCAACTCAATTTAAGTGTGCGATTAGATTTGAAATAGTAATGTATGATGATAATGTTATGTATTAGACAAGTGATGTATTGTGTATAAGTTAAGGTTACTCGACCTTGGGGAAAACTGTGTAAGTTTAATGTATAAATAATTTATGTTTATATCTTCCGCAAAAATAGTAATAGTGATAGAATGATCAAACCGGATCCGCGGTGATTCGGGACCCGGATTCGAGGCCGTCACACTTGAGGCTCTTCTGTTAATTGAACATTTAATTTCCTCTTACCCTACTCTTTCTGACCAAAGTTATGGGTTCCGTTTGATTGACTTTTTCTTCCTCAGCTTCCTTCACAACTGACATATTTCCCAGCAGACCTGATTTCTTCACTTCGCCAGTCCTTACACTAGATTAAAACATCATCTTCATGTTTTCTGCAGGGTTTCTTTTCCAATTTTGAAATAACTGCTGGGCCATCTTTATGTTGGGGCTGATGGGCTCTCCTTCATTGTCTTCGATTTTATTTCCCAGAGCAGTTTGTAGAATTATGCTGATTAATCTCCCATAGAGCATTTTGCCAGAGATTTTTGTCTTCTTTGAGCTGAGCATCCACTTCCTAATCCATTCTATGAATAAGGCTCCATAGTTTAGTTTAATTCTGAAGCAGATTATTGTCATGAGCTTCAGTTGGACCTCATTTACAGAGTCGTGACTAGAGCTTTTACAACATATGCATTTTCCAATAATATCAGCCAAAAATTCATACTTCTGGGGAAATTCTTTCTTTTTGTAGCCCTTGACACTCTAAGACTTCTTGTGGTGCATCTTCTTAAGATCTTCATGAAAGTCGATGACACTCATAGATGAGAGTCCCTTTGATTTAAAACTTAGGGCTAGGTTTATATCTTCAGCTTTGAGTCGAATTTGCTCCCCCTTGACCTTTATAATGATGATGTCATTTTCGAAGACTCCATTACAGTAGAATTCTTTCACCAGCTTCGGGTAAATCCTTGTGTTGGTGCTCAGAGCTTTTTCGAGACCAACTTTCTTCAGAAGGGTCAGAACTTTGTGGAACTATGGGTCAGCTGTCTTGAATTCGTCGAAGCATAGTTGGTAATGAGATACAACATTGAAAGCATCCATTGATTGCTATGACTTTTCTGAACCAAATAGAAATTTAGTTGAGTGTTCTGAAAGCTAGGGTTTCTTTTGAGAGAGAAAGAAGGAATGAGCTTTTGAATTTCAAAGGTGAACCATCAAAGGACATTTTTCAAAATGTATTTGTAACTTCCCTCCTCATGATCTGCATAGTGGGACACATGTCGAGTTCTGCAGGGCTCCACGATTTTAAGTAATGTGCAAAATATTAATCTTCCCTTAGTTCCCCCTAAGCTAGTGGATCCTTTAGGACGACTACGATCGTTGAGGTTGCTCTACAATTGTTGAGTACACTGCTAAACCTGTTCCACGATTATTGTCTCTCCGGGTTCTTGTGATGCACTCAGAATTAGCATCTCTTTTGGATTAAGGTAGCTCGGGAAGGGCCAACCTCTTGGTCTAAGACTAAGGGTCGGGTTTTTCCATGAGGCGCTCATCAGAATAGCTGCTTAGTCTTGATAGAAATGTTGTCATCACAGTGGGCTTTTTTGCCATGTCGGGACTGCTCCACGATCGTGGTTTCTCTTAGTCATCTCTACGATTTTAACATAGCCTTTTTATCTGCATAGTTAGTACCAACTAGAGCATAGATTTTATGGTTGTAAATTTAGCATACCTAACTCACTTATCAATTTATTAAATCTGGATTCATCTAAGGGTTTTGTAAAGACATCATCAAGTTGATTTTCACTTGGGATGTATTGTAAAGATATAGTTCTATTTTGTACATGATCCCTAATAAAATGATATCTTATTTCTATATGCTTAGTCCTCGAATGCATGATAGGATTATGTGTTATTTCTTTGGCACTTGTGTTATCACAGTGAACATGTATAGATTTGAAGTTAAAACCCATAATCTGCTAGCTGGTTCTTCATCCATAAGATTTGAGCACAGCAGATGCCTACAACAATGTATTCAGCTTCTGCTATTGAGGTAGATATTGAATTTTGCTTCTTTCTAAATCAGGACACAAGTCTATTTCTTACCAATTGACAAGTGTCGCTGGTACTTTTTCTGTGACAAACAAGATTTTTGTAGCTTTATTTGAATATTTATTGAATTAAATAAATATTTTTTGATGATTTAATTATTAGATTAAATAATTAATTGGCGAAGTTGTGATAGATTAATTTAATTATATGTGTTATATTTATTAAATTAATGTGGAGAATTTTATTATTCAAAGTATGTATTTATGTGAGCTTATCAATTAAATGAAATATTTAATAAGCATAATGTTATTTTAATTAATTTAATAATTAATTAAAGAATTAATAACTCGACATAATTAATAAATGAGAAATTTAATTATGTGACTATATGAATTAATGAGAAATTATTATATTTTATTTAAATTAAATTAAATAAGATATTTGATTTATTGTGTAAATGGGTGTGACATTATTAAACTATAATATAAGAAGTTTATCAAATTAAACGGGATTAAGTTTTTAAGATTAGCCAAACGGAGCCTTAGGGAAGTTGGGAGTAGTTAACCCATGACTGGGTTAACTGACCACAACTGCGTCAGTTTTCAAAATGTTATATACGTTTTCTTTCTTTTATTCGTTAAGTCTTTTATTTTTTAAGTCTGGCAAAGCAATTCACAGAGAGAAATTGAGAACTTTTGAGGGAAATTGTGAGTGTGTGATTGAACAAGTATCTGAGAAAGAATCATCAAGGATCATCTCTACTAATCTATACTCTAGGTAATTCCTTTAACCAATTTTCAAATTACGTTGTTTATATTTTTATGAAAATGGTTTCAAATTCTGTGAAAGTTCTGTAATTGAAAAAGAGTAATGATTATGTGTTATATATGTGATAAGATGTTATTATAACATATTTTACTATATATTGTATATTTCCATAACATCAGTTTCATAAAATATGTCGTATATTGTTCTTCCAAAATATATAGTACAGAAATATAGCCATATGGCCCTTATGCACAAATTTTATGCATTAAATCATATGTTGCATCATAAATTTATACTTGCATATGATTATGTATGTTAAAACGAAGAAATTAAACTTTGAATGGACATATTTGGTGTTATAACGAACCCGTAGTGTTAATTTTAATGTTTTGTCTTCAAAACTTTCAAGAACAGTAAAATTACATGTTTTGATTTTGTAAATTATGTGTTTTAACTTGTTAAAATCATGCTAGAAGGGTTGAGTAGTAGTTATATGTGTATTAATTCGTGTAAGAACAAATTAATTGGAGGTTTTGGCGCAATTTTTCGCGAATTGAAGAACTGGTACTGGTACGTCGCGCCTCCGAGCCAACTTCATGCCTTAAGGCACAAGCGCGCATACAGAACGCCACCGCAGCAAGCAAAAGCCCTACGAATGTACTTAAGGGCACAACTGGTTCATAAATGATTTTTTCAGATTATTCATGTCCAGGAATGCAAAAGTAACCTAATCTAATGAACATAAAAATGTGTTAGTCATATAATGTGGTTATTACATAGATCCTTAACATGTCAATAAGGTGATTACATGTTTAATTAAATTATTAAACACTTAGTTAGCTTGTTGTTCGTGTAGTACAATATTATGTGAAAACAAGTGTGGTAATTTGACTAAGTATAAGTCATAACCCAAGTTAGACAAAAAAAATGAATTTGTGATGACTAGTTACGTGATAATTAACTGGTATTGTGAATGTAAATGGTATTTAGGATTAAATTGAGGAACATATATAATTAACGTGTAATCTACGCACGAGGCAAGTTTCTTAACCCTACTTGTTATTGTTATTCAAGTTTATAAATTTACACCGAGCAAATTTTCGTTATTATTAATCAAGTTCAATTTTTTATATTAAAGATTATTAATCTTTTCAAAGTATGATTCTGTTATACAATACTTGTTCTATTGTATACCTCTTGAGATTGTTGTTCGATTTAAATATCATTTATTGTTGAACCTTGTTAGACTAGTGAACCCTTATTGATTCGACTAGTCCATAGTTGATGAACATTCTAAATTTCAGAACCCTTATTGAATTATCCAAACCAAACTTCCTTTGGTGCGGACTCTAATGTCAAACTGAGATGAACAACCATGTATAGGGATTACTTATGCGTTAGCGTTAAGATATTGTGTACGGTATGGTACTAAGGGTTGATCCCCCTAAGTACGATTAGAAGAGTCCATAGTCTTATGACTGTTAAAGGTTTCAGGTATAACCCTTGACAACCTAGGACATAGTTCAAGTCTTATGACCCTTAGAAATCTTTTGATTCTTGTTATTCATTCTTGATTAAATAGTTTAGTTTTTATTCCAAAAGTCTTTGATTCACTAGCATGTTATTATATTGTTATTTCATAATTATACTTGTGGGAAATCGTGCTCACTCTTGCATAATAATAACATTGCAGTTAAGAATTAAAGGTCCGGCGAGCCTTCTACTAGCAAAGGCAAGGGCAAGATTAACAAGTGATGTGATGCCCCCAAATCCGGGTACTTCAGTTCCCACATGATTTGATGTTCACTATTCAACATTATATGTCTATCTACTCATAATAAAAGAAAGCAATAATAGATAGAAATAAATCCTCTCCTTAAGGAGTTACATCATCTGAAATAATTACATAAATCCCAGGTTATACTACCTTAAATCTTAACTGCGAAAATAGAAAAAAAATATAGCTTACACAACATCAACATAAGTCTAAAACATAAATTCAACATCACATAAAACAACAAGTCTTCATCAATTGTTAATCTTGCCATTGCCTTTGCTACTAAGGCTCGTCGAACCTTTCGTTCTTAACTGCAATGTTATTATTATGCAAGAGTGAGCACAATTGCCCACAAGTATAATAATGAAATAACAATATAATAACATGCGAGTGAATCAAAGACTTAAGGAATAAAAACTCAACTTTTGAATCAAGAATGAATAACAAGAATCAAAAGATTTCTGAGGGTCATAAGACCTTGAACTATGTCCTAGGTTGTCAAATGTTATACTTGAAACCTTTAACAGTCATAAGACTATGGACTCTTCTACTCGTACTTAGGGGGATCAGCCCTTAGTACCATACTGTGCACAATATCTTAACAATAACTCATAAGTAATCCCTATACAGGGTTGTTCATCTCAGTTTGACATTAGAGTCCGCACCAAAGGAAGTTTGGTTTGGATAATTCAATAAGGGTTCTGAAATTTAGAATGTTCATCAACTATGGACTAGTCGAATCAATAAGGGTTCACTAGTCTAACAAGGTTCAACAATAAATGATATTTAAATCGAACAACAACCTCAAGAGGTATACAATAGAACAAGTATTGTATAATAGAATCATACTTTGAAAAGATTAATATTCTTTAATATAACAAATTGAACTTCATTAATAATAACGAGAATTTGCTCAGTGTAAATTTATAAACTTGAATAACAATAACAAGTATGGTAAGGAAACTTGCCTCGTGCGTAGATTTCACGTTAATTATATTTGTTCCTCGATTTAATCCTATATACCATTTACATTCACAATACCAGTTAATTATCACGTAACTAGTCATCACAAATTCATTCTTTTTGTCTAACTCGGGTTATGACTTATACTTAGTCAAATTACCACACTTGTTTTCACATAATATTACACTACACGAACAACAAGCTAACTAAGTGTTTAACAATTTAATTAAACATGTAATCACCTTATTGACATGTTAAGGGTCTATTTAATCACCACATTATATGACTAACACATTTTTATGTTCATTAGATTAGGTTACTATTGCACTCCTGGACATGAATAATAAAAAAAATCATTTCTGGATCAATCTGCAGAGTGGCGTCATGGTACACCGTTGGGCTTGTTCTCGGCGTCGTTGCAAGCGGCATACCATGACTTGGTTTTACAGCTTTGTGGCGCGGTGGCGCTACGACGCGGGCACACACGACCAGATGAGAAGAATCGACCGGAGGGCCAATTTGACCGGAAGGGAACGATCGTCTGAGAAGGCGACCAGATGAGAACGATCGACTGAGAAAGGAGATAGAAAGGGTGAGAGAGGAGAGAGAGGGCTGATTTGACTAAGAACGGATAAGGAAGAGAGGAGAGAAAGGGTGATTGAGAGCTGATTTTCCCCAAAAATTTGATTTGGGGGGAAATGGTGGTACTGATTTGAGGGAAATTTGGGAGGGATTTCTGTGCGCCAACTAATGGCATTTATCAACGGCTCATTACCCTTGCTATTTAGACCCAAAAACGCTCGACGGCGAGAGTAAGTCCCTCGATATATACTATCTTCGAAGGCATATATATACCGACGACCAGCCTATTACCGTTGCTATAGGTATCCTATTGTGACGGTTCCATCCCAACCGTCGATATAGCTCGTCGTTATAGGTCGAATTTCTAATAGTGAAATTTGCTTGGCATATTACTCTGTCTTCCTTTTTATGTTGGGTCTTGCTCTCTCATGTATATGCTTCACAAAATCAACCTTTTTTCATCTAAATTAATATATTAAGAAATAGGTAACGACGTTAGATTCAATGGAGTTAAATGATTAAAACCATATAAACTTCAAATGGAGAAACATTAGTAGCAGAATGAAAAAATCTATTATATGCAAACTCAACATGTGGTAAACACTCTTCCCAAGTTTTGATGTTCTTTTAAACTATTGACCTTAACAATGTCGACCATCAGTTTGGCGTGATAAGTAGTAGAAAATAACAATTTAGTTCCTAACTTACACCACAAAGTTTTCCAGAAGTAACTCAAGAATTTAGCATCTTTATCCGATATAATTGTCATATGTGACACCCCCACATTCAGGTACTTCATTCCCATAGGATTTTGTGCTCACTATCAAAATAATTACATCTAACTACCTATAATAAAGGATAAAACATTAATTAATTTAAACAATAATCTCTCCCATAAAAGGGCTACATTATCTCATAAACAATCCTAAGTAATCTAACCTTAATTTATTACATAAGTTTGCAGAAAACATCATAAAAGAAAACAAGTCTTATAAAATCATGTATTTAAATAAATTCTAAATAATTCTTCAACACTTGGACATCTTGCCCTTTCCTTTGCTAGTAGATGGCTCATCGACTCTTTCAGCTTTAGCTGCAATGTTAATTGCAAGAGTGAGCAAACAATTGCTCACTGATATAAAGAGTAGTAATAATAGCAACATGAGAATGAACAATGAATGCTGAACAATAATGAACTTGTTCTACAAATCTAAAAATAGAAAACAAGTTCGAATTTAATATCTGAGGGTCTTAAGACCACGAACTATGTCTTCGGTATTTAGGTATTATTACCTCAACCTTAAAAGTCATTTAGACTATACAGACTCTTCTTAACGTACTTAGAGGGATCAGACCTTTGTACCATGTATTGTGCACAAACATCTAAATGTTACACATACAAAATACCCTATGTTAGGGTTGTTTGTCTCAGTTCGAATTTAGAATTTCCGCACTGAAGAAAGTTTAGTTTGGAACTAGCTTATCAGTGTTTCTAGAATTTTAGAACACTATTCAATTATAAATTAATGAAATCAATAAAAGTTTACTTACTACTTGAAGGTTTAATACAAGAATATAGAATTGAACAAGGTTATAAAAGTCAAAGACCGAATAACAACAATGTACAATTTAATAACCATGGAATACATGCAAGGTGCTATATTCAAAAGAGTTAGAACAATATCATTTGAATCGATGTACTAGAATAATATATGCTTTGAATAATAATATCACAATTTGGAAAAGTAAAACTCGCTCGAGATAATGATAAATAAACCTTGCTGAATAATTGAGTAGCATATGTTAGGGATACTTGCTCAATAAAAGATTAGGATAAGAAACTTGCCTCAAGCGTAAGCTATCATATTAAAACTCACGTTCACCTACACATTTTAGTGGAATCACAATATCTATTAGACATGTTAACATCCACTTACAAAATAACACCAACTTCTAGTTAAACTTGTTAATTTAGTACAAATCCTACATTACCATACATATTTCAGAATCACAAGTGTACATTCCATAAAACTTATTCATTGATCAATAAGTTTCTTAAATCATACATATCATTTTCACAACTTACAAACTTTACATTTTAGGGTGACTAACCACATGATACGTTTTTGTTTTAACCTTGTTATTACACATTTGACACATTAACATAATCATTAAGCTAAGTTATAATAAATGTCCAAAGTCTCATGTAGTGAGACTTTACTGTCATGATCGACTATCGGCGCCACTGCCGCCAAAGATACCTTAGATACGCGCTACCACATACTAGCTTCATCATCGTAAGCGCTAAAGAGGTCATACACTTACGATTATCACAAGGCTCTGCTGCGCACTTTTCAGATTCTAGTTTTTTCTGACGTGAAATTAGACTCTATTATAGTCCAAAAATCCCAATTCCACAAAAATTCACTAAAAACTTCAACATCTAAAACTTTGTAATATCATAGTTACACATGCTAAACATCATTCCATATACAAAAACATTACATAATACATCATTTTGAGGAATCAAAACCATAGTTTTTCCAAAATTCCTCATTTTTACACTTTTAACGAATTCGATCACCACGAATTCATTTCTTAATCAATTGACATGATTCAAACTACGCCACTTTCGTTTCTTAACATATTAACATAATCCAATAACAAATTATAGATTATAACACATATAGAGCATAAATTTTCGTACTTTCTAAAGCCATTTTTCAAACATAAACACTATTATTTTCCTTTTCTTCCTACAACCAATTTACACGAATTTGATACTTTAACAACACTCATATATGATAATTAACAGTATATAACCATATATGCAAGTATATATATCACTCTAACATAACTATAAATTTACAGGGAATAACTACTAAGAAATCAAAACATATAAATTAGAAGCAATTATACCTTAAATCCTTTATTATTGAAGCAATTGATATAGAATGGCTTCAATTCCTTCCCCTTCCACAACAAAGCCCCCAATCTCTTAAAAATTGTCTCTGTGTTTTCCCCCTTTTTCACCAACTCTCTGTTCTTAGTTTAGCCTTAGGCAAAGAAATAAGACGCGAAGTACTAAAATGGCCTCCACTAACCCACATACACTTCTGTTATAAAACCCAAACAGACGTCAGTTGAATAAGCCAAAGGCCACAAGGCCTTGTTTGGCTACCACTTAAACCCCCAACAAGATTATTTTAATAATATTTATATTATATAGTTACATGTGTCACACCTTAGTTAATTTAAATAGCTTATAATAATAATAATAATAATAATAATAATAATAATAATAATAATAATAATAATAATAATAATAATAATAATAATAATGAAAATCTTATTATCATTATACTTATAATTAATAAATAATTATATATCTAATTTAATTAATAAATTAGAAACATCAATTTATTTAATTTATTTATTTCCTTTAAATTAAACAATTCATTTAATTTAATTATTTTCTTAAATATTAAGCAATTTATTTAATTTAATTATTTCCTTAAATTAAATCCTTTAGATAAAATTAACATTATTCAATTTAATTAACATTAATCAATTTAGTTACTAAATTAATTCACTACAATTCATCAATTATTTATTTCCCTCAATAAATAAATTATTTAAAATATTTATTTAATTCAATAAATATTTAAATTAAAATACAAATTTCTCAATCGTTACATCCTTCCCTCCTTTAAAGGGTTCTGCCCCCAGAATCATAACTTGAAAATTTTATTCGTTACATTCTTCCCTCCTTAACAAGATTCTGTCCCCAGAATCGCTATAAAAAATCAAGCAAACAAGTGAGGATAATTTCTTATTATAACATCTTCAAGTTCCCACGTAGCTTCTTCAGCATTGTGGTTCCTCTAGATTACCTTAACAGAAGGTACACCTTATTCCTCAGTACTTACTCTTTTCTGTCAACAATTTGAACAGGGACTTCTTCATATGACAAATCTTTCTCAAAATTTAAGGGCTCATATTTTATTACATGCTTATAGTCATGGTTATATGGTCTCAACACCGAGACGTGGAAAATATTATGGATATGCACCAATTTTGGAGGTAAAGCTACCTCGTATTCCTCTTAACCCACGCATCGAAGCACTTCAAAATATCCTATAAACCTAGGGCTTAATTTCCCTTTCTTGCCAAAAAAAAAATTCCCCTTCCAGGGAGATACTTTCAAAAGCACATAACTACCAACATCGAATTCCCGATTTTGTCGATGTTGATCGGCATATTTCTTCTGTCTATCCTGTGCATCTATCAGTCTTGCTCGAATAACTTTGATGATTTCGACGGTTTTTTGTACCAACTCTGGACCCAATAGCTGACGTTCACCTACCCCATCCCAGCATAAAGGAGTTTTGCATTTCCTGCCGTACAATGCTTTAAGAGGCGGCATGCCAATACTCGCGTGATAACTATTATTAAAAGCAAATTCCACCAATGGTAGATGGTCATCCCAATTTCCCTTGAAATCCATGATACATGCTTTGAGCATATCCTCTAGTGTTTGGATAGTTCTCTCACTCTATTTGTCGATTTGAGGATGGTATGTTGTGCTCATTTTTAGCTGTGTTCCCAAGCATTCTTGTAATCGTTTCCATAAATTAGATGTGAAACGTGGATCTCTGTCGGATACAATGGACACAGGTACACCGTATCTTGAAAACAATTTCCTTAACGTATAGTTTTGCTAACCTATCCAGGTTAAATCTAATCTTGATTGGTAAGAAGTGGGCCGACTTTGTCAGTCGATCAACAATCACCCAAACGGCGTCATAACCTTGCTGAGTCATTGGAAGAACTACCACAAAATCCATTGTGATATGCTCCCATTTCCATTCTGGTATCTCCAACGGTTGCAATAATTTTCTTGGCCTTTGGTGTTCAGCTTTAACTTTCTGACACGTTAAGCATTTCGCCACACACTCAGCCACATCCTTCTTCATATTCGGCCACCAAAAATGATGTTTAAGATCCTGGTATATTTTTGTACTTCCAAGGTGAATGAATATCTTAAGTTGTGAGCTTCACTCAGAATTTCCTCTTTAACTTTCGATGATCAAGTGAACCTAAGTTCTCCTTCAATCAAGTAACCTTTCGAATCGATTTTGAATTTGCTTTCCTCCCCGTCAGATACTTTCTATTTTATCTTTTCACAGTCTTCATCCCGAAGTTGTGCATTCTTCAATTTATCTACCAACGTTGAACCGTTTCCCATCTGGAACAACTTTTCATCGGATTCTGTCGAATATTTAATTTCCAACTCCATCTTAGCCATTTCTGACACTAGCTTCTCCTAAGCAGTTAACAACATTAACTTCTCCCGTCCCTTCATACTTACAGCATCAGCAACAACATTTGCCTTTCCGGGATGATAGAAAATCTCACAGTCATAGTCTTTGATCAGCTCCAACCATCTTCTTTGTCTCATATTTAAATCTTTTTGTGTAAAGATATACTTCAGACTTTTATGGCCAGTATATATCTCACACCTCTCTCCATAAAGATAATGTCTTCAAATTTTTAGGGCAAACACCACTGCCGCCAACTCAAAGTCATGAGTCGAATACCCTTTTTCGTAATCTTTTAATTGACGTGATGCATACGTAATAACTCTGTCGTTCTGCATAAGCACACAACCTAGTCCTTTATGCGATGCATCACTATACACCACAAAATTCCATGTATCATCAGGAAATGACAACACAAGTGCCGTACTCAACCTTTTCTTCAATTCATGAAAACTTTCCTCACACTTTTCCGTCCAAACAAATTTAACTGCCTTCCTAGTTAAATTCGTCAACGGGGTCACGATTTTGGAAAAATCTTGAATAAGACACCTATAGTAACCTGCCAATCCTAAGAATCTCCTTATCTCTGAAGGTGTCTTCGGCTGATCCCAATTTACTATAGCTTTAACTTTTGATGGATCTACCAAAATTCCGTCTTTATCAATAACGTGTCCGAGAAATTATATATGTTCCAACCAAAACTCATATTTTGAAAATTTTGCGTTCAACTTCTCTTTTCTCAATGCCTCTAACGTCACTCTTAAGTGTTCTACACGTTCCTCCTTAGTCTTGGAATACACCAGGATATCATCAATAAACACCACCATAAATTTATCTAAGAATGGTTTAAACACCCTGTTCATCAAATCCATGAACGCTGCAGGTGCATTGGTTAAACCAAATGACATAACCGGAAACTCATAATGACCATACCGAGTTCTGAATGCCGTCTTCGGTACGTCTTCTGGCCTCACCTTCAGCTGATGATAACCACTCCTCAAGTCTATCTTTGAAAAATATATCGTACCCTTCAGTTGATCGAATAGATCTTTGATTCTTGGTAACGAATACTTATTTTTAATCGTGACCTTATTCAATTCTCTGTAATCAATGCAGAGCTGCATTGATCCATCATTCTTCTTAACAAATAACACTGGCGCTCTCCATGGAGATACGCTCGGCTGGATATACTTCTTGTCGAGCAATTCTTGCAATTGCACCATCAACTCTTTTATCTCTATCGGTGCCTGTGACGCCCCAAAAATTAGGTATACATCACCCATCTTGAGTCGCCAGATACATGGTACAGAATTCAAATACAACTTAATAATACAACTGTCGTGTACAATACGACAAAACATAAACTATGAGTTTGAATACAAATATTGTCTACTAGAGAGTATACAAACTCAAAAGGAGTCCTCATTATAATTATTATCACACTATTTCACAGAATAGTGAGGACTACTAATGCACCATCTAGGACAATCACTCTGTTCCCTGACTAGTCCCAGCTACATTCTCATGTCCTGAAGAGAACAATGAAAGAAAGGGTGAGCTCAACTAGCCCAGTAAGAAATATTATGACTAGGATAATGCAGAATAATTTATCGTTAGCCTTCAACAGTGTTAAACTGATACAATATTATAACTATCAAGTTTAACTGCAGCGGAACAAGTAATCCATTAGAAGAGTCAAGTAGAGAATAAAATCTATTATCTTCTATGATTTAAAAGGTTTTTCATCACTTTTATCGCTGGGACTCAGCTAAATAAATAATCCACATCATCGAATCACCCCTGCACTACGGCCAAGGATATTCTATAGTATCACGACCACGAATTATCCATGCACTACGGCCAAAGATAATCATGTTTTCATCAACGGTCCTGATCATGCCATAAAACAATTCATCTTTGCAATACGGCCAAAGAGAATCCATAGCCATAATCATACCAAAAACTGTCCATCAATGCACTACGCCAATGAGGACTTTTTCCACATCATTTGTAAAATTACGGTTATGATTATACCGAATAATCCCTGGTCATAATCAAACCAAGTCCATCTATACACTACAGGCCACAGATGACTTTCAACATAATATAAGCATGAGGATGATGCCAATGATATAAGAATTCAATAAAACAAGTTCAAGAATTAATTTATCCAGAACTAATAACGCCCACATTGTCAACATGATACTTCTTTGTAGAGTAAAATTCAAGAATGCTCGTAAGAATATTTTCATGAAAAGATATCGGATGAAGCGCAAATATCAAGGATATTCCACTAATTTCATGGAGTATAGAAGTCAAAACTTTAACCAACCGAGTATAATAGAATATATGAAATCATAAATGGATTTTCTCCGCCATGCGGAATCCACGTAGATGCATCATTTCCACAATTTAATAAGGAATGAATATGAAGGATCATTCACCATGCATATGGTAATCCACATAGACAAAAGTTATTCCAACAGTAATAATAAAGAATGGAATAATGTATGATTCACCATACGCATGATAGATCGCAAAGACAAAGTTATTCCCAATGTAATAATAAATAATGGAACCAGATCCGACGTAAAATGCATGCATGTGATATTCCAAATGTAATAATAAATATTGAACTGTGTCCCAAGTAGAACGCACAAAATGTGATATTCTCGACAAAGATAATAAAGAACGGAATAATAAATAATGGAACCAAAGTCAGCAAAATTGCAGACCGACAGATATTCCGATAGAATAATAAAGAACGAAATAATAGAAGAATTTCACCATGTATGCGGTACTTCGCATAAACAGGTTATTCCAACATAATAATAAAGAATGGAATAATAGAAGAATTTCACCATATATGCGGTACTTCACATAACAGGTTATTCCAACATAATAATAAAGAATGGAATAATGTAAGAATTTCACCAAGTATAGGGTATCCAGCATGATACAAAAGTTATTCCAACAGAATAATAAAGAATGGAATAACAGAAGTTCTCTTCATGAATAAGAAAGAAAGAATACCCCTTACGAGTACAACAAATAATATTCCCTACCTTAAGAAGAAGAGTACTGGATATATGAGTAGTGAAGTAACAAAATACTTTTCTTCTTTCTCTCTATAGTTTATCTCTCTAGAGTTTCAGTGATTTCGTAAGAAATAATGAATGAATGAGCTTCTATTTATAGAAAAATGGACTGCATAGTAACTAACTCATGAACGGTCCAGATTAATTTTTTTTAATCTGACGGTCCATATTTAAAGCAAAATCTTTTAAATAAAATATAATATATTCTATTTATAATCTAATAAAATGAATAACTTTATAAAAGATTTTACTATGCAAACACTATGCAGGCACTATGCAAATACTATGCATAATAAAATATAATATATTTTATTTATGTAATAACTTTATAAAAGTATTCTGCTTTATATAAAAAGATTTTACTATGCAAAATACTATGCAGACATTCTATGCATAATAGAATATAATATATTCTATTTATAGAATAACTTTATAAAAGTATTATGTTTTATATAAAATGTTTTTCCATTTTTATTACATTAATAATACCAATAAAATAATACCGAGTGACTTATCACGTAAGCAACAATAATCAATACCGTGTGCTACTATACAACCACGCCAGACATCGTATTCTTTACTACCTACCGAGTAGTTCAACAAGATAATTCAGTAAAACTTCCGCCGTTATTCTCATAAAAATATTTTTGTCGCTTTCTTCATCCGATAATAATTTCGCTATGGATTGCATCGTCCGTATTTGGGATATTCTCCTCGACAAAAAAGAATATTCCCCACCAATCTAATATTATACAACAACTTGCATACTTTTCAAAATTTATAAATACTACCCACAACTATAACATTATATCAAATCCACACCATAATATTCAAAAAAATATTTCGAGAAAATTAAATCTTTATTCATAAAATCTGGGGTCTCACAATCTCCCATCCTTATGAAATTTTGCCCTCGAAATTTACGTACGTACCTGGTATACCGAAGAGGTGATGATACCTTGACTTCATTTCAGATTCTAATTCTTGAGGTATAACCTTTGAGTGTTGAATACGATCCTTCTTATCCAAGATTTTAACACGTATCTCCTCATACGTTAAATCTTCTGCTATATCGCTCGGTTCTAAATTAATAATGTGGTTCGGGCCATCCACATATTTACGTAACATCGATACGTTGAAAACGTTATGAACACGCGACATACTTGGCGGTAAAACGAGTCTATAAGCCACAGTTCCTACTCGATCGAGGATTTTAAATGGGACAATTAAATCGAGGGTTGAGATTTCCTCTCTTCGTCGATTCTTGCTTCTAGAATAACGCCCTCTTGAACCTTCTTCTTCACATTCATCAGCTCTGAGTATGTAGCTTGAGCGGCTTTAACTTTATCGATTAAAGTCGATTATAATCGTGTATTCGTTATCTTTACGTGGGTTCATATATTCGCACTTGTGACCGCATACAATCTTCTACTCAACGCGTCAGCTACCACGTTCGCACTTCCATGATGATATTGCATGGTACGATCGTAATCTTCAATAGCTCGAGCCAACGTCTTTGGCATATTACATGTTCATTTTAGTTGAAGAAATATTTGAGTGTTTAAGAAATGGGTTTTGTACTGGGGTCAATATAAAATTCGATTTCACGCTCTAGGGGTAGGCTAAGAAGTCTTCCAGAATACGTCAGGAAATTTATTAACAATAGAAATATCATTCAAAACTGTGACCCTCATCCAAGACTTGGATAGTACGTCACATTGATACCTATCAACTTGCCATCGTCATTCACGACATCGCCTACAGAAAGTCTGGCTTCTGTGCATTCCACATAAGAAAGTCAACAACGAAAGGCCCGGGGCTCTTTACTTATGGCTTGATATGACAATAATTGACTTTAGTGGTTGGGTTGGTTGAATTCGCATAACATATTGGTTAGGAATATGAAAGCTAACAACCTTACGAAAGGCATTATGAGTAGTTAACCAATCGATTTCTAAAATCACATTAAAGGCAAGTATTTTCAAAGAGATAAGATCGACAGGTAACGTGAAAGTGTCAATTTGAATCAACAAGATCTATAAATAGTGGAGGTAACGAAGGTTTCTACTATCGAAGTTTCAACCAATAAGTCAAAGTCTAATTTCTCCGAAGTCAAATTTAAACGTTGAGCGTAAGCAAAAGAGATAAAAGAATGGGTACAACCGGTATCTAATAAGGTATAGACTTCGCAAGAATTTATAATTAACTAACCTGTGCTAACTTCGTTCGGGTCACCCGCTTTTTTTTTTTTTTTCAGAAGTCAAAAACGCCTTCCCTAAAACCACCGATTTTGTTTTGTCCAGATCCGCTTTTGGTACCACCGTCCCAAATTGGACTTGACTTCACTATACGACAAAAATCAATCTAAATGACATTCTCTTCTTGAAATTTCCACTTCTATTATCTTGCCATGATTACCACCAAGTGGTTACCATTCTTGCATGATAATTTCCCCGATGGTTATCATCATGTTCACGGCCGCTACACCACCGATGATTATTATCGTGTTATTGGTCGTTACCTTTTGGTTGAGCTAACTCAACGGTCTCATGTGCTTCATTGTTTGTCTCAATATTTTCATATGCCATTTTCAAACACTGTCACAAAACAAGGGTTATTTAACATATCACATATTATCCCTATACTCTGATCGACCAATTAAATACCAAATAAACTTAAGTAGGTCATACCAGCGAAGGAATTCTCCGTCTCTCCCCTCCTAGTTCTATTCTCACATCTTAGCCAGGGATCATATGTAAGACCCCGAAATTTTTAAATAAAAAGGAATTTCCTTTATTTTGAAATAGTAAGGGTTTATTTGATTAATGTGGATAGTTATGGTTAAATACGCAAATATTTCAAAATAAGCAAGTGGTTATAAAATATTCATTGTTGTTGGGAATATTCGTTGTCGTCGTGAATATTCAGACTCGCTTCTGAATATTCGTATCGACTGACACAAAATGCCATGTGGGCCCCATAACTAAAAACGATTGACGAAGAAAACGACAAATATAAGTTGTTTTTAAATAACTACGTAGTTGTCGCCGCTAATATCATTGAATACCCGGTGGTTAAAACACACTAATACGCCGCTGTCAACAAAGAAAGATACCAGATTGCACCAATTATTGATTCTTACGTAGAAGGCACTACTCAATAATGTTTACGTAATTATCGCTCAAAGATTTTATCGAGTTAATAATTGTCATACTGATATTTTATATCATCGTTGTTTCAATAATTGTCATTACACAAGATCTTTCATTATCGGGCAATAATTCATATTATCCAATAATATTATTAGATAACATTATTGGCAATGTCTAGAAAGTTCTGCCTAAGGAGAGGTTTGGTCATCTAATCATGCGCTACCCAAGAAGAAGAAATTCTTATTGAAAGCCCCTCTTCCTGAACCGCACGTCATCAATATTGTCAGATTCTGTAATATTATTTGTGAATAATTAATTATTGATTTATATGATGAGGAAAATATTGATTTTATGTGGATATAGATGGAGAAAATTTTTAAAATGACAATTGTTGAAAATTAATATTTTATCTTTTCTCGATAAAATAATTCATTTAAATATATTATTTTAATAATATATTAATCTGGTGATATTTTTACAATGAATGTGGGATATATGAGTATATGAGGAGGAAGAGTATTTTTGTGGCATTAAATGTTTAACACATGTTTTGTGTGTTGGTGGACACAATTATCGAATCAAATTTGATTATAAACAGTAAAATCGCCTGCTTGTGGATTTCGGTCGATTTTTGTTTGGAATTTGGAAAAACTTTCTTCTGTAAAGTTGTAGAGAATTGAATTTCCTATAAAAACTCAAGAGATTCAAATTTTCTGATGAAAGGGCTATTTATTATGAATTATTGAAGTTCAAGTCTCAAATAATTGATTTTTGGGAGTTTAAATTATTTTTGTTAAGAAAACGTTTTTGTATTTTTGGACATCATTAACATGTGTGGCTGGTGTTTTGACCAAAAGGTGGGCTAAGGAAAATTTGTATAATTATATTAATATTATATTAAATTTTCTATTTGGTGTTCTAAGCATTTTCCTATAAATAGGTGCTTAGGTTAGAATTGAAAATCACACCGTAAACCCAAGTTTTCTCTATTTCTCTCGATATTTTGAGCGATTCTTGTGAGTATTTTGAGTATACTTTGAGTATTGCTAGATTTGCAAGTTCCTTCAAAGACTATACCCTAGATTCTAGCTAAGAAAGTACCGATCTTCGAGGTAAGGATATTATTTTTTTTTGTAATGATATTATTTCTTCAATATCATTATGTCAAAATGTTGATCTCAAGTTTTTATCAAATTTGGAACTTTTTCATGCTCTCAAGTTACTATTCATGGGTTACTATTCATGAGTTACTATTCACGAGTTACTATTCATGAAGTTACTATTCACGAGTTACTATTCACGAGTACTATTCATGAAGCGTGAAGATGTTTTTGTGGAATTTCTATCTTTTGGTGTCTGAGTTACTATTCACGATACTACACTATTCACGATACTACTGCACTATTCAATCAAAAATAAAATTTCTTCTTTTGTCCAAAATATCTATTCGGATACTAGCCTCGATTGATCCATGTTTTGATCATTCTCAATTTTACACCACTATGATTATTTTGAGGTATTTTTGGACGTGGATAAAACCAAGTACTAATCCTTAATCCTTAATCCTTGTCATTTTGTTTCACCGATTCGCTTTTTAAAAATATTTTCATCATCCTCGCCTTAAATGATGATATTATGGAATATCTTTGGCTTCAGAAGTAAAGATGAATGATTTCTTAAGAATATCTTTGGCCCAGAGTGCAAAGATGAATGATTTCAAGAATATCTTTGGCCTCAGAGTAAAAGATGAACAAAATGAGATGAACACGACCGATTGATTAATATCTTTCGCCTGTAGTGCAAAGATGAACAGTGTTTAAATGAACATGACTAATCGATGAATATCTTTGGCTCAGAAGTGCAAAGATGAATATTTGATTCCGTATGTATATTGATTGATGTTACAGGATAAAATATTGATGATGGACCGTTAAATTCATAGATTATAGTAGATTTCATTCTCTACGAAACTCTTCTATGAATTATTATTTCACCGTAATATTGATCCGAAACTTGTTGCCTATCAGATTCTATCGATTTTTCCTGTTGAAGACTAACGATAATTTGTTGTATATTATCTTAGTCATAATATTCTTTTATCGGGCTAGTTGAGCTCACCCTTTTCCTTGTTGTTCCATTTTTCTTCTCGTGAGGCGAGAATGTAGCGAGTACTAGCTCGGGGTATGGAATGAAGATTCTAGAGAGAGTTGTTTAGTAGTCCTCACCATTTTGTAAAATAATGAATCAATAATGTGATGAGGATTTATTTGAGTATAGATATTGTCTAGAAGATAATATTTGTATTCAAACTCACAGCTTTCTTGTTGTAATAATAAAGTTGTAGTTGTTTCTCATATCATGTATTTGGCACTCAGAACGGGTGTTGTGTATACCTATTTTGGGGGCGCACAAATGGTATCGTAGCTTAGGATATGATCTCCATGAGATCGGGAATAGAACTAGAGGGGAGAGACGAAAATCCTTCGCTAGTGTGTCCTACCTAAGCTTATTTGTTAGTTGGTCAAGATATAGGATATTATGTGATATATTGATTTCCTTAATTAACCCTTATTTTTATGACAATTTTTGAGAATGTCGAATTGAGAATATTAACAAAGGAGTAAATGAGACCGTGGAGATGCCTCAGACTTACCAACGAGGAGAACGTAACAATGTCGGTAATGTTCCTCCCGTGAACAACACCAATCGAAAGCGCGATGATGAACGAGGGATGTTTAGAAGCTTTTTGCAGCTCATGCAAAATCGCACGAGGAGACTGCGTGTTCAAAATACAGGAGGAAATGATAGCAATTCACGAGTGGTCACAAACAAAGCAAATAAAGAGTTGGGACCACACTGCACTCGGGGAAAGCCGGATCCGATTAAGGCGAGACGTAATAAAAACAAATTACCAAGATATTCGATGTCTTGGGATGCACGGAGGAATGAAAGTTCCATTCGCCACCTTTATGTTCCGCGGCGAGGCAGACATCGGTGGGAATCAGAAGGCGTATCCATCCAAATGCACTCAAAGATGTCATGGGAGACGCTTTGAATAGCTTCAATGACAAGTACTTCCCTAAAAGTATTCGGCTATACGAAGGAAGTGGAGTTTATTAGACTAGAGCAGAATAATACGACTTGTCCCAAAGACGAGGCGGTTCATGAGTTATCCAGTTTGCACCTCATTTGGTGGAGAATGAGGAACGATGACGCTGATGTTTCTCGAGAGGTTTGAAACCCGACATACGCCAAGATCTCATTTCTCATAAATTTTCTCTATTCGATGTTGTCAATGTGGCTCAACTGTTAGAGCGAGATAACGAAGTACGCTCAACCGAGGGACCATAACCAGGATCATACCAAGATAGCACCATCGTAATAACGATAACCAAATGAGAAAGAAGAATACGATAAAGGCAGAACCACTCCGTGGTAATCGGCCATGAAAATAGAAGAAGCGAGTCGGGAGGAGATTTTAAAAGAGGAGATTCAACAACGACCATGTGAAGACGCTGCCACCTATAGCAACTAGTTTTATGGAGGAGAACGACCACCGGTCAGATAAGTTACAAATGCGAAAAGAGGGACATATCAAATTTCAAACCGCCTGCACAACAGCTTTTAAGGTATGCTATAGTTGTGGAAAGGAAGGACATATCGCTCGAGATCAGACGCAGAGCGAAACCTAGTTCAATGGGGGATGGTGACTCAAAAGATCGTCCCGTAAAAGTCAAAGTCAACGATTTCGGAAGAGCGTTTGTCGCGACCTCAATTAAAATGCAAGGAACCCGAACGGTTAGCACGTTAGTCAATTATAAATTCTTGCAAGTATATACCTTACTAGATATCGGTTCTACCCATTCTTTTATCTCTCTTACTTGCGCTCAACGCTTAAACTTGACTCCGAGAAATTAGACTTTTGACCTATCTCATGGAAACTCCGCTAGAGAAACTTTCATCACATCCATCGCTTATAAATCTTGCTTGATTCAGTCAGCACTATCACATTACCCGTTAACCTTATTTCTATAGAGATATTTGTTTTTGATGTGATTTTAAGGTTAACTACTCATCATGCCAAATTGATTATTTTCGTAAGGTTGTTAGTTTTCATATTCCTAAGCAACCTCGTTATTCAATTCAAGCAATCAAACCATTGTAGTCAAACATTTTCATATCAAGCCATGAAGTCATTCGCTTATTACGGATGTCAAATTTTCTTAGTCCATGTTATGGATTTGAATAAAGACACGCCGATTTGAATAATATTCCCGTTGTTATTGATTTTCCTCGACGATTTTCTCAAGAATTTCGCTTACTCCCAAAGCTCGATATTAAATTTTGTATCGACTTTGAACCCTAGACAAAACTCATTTCTAAAATCTCATATCGAATGGCTCCTATTGAACTTCGTGAGTTAAAAATTCAACTATAGAATTTGGTACCGAGCCTTTTATCTTGTGACTTCCTTTGTGGAATTCACCTGCTTTACTCTCTCAGTAGGGGACGCCATATTCGCGCGATAGTAAACCGATAGGTGTCATTGTGACGTACTATCCAAGATTGGGATATGAGTCACAACTTGAGAGCAACCTAAGTCAAGAATCGAAATACGTAGCTTTCAGGCTTAGTTGGTTATTATCTGAGATTCGTTGAAGGATATTCTCGAATCGCTATTCCGCTTAACTTAGCCGACTCGAAAAGATACAAAATTGTATGGAGCGAGGAATGCGAGAAGATTTTCCAAGAGCTCAAGAGGCGACTCATTTCAAACATATTCTAACCATACCATCTTGGAAAAGCGAACGTGGTAATGACGCTGAAGATGAGTAGAAGATCATATGCGGAACGAAAAGTGCGATGATGTCAAGTATACGACAGAGCCAACTTTAATAGAAAAGTTAAGGTTGCTCAAGCCACCCACCTTGAGCCGATGCGCAGAGGAAAAGTACAAGAAGGAGTTATTCCTAAGCGAGAATTGATGAAGAAGGAATACTTCGAGTCCACTTTAGACTTTGTGTTCCTAACGACTGATTTGAAGTACAAGATTATGATGGAGGCACACAATACGCCATTTGCAATCCATCTCGAAGTACTAAATGTATCGTGATCTTCTACATACATTTTGGTGGAGCAATATGAAGAGAGAGATTGCAAAGTTTATCTCGATGTGTTTAACTTGCCAACGTAAAGGCGAGCATCTTGTACCTAAGGGTCCGCTGCAACCACTTGAGATTCCTAATGGAAGTGGGAACACATTACTATGGATTTCAAGCACGGGTCTTCCTACGGCTTTCTCAAGGCATCAATGCTATTTGGGTTATTGTTGATAGATTAACTAAGTCTCGCTTATTTCTTACCGATACGAGAGACTTATTCCTCGAACGCCTTTTCTCGTATGTGACGTAAATGAGATTGTGAGATTGCATGGCATGCCAAGATCCATAGTTTTAGATCGTGACCCAAGATTCACTTCATGATTTTGGGTTAGTTTGTAGAAAAGCTATGGGCACGAATTTACTTATTCTGGCTTGGCATACCATCCTCAAATGGATGGGCAATCGAAAGGACTACTCAAACTCTTGAAGATATATTAAAACTCTCGTGTCCTAGATTTCAAAGGAAGTTGATAAGTACTTGCCATCGGTGAAATTCTCATACAACAATAGTTATTAAACAAATATAGGCATGGTTCCATTCAAGCATTATATGGACAAAAATGTCGCTCTCCAATATGTTGGGATGAGGTGGGTGAAGCAACATTGTTGGGACCCGAAGAAGTACGTATGACTAATGATTCGACAACGATACAAACGGCACAAGATCGACAAAAGAGTTATGCGAATCTTCATCGAAAGGACGGGAATTTAGTGTGGGGGATCATGTATTGTTGCATGAAGTTGCTCCATGGAAGGGAGTTACAAGATTTGGGAAGAGAGGAAAGCTCAATCCACGATTTATCGGTCCATTTCAAATTCTCGACCGAGTAGGAAATGTAGCCTATAGACTTGCGCACCTCCGAGTATGTCTCGTGTTCATAATGTGTTTCACATATCCGCATTTCAAATACGTGAAAGACCCGAACCACGTTATTGAGTTAGAACCCAGACGAGATAGCCAAGACTTAACGTATGAGGAGGTACCTGCCAAGATTTTGGATAGAAGGAGCATGTCCTACGCCAAGAAGGTCATACCACAAGTTAAAGTTTTGTGGAGGAATCATGCTATAGAGGAAATGACCCGGGAATTGGAAACGAAAATGAAAGCGAGGTATCCTCACCTTTTCAAAACACCAGTGCGTACGTGACGTCAATTTCGAGGACGAAATTTCATAAGGAGGGAGGTCAGAAGACCTCAAATTTTTTAAATAAAAGGAATTTCCTTTATTTTGAAATAGTAAGGGTTGATTTGATTAATGTGGATAGTTAAGGGTTAAATACGCAAATATTTCAAAATAAGCAAGTGGTTATAAAATATTCATTGTTGTTGGGAATATTCGTCTTCGGTCGTGGAATATTCGACATCGTCGGGAATATTCGCATTTACGGCGAAACCATGTGTGGGCCCCATAACGGAAAAACGATTGATGAAGAAAACGACAAATATAAGTTGTTTTTAAATAACTACGTAGTTGTTGCTTGCTATCATCATTGGAATACCCGGTGGTTAAAACACACTAATACGCTGTTGTTGAACAAGAAGATACCAGTATTGCACCAATTATTGATTCTTACGTAGTAGAAGGCACTACTCAATAATGGTTACAGTAATTACCGCTCAAGATTTTATCGAGTTAATAATTGTCATTGCGTTGATATTTTATATTCTTGTTGTTTCAATAATTGTCATTACACGCATCTTTCATTATCGAAGCAATAATTCATATTATCCTGAATAATATTATTAGATAACATTATTGGCAATGTCTAGAAAGTTCTGCCTAAAGGAGAGGTTTGGTCATCTAATCATACACGCCAAGAAGAAGAAATTCTTATTGAAAGCCCCTTTCCTGAACCGCCTCGGTCACAATATTGTGATTCTCGTAATATTATTTGTGAATAATTAATTATTGATTTATATGATGAGGAAAATATTGATTTTATGTGGATATAGATGGAGAAAATTTTAAAATGACAATTGTTGAAAATTAATATTTTATCTTTTTCTCGATAAAATAATTCATTTAAATATATTATTTTAATAATATATTAATCGGTGATATTTTTACAATGAATGTGGGATATGAGTATATGAGGAGGAAGAGTATTTTGTGGCATTAAATGTTTAACACATGTTTTGTGTGTTGGACACAATTATCAATCGAAATTTGATTATAAATGTAAAATCGCCTGCTTGTGGATTTCGGTCGATTTTTGTTTGGAATTTGGAAAACTTTCTTCTGCAAAGTTGTAGAGAATTGAATTTCTTATAAAAACTCAAGCGAGATTCGAATTTTCTGATGAAAGGGCTATTTATTATGAATTATTGAAGTTCAAGTTCAAATAATTGATTTTTGGGAGTTTAAATTATTTTTGTTAAGAAAACGTTTTTGTATTTTTTGGACATCATTAACATGTGTGGCTGGTGTTTTTTGACCAAAAGGTGGGCTAAGGAAAATTTGTATAATTATATTAATATTATATTAAATTTTCTCGCTTTGGTGTTCTAAGCATTTTCCTATAAATAGGTGCTTAGGTTAGAATTGAAAATCACACCGTAAACCAAGTTTTCTCTCTATTTCTCTCTCGATATTTTGAGCGTATTCTTGTGAGTATTTTGAGTATACTTTGAGTATTGCTAGATTTATGCAAGTTCCTTCAAAGACTATACCCTAGATTCTAGCTTTGTAAGTACTCGATCTTTCGAGGTAAGTGGATATTATTTTTTTTTTGTAATGATATTATTTCTTCAATATCATTATCTTTGAAATGTTGATCCAAGTTTTATCAAATTTGGAACTTTTTCATGCTCGGGTTACTATTCATGGGTTACTATTCATGAGTTACTATTCACGAAGTTACTATTCATGAGTTACTATTCACGAGTTACTATTCACGAGTACTATTCATGAAGCGTGAAGATGTTTTTGTGGAATTTCTATCTTTTGGTGTCTGAGTTACTATTCACGATACGACACTATTCACGATATACTGCACTATTCATGTATACGGCACTATTCAATCAAAAAATAAAATTTCTTCTTTTGTCCAAAAATATCTATTCGGATACTAGCTCGATCAGATCCATGTTTTGATCATTCTTGAATTTTACACCACTATGATTATTTTTGAGGTATTTTTGACGTGATAAAACCAAGTACGAATCCTTAATCCTTAATCCTTGTCATTTTGTTTCACCGATTCGCTTTTTAAAAAATATTTTCATCATCCTCGCCTTAAATGATGATATTATGGAATATCTTTGGCCCAGAAGTGCAAAGATGAATGATTTCTTAAGAATATCTTTGGCCCAGAAGTGCAAAGATGAATGATTTCTCAAGAATATCTTTGCCAGAAAGTCAAAGATGAACAGTGTTGAGATGAATACGACCGATTGATTAATATCTTTGGCCTCAGAGTGCAAAGATGAACAGTGTTTAAATGAACACGACTTAATCGATGAATATCTTTGCCAGAGTGCAAAAGATGAATATTTGATTCCGATGTATATTGATTGATGTTACAGGATAAAATATTGATGATGGATCATTAAATTCATAGATTATAGTAGATTTCATTCTCTACGTAACTCTTCTATGAATTATTATTTCATCATGTAATATTGATCCGAAACTTGTTGTTATCAGTATTCTATCGATTTTTCCTGTTGAAGACTAACGATAATTTGTTGTATATTATCTTAGTCATAATATTCTTTCTCGGGCTAGTTGAGCTCACCCTTTTCCTCGTTGTTCCATTTTTCTTCTCGTGAGGCGAGAATGTAAATGGCAGTACTAGTCTCTGGGGTATGGAATGAAGATTCTAGAGAGAGTTGTTTAGTAGTCCTCACCATTTTTGTAAAATAATGAATCAATAATGTGATGAGGATTTATTTGAGTATAGATATTGTCTGTAAGATAATATTTGTATTCAAACTCACGCTTTATCGTTGTAATAATAAATTTGTAGAAGTTTAGTTGTATTATGTATTTCGGCGACTCGAATGGGTGTTGTGTATACCTATTTTGGGGCGCCACATCATATCCTTAAGCTCGATACTAACCGTGACGCCCCCAAAATTAGGTATACATCACCCATCTTGAGTCGCCAAATACATGGTACAAAATTCAAATACAACTTAATAATACAACTGTCGTGTACAATACGACAAAACATAAACTATGAGTTTGAATACAAATATTCTCTACTAGAGAGTATACAAACTCAAAAGGAGTCCTCATTACAATTATTATCACACTATTTCACAGAATAGTGAGGACTACTAATGCACCATCTAGGACCATCACTCTGTTCCCCGACTAGTCTATGCTATGTTCTCATTTCCTGAAGAGAACAATGAAAGAAAGGGTGAGCTCAACTAGCCCAGTAAGAAATATTATGACTAAGATAATGCAGAATAATTTATCGTTAGCCTTCAACAAAGTTAAACTGATACAATATTATAACTATCAAGTTTAATCTGCTGACGGTAAAACAAGCAATCCATTAGAAGAGTCAAGTAGGGAATAAAATCTACTATCTTCTATGATTTAAAAGGTTTTTCATCACTTTTATCGCTATGACTCAGCTAAATAAATAATCCACATCATCGAATCACCCCTGCACTACGGCCAAGGATATTCTATAGTATCACGACCACGAATTATCCATGCACTACAGCCAAAGATAATCATGTTTTCATCAACAGTCCTGATCATGCCATAAAACAATTCATCTTTGCACTACGGCCAAAGAGAATTCATAGCCATAATCATACCAAAAACTGTCCATCAATGCACTACGGGGTAATGAGGACTTTTTCCACATCATTTGTAACATTACGGTTATGATTATACCGAATAATCCCTGGTCATAATCATACCAAGTCCATCTATGTACTACAGGCCACAGATGACTTTCAACATAATATAAGCATGAGGATGATGACAATGATATAAGAATTCAATAAAATAAGTTCAAGAATTAATTTATCCAGGAACTAATAACGTCCACATTGTCAACATGATACTTCTTTGTAGAGTAAAATTCAAGAATGCTCAGAAGAATATTTCCATGAAAAGATACTAGATGAAGCGCAAATATCAAGGATATTCCACTAATTTCATGGAGTATAGAAGTCAAAACTTTAGCCAACTGAGTATAATAGAATATATGAAACTGCAAATGGATTTTCGCCCGCCATGCGGTAATCCGCGTAGACAGATCATTTTCACAATTTAATAAGGAATGAATATGAAGGATCATTCACCATGCATGTGGTAATCCACATAGACAGGTTATTCCAACAAAATAATAAAGAATTGAATAATAGAAGGATTCACCATGCGTGCGATAGACTGCACAGATAGTTTATTCCCAACAGAATAATAAAATAATGGAACCAGGTCCGGCGTAAAATGTACAGATAGGATATTCTGACAGAATAATAAATATTGGAACCAGGTCTAACGTAAACGCACAGACAAGATATTCCGACAGAATAATAAAGAACGAAATAATAAATAATGGAACCAGGTCAGGCGAAATTCGCACCGACAGGATATTCCGACAAAATAATAAAGAACGGAATAATAGAAGAATTTCACCATGTATGCGGTACTTCGCATAAACAGGTTTTTCCAACATAATAATAAAGAATGGAATAATAGAAGAATTTCACCATGTATGCGGTACTTCGCATAACAGGTTATTCCAACATAATAACAAAGAATGGAATAAAAGAAGAATTTCACCAAGTATAGGGTATCCCGCATATACAGGTTATTCCAACAGAATAATAAAGAATGGAATAACAGAAGTTCTCTTTATGAATAAGAAAGAAAGAATACCCCTTACGAGTACAACAAATAATATCCCCTACCTTAAGAAGAAGAGTACTGGATATATGAGTAGTGAAGTAGCAGAATACTTTTCTTGTTTCTCTCTATAGTTTATCTCTCTATTGTTTCAGTGATTTCGTAAAAAATAATGAATGAATGAGCTTCTATTTATAGAAAAATGGACTGCATAGTAACTAACTCATGAACGGTCCAGATTGATTTACTTTAATCTGACGGTCCATATTTAAAGCTAAATCTTTTAAATAAAATATAATATATTCTATTTATAATCTAATAAAACGAATAACTTTATAAAAGATTTTACTATGCAAACACTATGCAGGCACTATGCAAACACTATGCATAATAAAATATAATATATTCTATTTATAGAATAACTTTATAAAAGTATTCTGTTTTATATAAAAAGATTTTACTATGCAAAATACTATGCAGACACTATGCATAATAGAATATAATATATTCTATTTATAGAATAATTTTATAAAAGTATTTTATTTTATATAAAAAGTTTTTCTGCTTTTATTACATTAATAATACCAATAAAATAAAACCGAGTTGACTTATCACGTAAGCATCAATAATCAATACCGTGCTACTATGCAACCACGCCAGACATTCATTTACTTTTACTACCGAGTAGTTCAACAGTATTAATGGTAAAACTTCCGCCGTTATTCTCATAAAAATATTTTTATCGTTTTCTCCATCCGATAATAATTCTGTTGCAGGGTCCACCAATGATTGTACCGTCATACGGATATTCCCCGACCAATCGAATATTATACAACAACTTGTATACTTTTCAAAATTTATAAATACTACCCACAACTATAAGATTATATCAAATCCACACCATAATATTCAAAAAAATATTTTGAGAAAATTAAATCTTTATTCATAAAATATGGGGTCTCACAGTGCCATTCTGTATGGTGCATTAGATATCGGGTCTGTTCCTGGTACTAAATCAATCATGAACTCGATTTGTCGATCTGGCGAAAGACCCGGCAAATCGTCTGAAAATACGTCTGCAAAATCTCTTATGTTCGGTATCTCTTCTAACTTCGCACTCTTCTTCTGTGTATCAAATATGTAGGCTAAGTATCCTACACATCCTTGTCTTAACAAATTCTTGGCTTGTCGAGGTGATTTACTGCCATAAAACATAACCTTTGACGGAGTCATAAGGTTAACACATTTCCTTTGGCAATCAATTACCGCTCCGTGATTGAATAACCAATCCATTCCCAGGATAACATCAAACTCACCCAGTCTAATTGGTATCAAGTCTACCATCATCTCTTGACCCTTTATAACAACTCTACAATTCATATATATGAATGTAATAAGAATCACTTCCCTATTTGCAATCTCTATGCTCAAAGGATAATCTAATTCTTCCTGAGGTAAATCTAAGTTCTGGGAAATTTCCTTGGATATAAATGAACAAGTAGCACCCAAATCAAACAGTACATACGCATTAATATCATTAATCAAAATGATACCTGACACCACATCCTTAGACTGAATAGCATCCTGCACGGTCATATTGAAAGTTCTCACAGTAGGTCGGCTTGACTGTGCTAGTCCAGTGATAGTCAATGCACCACCACCATTTTTGTTTCCCTTTCCTCCACTTGCACTCCCCGCTGGCTTTTTAGGGAAATCACAAGCCATGTGATCCTTCGAACTGCAGGTAAAACATGCTCCTTTCTTTGGGCTAAAATAGTTCTGTGCAATGTGTCCCTCCTGACCACAGTTGAAACACACCCGCTTCCCCTTCAAACATACCCCAGTATGGTTCTTTTCGTAAGTAGCACAAGCTTCAAACTTTTTCTTCTGCTAACTTCCTTGCTGTCCTCCCGTAGTCGAATTCTCATTCCATTTCCTTTTCTGATTGTTACTTCCAACATTACTTCCACCAGCCTTATTTTCACTATCATTCTTCCTCTTCTTCTATTCTTGATTGTACTTGGTCAAGGCATCGCTTCCACATTCTGCGATAATTGCCTTTTCCAGTACAACCGCAAATGTATTTAACTGGATCATTGAAACCTTGATATACAGTCAGGGTTTCAATCCTTGTTCGAACCTTCTCGCCTTACGCTCTTCCGTATTGACTTGATAAGTGGCAAACCTTGCCAACCTGTTAAACTTCACATCATATTCTGGCACCGTCATGATTCCTTGCTTCAACTCCAGAAATTGCACCTCCAACTGATTCCGAGAACTCGCTGGAAAGTACATTTCGAAAAACATCTCCTTAAATCTATCCCACATTATCACTCCTTATCCCCCACGAACCTTATTTGCTTGCCACCAGTAACTAGCTTCGGACTTCAGCATGAATGTCGCAAACGCAGTCTTCTGATCTTCGTTAACTCTAGCAACATCAAACACCTTCTCCATTTCCATGATCCAGGTTTGGGCTTCCACTGGATTCATAGACCCTTGAAACTCTGGCGGTCCAACCGCTTTAAATTCCTTAAAGGTCGTAACTTGAGCTTGCGGTTGCAAGTGCTCCCATCAATAGAGTTACCAACTGCTGAACCGGATTAACGTTGGCCTCATTGTTATTGTTAGTAGACCCCTCACGAGGTGGTTGTTGACGTGGTTGTCTTCTTCTAGGAGGCATTTTTTGTTAAAATATACGTTTATTAGTTCATTTATTTAACTCCCTAAATGTTTTAAAGTTTAACTTTAAACATTCTAAGATTAAAGCTATAACACATAATATTTCAAATAACTTTGATATTTTATTCATTCATAATACTTTAAAACATATAAAAGATAGAATATCTGCTATTAACATCCATTTTCCTGAACAAAACATGTTTCAGGATTACATACTCATACTACCCCTTTATTCATCTAAAAATAAGGGATTTAAAACTTTATTTATTCACATAAATAACCACATATTATCATCACTCTTATTTTCTATCTATGCATATTAAGACGTCGAGAGGCTTCTCTACGCTCCTCCTCCATGATGCGATATGTCGTCCTACGATCCATCACGAACCACGACGAGTCTTCAAATTGAGGTGGGTAATAAAAGACTCGATCCTGGGCCCTATCAATCGCAGAATTAAAGGCATAATCCATCTCGTTCATCTTGGCTTTCTTCATCTGGACCTTAGCCTCAGTACGATCTGCACGTTGAGTTGCCTTCATCCAAACATCCTCTGCTCTTGCACGTTTAGCTGATTCCTCTTTGAAGTCATCTTTTAATTTCTCTATGTCAGTCTTCATCTTCTCGTTTATTGCCAACAGGTCTTCATGCTGACCCTTGGTATGAACTAGGTCCCACTCTGTGTTTCCAAGTTTTGAGTCAAGTTCCTGAATCTCTACATCCTTCTGCTCTATCGCAGCATGATGCATATCAACCAACTCTTTTAGTTCCTCTACATTATCCTGTAACTTTATGTTACGGTCGTATAAAGCATCATACATCTTAGCCGATATGGAGTTTGGTGGAAACTCCACAGGATCCTCTTCCTCATCATCCTCCTCTATCTCCTCAGAATTATCCTCCTCGGGATCGGTCACATGCTCATCCTCCTGGATCTACTATTCCCGCACCACGTGAATATCCCGAGGTTTGCTATCTCTAAGTATATGAGGTATCACCTCCCTAACTGGACTGGATCCTCCTTCATTAGACATCTTGACAACAAAATATTTTAAGTTTTACTTAACCTTATCGATACTCGTGAGCACATAAGTTATTAACACATAGCACATAATGTCTTTTATTGTTTAGTTTCGATGGATGCCTTAATCCATTCCTTAAAACCCGATAAAAGTTAAACACCACTATGTTTTCTGACTTCTTAAAGGCTACTTCCTAAGGTTTTCCCCACCTAAGGTTCATAACCTAAAGCTCTGATACCAACATGTGACACCCCCAAATCCAGGTACTTCATTCTCATAGGATTTGGTGCTCACTATCAAAATAATTACATCTAACTACCCATAATAAAGGATAAAACATTAATTAATTTAAACAATAATCTCTCCCATAAAAGGGTTACATCATCTCATAAACAATCCCAGGTAATCTAACCTTAATTTATTACATAAGTTTGCGGAAAACATCATAAAAGAAAATAAGTCTTATAACATCATGCATTTAAATAAATTCTAAATAATTCTTCAACACTTGGACATCTTGCCCTTTCCTTTGCTAATAGATGGCTCATCGATTCTTTCAGCTTTAGCAGCAATGTTAATTGCAAGAGTGAGCAAACAATTGCTCACTGATATAAAGAGTAGTAATAATAACAACATGAGAATGAACAACGAATGCTGAACAATAATGAACTTGTTCTACGAATCTAAAAAAAGAAAACAAGTTCGAATTTAATATCTGAGGGTCTTAAGACCACGAACTATGTCTTCGATATTTAGGTATTATTACCTCAACCTCAACAGTCATTTAGACTATACAGACTCTTATTAACGTACTTAGGGGGATCAGCCCTTTGTACCATGTATTGTGCACAAACATCTAAACGTTACACGTATAAAATCCCCTATGTTAGGGTTGTTCGTCTTAGTTCAAATTTAGAATTTCCGCACTAAAGAAAGTTTAGTTTGGAACTAGCTTATTAGTGTTTCTAGAATTTTATAACACTATTCAATTATAAATTAATGAAATCAATAAAAGTTTACTTACTACTTGAAGGTTTAATACAAGAATATAGAATTGAAAAAGGTTATTAAAGTCAAAGACCGAATAACAACAATGTACAATTTAATAACCATGGAATACATACAAAGGTGCTATATTCAAAAGAGTTAGAACAATCTCATTTGAATCGATGTACTAGAATAATATATGCTTTGAATAATAATATCACTATTTGGAAAAGTAAAACTCGCTCGAGATAATGATAAATAAACCTTGCTGAATAATTAAGTAACATATGTTCGGGAAACTTGCTCAATAAAAGATTAGGATAAGAAACTTGCCTCAAGCGTAAGCTATCATATTAAAACTCACGTTCACCTACACATTTTAGTGGAATCACAATATCTATTAAACATGTTAACATCCACTTACAAAATAACACCAATTTCTAGTTAAACTTGTTAATTTAGTACAAATCCTACCTTACCATACATATTTTGTGACGCCCCCAAAATAGGTATACACAACACCCATTCTGAGTCGCCAAATACATGGTACAAGAAGCAAACTACAACTTCAATAATACAAATGTCGTGTGAAATACGACAATATATACTGTGAGTTTAAATATAATATTGTCTTCTAGACAATATCCACACGCAAATAAATCCCCATCATAATTATTGATACATTATTTTACAAAATGGTGAGGACTACTAAACAACTCTCTCTAGAACCTTCATTCCATACCCCGACTAGTACTCGCTACATTCTCGCCTCCCCGAAGAAAAAAATGGAACAACAAGGAAAAGGGTGAGCTCAACTAGCCCAAGAAAGAATATTATGACTAAGATAATATACAACAAATTATCGTTAGTCTTCAACAGGAAAAATCTGATAGAATACAATAGACAACAAGTTTCGGATCAATATTCGCAATGAAATAATAATTCATGAAGAGTTACGTAGAGAATGAAATCTACTATAATCTATGAATTTAATGTCCATCATCAATATTTTATCCTCAGTAACATCAATCAATATTCATCTCAAATCAAATATTCATCTTTGCACTACAGCCAAAGATATTCATCAATCTATTCATGTTCATCTCAACACTGCTCATCTTTGCACTAAGGCCAAAGATATTCATCACTCGGTCATGTTCATTTAAACACCGCTCATCTTTGCACTACTAAGCCCAAAGATATTCTTCAGAAATCATTCATCTTTGCACTACAAAGCCAAAGATATTCTTCAGAAATCATTCATCTTTTGCACTACAGCCAAAGATATTCAATAATATCATCATTTAAGATATTCAGGATGATGAAAAATATTTTTAAAGAAACGAATCCAAAGGAAACAAAATGACAAGTATTATGGATTCGGATTCGATTTTAAACAATCCAAGTTCAAAAATACTTCAAAAATAATCATACCGGTGTAAAATTCAAGAATGATCAAAACATGGATACAATCAAAGCTAGTATCCGTAATAGATATTTTAGACGAAAAGAAAAATTTTCATTTTTCTATGAATAGTGCCAGATTCGTGAATAGTGTCAGATACGTGAATAAAGGCCAGATATGCGTGAATAGTAACTTCGACACAAAAAGATAGAAATTCCACAAAAACATCTTCACGCTTCATGAATAGTACTGTGAATAGTAACTCGTGAATAGTAACTCATGAATAGTAACTCGTGAATAGTAACTCATGAATAGTAACCCCGACATGAAAAAGTTCCAAATTTGATAAAAACTTCAGATCAATATTTCAAAGATAATGATATCAAGAAATAATATCATTACGAAAAAAATAATATCCCTTACCTCAAAGAATCAAGATTTCTAAGGAAAGGCTCAAGTGATGTTTGAATGAAACTTGTACCAAATAAAGAACTCTCAAAGTATCTAAATACTCACAAAATACGCTCAATAATATAGAGAGAAAAGAGAGAAAACTTTGTTTCGTGTGATTTTCAATTCTAACTTAGCCCTCTATTTATAGAAAAATGTTAGCCCGTCAAGGCAGATTTCGACTCAAGCACCGATGGCTTTACTCGCTACTATTGCCACCCACCACATTTGAAATAAAATTCAGCACATTTCTTCACCAACCACAAGTGGGGCCCACTCAATTCTAGAATTTTCCACCAAAATCAATTATAACCCTACTTTCCTAATCAAACACCTCTTAAAATTTATAACAAATCATTCGCTCATTTTTAACGCTTCAAAATTTGTGGACATATACTCAACTTATATATGTATAACATATCCAAAAATTACAACGATCCAACTATTCGGATTAAATATTATAACTCACACAATAAAGCTATAATAACACCGATTTGATCTTTTAATACCTCCAATCCGACAAAATACAAATAAAACATCTCAAAGATTAATTCCTTCATTAATAACCACATAAATAAATCCATCATTTATATTCATATAAAATAAATATTTCCTTATCATATGAATCAATAATTAATTATTCACAAATAATATTACGTAATCACAATTATGACAACCAGCCGCTCCTCAGAAAGAGGGGGCTTTCAATAAGGATCTCTCCTCTCAAGGCGCCGCAATTAGGTGACCAAACCTCTCCTTAGATGTAACTTTCTAGACATTGCCAATAATGTTATCTAATAATATTATTCAAATAATATGAATTATTGATCCGATAATGGGAAATATCATGCGGTGACAATTATTGAACAACAATAATATAAAATATCAACGCAAAGAATTATCAATCAATAAAATAAAATATCAATAAGAATTCACCGTGAAAATTATTGAGTAAAGGCCATCTTACGTAAGGATCAATAATTCAACAATACAGCAATACCGCAAAGCATCGCAACCACGCCAGACATCAGATTTTAACCACCGGGTATTCCAACAGCCTTAATTCAGTAATAACTACGCCAAGTTATTTTTAACCAACTTATATTTGTCGCTTTCTTCATCCAATCGCTTTCAAGTTATGGGGCCCACACATGGTCACGCTACCATCGCATTTAATATTCCCGACAAAGATTTAATATTCCACGACCAAACGAATATTCCCCGACAACAATGAATATTTTATCACCACTTGCTTATTTAAAATATTTATGATTTTACCCATAACTAACCACATTAATCAAATCCACCCTTACTATTTCAAAATAATAAATAAAGGAAATTCCTTTTATTTAAAAAAAAATTTCTGGTCTTACAACCTCCCTCCTTATGAAATTTCGTCCCTCGAAATTGACGTACGTACTCGGTGTTTTTGAAAAGGTGAGGATACCTCGCTTTCATTTCCGCTTTCCAACTCCTGTGTCATTTCCTCTATAACATGATTCCTCCACAAAACTTTAACTTGTGGTATAACCTTTCACAAGTAGGACATGCTCCTTCCTATCCAAAATCTTGACAGTACCTCCTCATACGTTAAGTCTTCTATTATCTCGTCCCTGTTCTAACTCAATAACGTGGTTCGGTTCTTTCACATATTTACTTAAGTACAAATATTTGAAACACATTATGAACACGAGACATACTTGGAGGTAACGCGAGTCTATAGGCTACATTTCCTACTCGGTCAAGAATTTGAAATGGACCAATAAATCGTGGATTGAGCTTTCCTCTCTTTCCAAATCTTGTAACTCCTTCCATGGAGCAACTCGCAACAATACATGATCCCCTACATTAAATTCCACGCCCTTTCGATGAAGATCCGCATAACTCTTTTGTCGATCTTGTGCCGCTTTGTATACGCTTGTCGAATCATTTGGATCTTTTCTAGAGTCATACGTATTAACTCGGGTCCCAACAATGTTGCTTCACCCACCTCATCCCAACATATCGAGAACGACATTTTCGTCCATATAATGCTTCTTCAATGGAACCATGCCTATATTTGTTTAATAACTATTGTTGTATGAGAATTCCACCAATGGCAAGTACTTATCCCAACTTCCTTTGAAATCTAGGACACGTAGTTTTAATATATCTTCAAGAGTTTGAGTAGTCCTTTTGATTGCCCATCCGCTTTGAGGATGGTATGCCAAATCGAATCGTAAATTGCGCTCATAGCTTTTCTGCAACTAACCCAAAATCATGAAGTGAATCTTGGGTCACGATCTAAAACTATGGATACTTGGCATGCCATGCAATCTCACAATCGCATTTACGTATATACGAGAAAGACGCTCAAGGAATAAGTCTCTCGATCGGTAAAGAAATGAGCGATTTGGTTAATCTATCAACAATGACCCAAATAGCATTGATGCCTTGAGAAACCGTAGGAAGACCCGTAACGAAATTCATAGTAATGTGTTCCCACTTCCATTCCTAATCTCAAGTGGTTGCAACGGACCCTTAGGTACAAGATGCTCCGCCTTTACACGCTGGCAAGTTAAACACATCGAGATAAACTTTGCAATCTCTCTCTTCATATTGTTCCACCAAAATGTATGTCAAGATCACGATACATTTTAGTACTTCCAGATGGATTGCAAATGGCGTATTGTGTGCCTCCATCATAATCTTGTACTTCAAATCGTAGTCGTTAGAACACAAAGTCTAGAGTGGACTCAAGTATTCCTTCTTCATCAATTCTCGCCCTAATAGCTCCTTCTTGTACTTTCTTCTTCATACGCATCAACTCCGGCCTGGTGGCTTTGAGCAAATTTAACTTTATCGATTAAAGTCGATTATACTCAGATATCATCACGTAAGTACCTAGAGTTTTCATCTCCATCTCTATTATTTGTAAATTATACTGAAATTAGTCTTTGACAATATCGTACTCAGATTGCTTATATCATCTTCTACTCAACACGCCGCCTACCACGCTCGCTTTTCCAGATGGCATGGTCGTAACATGTGTTAAAATGAGTCTCCTCTCGAGTTCTTCAAGCTCTTCCCACATTCCTTGCTCCATTCGATTTTTGTATCTCTACGAGTCACCATTGCGTTAATGGAATAGCGATTCGAGAATATCTTTCAACGAATCTCCGATAATAACCAACTAAGCTTCTGTAAAGCTACGATTTCGATTATCGACTTAGGTTGCTCTCAATCGTGACTCATATCCCAATCTTGGATAAAGACGTCACAATGACACCTATCGCTTTACTATCGCATCGAATATGACGCCCCCTACAGAGAGTTCGCTTAGGTGAATTCCACAAAGGAAGTCACAAGATAAAGGCTCGTGTACCAAATTTATAGTTGAATTTTAACTCCTCGAAGTTCAATAGAGCCATTCGATATGAGATTTTAGAAATGAGTTTTGTACCGGGTTCAAAGTCGATACAAAATTTAATATCGCTTTTGGGAGTAAACCAAGAAATTCTTCAGAAATACGTCAGAAAATCAATAACAACAGAATATTATTCAAATCGACGTGTCTTTATTCAAATCCATAACATGGACTAAGAAAACTTGACATCCGTAATAAACGAATGACTTCATGGCTTGATATGAAAATGTTTGACTACAATGGTTTGATTGTTTGAATTCAATAACAAAGTTGCTTAGGAATATGAAAACTAACAACCTTACAAAAGCAATCAATTTGGCATGATGAGTAGTTAACCTTAAAATCACATCAAAAGCAAATATCTCTATAGAAATAAGGTTAACAGTAATGTGATAGTGCCAACTTGAATCAAGCAAGATTTTTAAACAACGGATGTAATGAAAGTTTCTCCTAATGGAGTCTCCATGATAGGTCAAAGTTTAATTTCTCCGTAGTAGTCAAGTTCAAACGCTGAGCGCAAGCAAGAGAGATAAAAAAGAATGGGTAGAACCCAGATCTAGTAAGGTATAAACTTCAAGAAGAATTTATAATTAACTAACCTGCTAACTTCGTCGGGTTCCGTGATTTTGACCGGCCACGACAAACGCTTCTTCCCTAATCGCTGACTTTGACTTTTCTCGACATCTTTTTCGAGTCACCGCCCCAATGAACTAGGTTTCGCCATCGCATAATCTCGAGTGATATGTCCTTCCTTTCCACAATTATAGCATACCTTGAATCTGCTAGGGGCGCTTGGACCGATATGTCCCTCTTTCCGCATTTGTAGCATATGACCGGGTGGTCGCTTCTCCTCCCTTAAAACTAGTTGCTATAGTGCCGACGCCTTCACATGGTCGTTGTTGAATCTCCTCTTTTAAAATCTCCTCCCGACTCGCTTCTTCTATTTTCATGGCCACGATTACCACCGAGTGGTTACCGCCTTTGTCTGTATTCTTCTTTCTCCGCCGGTTATCGTTATTCGATGACTCGCTATCTTCTAGATGATCCTCGTTATGGTCCCTCAATTGAACGTATCTCGTTATCTCGCCTAACAACAACCGAGCCCCGCTGACAACATCCTCAATAGAGAGAAAATTTATGAGAAATGAGATATCGACTATGCCGGGTTTCAAACCTCTCGTAAACATCCGCGTCATACGCTCCTCATTCTCCACCAAATGAGGTGCAAACTCGATAACTCCGCCAAACTTCGCCGCATCGGGACACCGCCATGTTATTCTCGCTTCTAGTCTAATAAACTCCACTTCCTTCATATGACGAATACTTTCGTGAAAGTACTTGTCATTGAATCTGCTTCAAACGCCTCCCATGATATGCCGAAAAGTAAATGGATGGGTACGCTTCACGATTCCCACCAAGAATCCGCCGCCACGGAACATAAAGGTGGCGAATGGAACTTTCTGTTCTCCGCATCCCAAGACATCGAATATCTTGGTAATTTGTTTGACCCACGCCTCGCCTTAATCGGATCCGCTTTCCCAACTTCGTGGTCCCAACTTTTGAACCTTGCTCATTGTGACCACCCGTGAATTGCTATCATTTCTCTCCTCAGATTTTGAACACGAGTCTCCCTCGTCTCGATTTTGCATGAACTCGCAAAAAAGCTTCTAAACATCCCCTCGCTCATCATCTCGCTCAAAGGGTGTTGTTCACAGAGGAACATTGCCACCGTTGCACGCTCTCCTCGCTGGTAAAGCACAGCATCTCCACTCTGCCTCATTTACTCCACTCATAATATTCTCACGACATTCTCAAATACCGCCATAAAACAAGGGTTAATTAAGGAAATCAATATATCACATAATATCCCTATATATCGACCAACTAACAAATAAGCTTAGGTAGGACACACTAGCGAAGGATTTACTCGCCTCTCCCTCCTAGTTCTATTCCCCGATCTCCGCCAGAGATCATATCCCTAAGCTCGATACCAATCAGATCACACCAACTCCCTCACATTGATACTATCGATACCACAGTAATGAACGGCCCCCACTGAGAGAGTCCGGCTTTGCGCATCCCCATAAAATGAAAGTCACCAAAAGAGGCTCGGGGTACTTATGGCTCGATATTAACCCATTCCCCAAAATAGGTATACACAACACCCATTCTCGAGTCGCCAAATACATGGTACAAGAAGCAAACTACAACTTCATTAATACAAATGTCGTGTGAAATACGACAATATATATTGTGAGTTTAAATATAATATTCTTTGCAGACAATATCCACACGCAAATAAATCCCCATCATAATTATTGATACATTATTTTACAAAATGGTGAGGACTACTAAACAACTCTCTCTAGAACCTTCATTCCATACCCCCCACTAGTACTCGCTACATTCTCGCCTCCCGAGAAGAAAAATGGAACAACAAGGAAAAGGGTGAGCTCAACTAGCCCAAGAAAGAATATTATGACTAAGATAATATACAACAAATTATCGTTAGTCTTCAACAGGAAATATCTGATAGAATACAATAGACAACAAGTTTCGTATCAATATTCAAGCATGAAATAATAATTCATGTAAGAGTTACGTAGAGAATGAAATCTACTATAATCTATGAATTTAATAAATTCATCAATATTTTATCCCCAGTAACATCAATCAATATTCATCTCAAATCAAATATTCATCTTTGCACTACAGCCAAAGATATTCATCAATCCATTATGTTCATCTCAACACTGCTCATCTTTGCACTAAAGGCCAAAGATATTCATCACCTAATCATGTTCATTTAAACACCGCTCATCTTTTGCACTACAGCCAAAGATATTCTTCGAAATCATTCATCTTTGCACTAATCCAAAGATATTCTTCAGAATCATTCATCTTTGCACTACAGCCAAAGATATTCAATAATATCATCATTTAAGACCGAGGATGATGAAAATATTTTTAAAGAAACGAATCCAAAGGAAACAAAATGACAAGTATTATGGATTCGCATTTTTTAAACAATCCATGTTCAAAAATACTTCATAAATAATCATACTGGTGTAAAATTCAAGAATGATCAAAACATGGATACAATCAAAGCTAGTATCCGTAATAGATATTTTAGACGAAAAGAAAAATTTTCATTTTTCTATGAATAGTGTCAGATTCGTGAATAAAGTGCAGATAATGTGAATAAGAAATAGTAACTCGACACCAAAAGATAGAAATTCCACAAAAAATCTTCACGCTTCATGAATAGTACTTCAGAATAAGAACTCGTGAATAGTAACTCATGAATAGTAACTCGTGAATAGTAACTCATGAATAGTAACCCCGACATGAAAAAGTTCCAAATTTGATAAAAACTTCAGATCAATATTTCAAAGATAATGATATCAAGAAATAATATCATTACGAAAAAAATAATATCCCTTACCTCAAAGAATCGCAGATTTCTAAGGAAAGGCTCAAGTGATGTCGAATGAAACTTGTACCGAACAAAGAACTCTCAAAGTATCTAAATACTCACAAAATACGCTCAATAATATAGAGAGAAAAAGAGAGAAAACTTTGTTTCGTGTGATTTTCAATTCTAACTTAGCCTCTATTTATAGAAAAATGTTAGCCCGCACCAAGGCATTTCGACTCACACCGATGGCTTTACCTCGCTACTATTGCCACCCACCACATTTGAAATAAAATTCAGCACATTTCTTCACCAACCACAAGTGGGGCCCACTCAATTCTAGAATTTTCCACCAAAATCAATTATAACCCTACTTTCCTAATCAAACACCTCTTAAAATTTATAACAAATCATTCGCTCATTTTTAATTCGCTCAAAATTTGTGACATATACTCAACTTATATATGTATAACATATCCAAAAATTACAACGATCCAACTATTTGGATTAAATATTATAACTCACACAATAAAGCTATAATAACACCGATTTGATCTTTTAATACCTCCAATCCGACAAAATACAAATAAAACATCTCAAAGATTAATTCCTTCATTAATAACCACATAAATAAATCCATCATTTATATTCATATAAAATAAATATTTCCTTATCATATGAATCAATAATTAATTATTCACAAATAATATTACGTAATCACAATTATGACAACCAGCCGCTCCTCAGAAAGAGGGGCTTTCCAATAAGGATCTCTCCTCATCGCGCAATTAATTAGGTGACCAAACCTCTCCTTAGATGTAACTTTCTAGACATTGCCAATAATGTTATCTAATAATATTATTCAAATAATATGAATTATTGATCCGATAATGGAAAATATCAGGCAAAGGACAATTATCAACAACAATAATATAAAATATCAACGCAAAGAATTATCAATCAATAAAATAAAATATTGAATAAAGAATTCATCGTGAAAATTATTGAGTAAAGTGCCATCTTACGTAAGGATCAATAATTCAACAATACTGCAAGTAATACCGCAAGCTACTCAGGCAACCACGCCAGACATCAGATTTTAACCACCGGTATTCCAACAAATTTTAATTCAGTAATAACTACGCCTCGTATTTTTTAACCAACTTATATTTGTCGCTTTCTTCATCCAATCGCTTTCAACATGGGGCCCACACATGGTCATACTGTCAGCATTTAATATTCCCCGACAAAGATTTAATATTCCACGACCAAACGAATATTCCCCGACAACAATGAATATTTTATCACCACTTGCTTATTTAAAATATTTATGATTTTACCCATAACTAACCACATTAATCAAATCCACCCTTACTATTTCAAAATAATAAATAAAGGAAATTCCTTTTTATTTAAAAAAATTTCGGGGTCTTACAACCTCCCCTCCTTATGAAATTTCGTCCTCGAAATTGACGTACGTACCTGGTGTTTTGAAAAGGTGAGGATACCTCGCTTTCATTTCCGTTTCCAACTCCCAGGTCATTTCCTCTATAACATGATTCCTCCACAAAACTTTAACTTGTGGTATAACCTTTGCGCGTAGGACATGCTCCTTCCTATCCAAAATCTTGACAGGTACCTCCTCATACGTTAAGTCTTCGGCTATCTCGTCCGGTTCTAACTCAATAACGTGGTTCGGTTCTTTCACATATTTACGAAGTACAAATATTTGAAACACATTATGAACACGAGACATACTTGGAGGTAACGCGAGTCTATAGGCTACATTTCCTACTCGGTCAAGAATTTGAAATGGACCAATAAATCGTGGATTGAGCTTTCCTCTCTTTCCAAATCTTGTAACTCCCTTCCATGGAGCAACTCGCAACAATACATGATCCCCTACATTAAATTCCACGTCCTTTCGATGAAGATCCGCATAACTCTTTTGTCGATCTTGTGCCGTTTGTATACGTTGTCGAATCATTTGGATCTTTTCGGTAGTCATACGTACTAACTCGGGTCCCAACAATGTTGCTTCACCCACCTCATCCCAACATATTGAGAACGACATTTTCGTCCCATATAATGCTTCAATGGAACCATGCCTATATTTGTTTAATAACTATTGTTGTATGAGAATTCCACCAATGGCAAGTACTTATCCCAACTTCCTTTGAAATCTAGGACACGTAGTTTTAATATATCTTCAAGAGTTTGAGTAGTCCTTTCGATTGCCCATCCGTTGAGGATGGTATGCCAAACCGAATCAGAAATTGCGCCCATAGCTTTCTACAAACTAACCCAAAATCATGAAGTGAATCTTGGGTCACGATCTAAAACTATGGATACCGGCATGCCATGCAATCTCACAATCGCATTTACGCATATACGAGAAAGACGTTCAAGGAATAAGTCTCTCGTATCGGTAAGAAATGAGCGCACTTGGTTAATCTATCAACAATGACCCAAATAGCATTGATGCCTTGAGAAACCGTAGGAAGACCCGTAATCGAAATTCATAGTAATGTGTTCCCACTTCCATTCCTAATCTCAAGTGGTTGCAACGGACCCTTAGGTACAAGATGCTCCGCCTTTACACGCTGACAAGTTAAACACATCGAGATAAACTTTGCAATCTCTCTCTTCATATTGTTCCACCAAAATGTATGTCAAGATCACGATACATTTTAGTACTTCCGTGATGGATTGCAAATGGCGATTGTGTGCCTCCATCATAATCTTGTACTTCAAATCGTAGTCGTTAGGAACACAAAGTCTAGAGTGGACTCAAGTATTCCTTCTTCATCAATTCTCGCCCTAATAGCTCCTTCTTGTACTTTCTTCTTCATACGCATCAACTCCGGCCTGGTGGCTTGAGCAAATTTTAACTTTATCGATTAAAGTCGATTATACTCGTTCATATCATCATCGCGTGGTACCTAGAGTTTTCATCTCCATCTCTATTATTTGTAAATTATACTGAAATTAGTCTTTGACAATATCGTACTTTCGTATTTGATACGATCTTCTACTCAACACGCCACCTACCACGTTCGCTTTTCCAGATGGCATGGTCGAACATGTCTTTGAAATGAGTCTCCTCTTGAGTTCTTCAAGCTCTTCCCACATTCCTTGCTCCATTCGAATTTTGTATCTCTACGAGTCACCAAGTAATGGAATAGCGATTCGAGAATATCTTTCAACGAATCTCCGATAATAACCAACTAAGCCTAGAAAGCTACGTATTTCGATTCATCGACTTAGGTTGCTCTCAATCGTGACTCATATCCCAATCTTGGATAAAGCACGTCACAATGACACCTATCGCTTTACTATCGCATCGAATATGACGTCCCCTACAGAGAGTTCGGCTTAGGTGAATTCCACAAAGGAAGTCACAAGATAAAGGCTCAGTACCAAATTCTATAGTTGAATTTTTAACTTCAAGTTCAATAGAGCCATTCGATATGAGATTTTAGAAATGAGTTTTGTACCGGGTTCAAAGTCGATACAAAATTTAATATCGCCTTTGGAGTAAACCAAGAAATTCTTCAGAAATACGTCAGAAAAAATCAATAACAACAGAATATTATTCAAATCGACGTGTCTTTATTCAAATCCATAACATGGACTAAGAAAACTTGACATCCGTAATAAACGAATGACTTCATGGCTTGATATGAAAATGTTTGACTACAATGGTTTGATTGCTTGAATTGAATAACAAAGTTGCTTAGGAATATGAAAACTAACAACCTTACAAAAGCAATCAATTTGGCATGATGAGTAGTTAACCTTAAAATCACATCAAAAGCAAATATCTCTATAGAAATAAGGTTAACAGGTAATGTGATAGTGCCAACTTGAATCAAGCAAGATTTTTAAACAACGGATGTAATGAAAGTTTCTCCTAATGGAGTCTCCACAGATAGGTCAAAGTTTAATTTCTCCGTAGTCAAGTTCAAACGTTGAGCGCAAGCAAGAGATATAAAAGAATGGGTAGAACCGGTATCTAGTAAGGTATAAACTTCGCAAGAATTTATAATTAACTAACCTGTGCTAACTTCGTTCAGTTTCCTCGCATTTTGATCGGTCACGACAAACGCCTTCCCTAATCGTTGACTTTGACTTTTCTCGGGATGATTTTTTGAGTCACCGTCCCCATTGAACTAGGTTTCGCTCTCGCATAATCTCGAGTGATATGTCCTTCCTTTCCACAATTATAGCATACCTTGAATCGTTGGGGCGCAAGACCCTCAAATTTTTAAATAAAAAGGAATTTTCTTTATTTATTATTTTGAAATAGTAAGGGACCCTCAAATTTTTAAATAAAAAGATTTGATTAATGTGAAATATAGTTATTTGATTAATGGGATAAATACGCAAATATTTCAAAATAAGCAAGTGGTTATAAAATATTCATTGTTGTTTGGGAATATTCGTTTGGTCGTGGAATATTCGCATCGCTTGGGAATATTCGCACGACCACAAGCAAAATGCATGTGTGGGCCCCATAACTAAAAGTGATTGGATGAGGAAAACGACAAATATAAGTTGGTTAAAAATAACTACGAAGTTGTTACCCAAGTAAGACCGCTGAATACCCGCATGGTTAAAATACGTGAATACGCGTGGTCGCACAAAGAAGACACCAGATTGCATAAATTGTTGTTGAATTATCGATCCTTACGTAAGATGGCACTACTCAATAATTTTCACAAGAGTTACCGCTCAATATTTTATTTTATTGATTCAATAATTGTCATTGATATTTTATATTATCGTTGTTCAATAATTGTCACGCACATTATTTCCATTATCGATCAATAATTCATATTATTTGAATAATATTATTAGATAACATTATTGGCAATGTCTAGAAAGTTCTCGCCTTCAAGGAGAGGTTTGGTCACCTAATCATGGCCACCAAGAAGGAGAGATCCTTATCGAAAGCCCCTCTTTCCGGAACTACCGTCATTATAATTGTGATTCTCAGTAATATTATTTGTGAATAATTAATTATCGATTCATATGATAAAGAAATATTTATTTTATGTGGATATAAATGATGGATTTATTTATGTGGTTATTAATGAAGGAATTAATGTTGAGGTGTTTTATCAAGATTTTATCTGATTGAGGTGTTAAAAAAAAATCAAATCGTGGGTTTTTAGATATATCATGGGGTTATAATTTTTAATCCGACCGCTGGATTGTGGTAATTTTTGGGTATGTTATACATACATAAGTTGAGTATATGTCCACAAATTTTGAACCGTTAAAAATGCACGAATGATTTGTTGTGAATTTTAAGAGGTGTCTGATTCGAAATTAGGTTTATAATTGATTTTGGTGGAAAATTCTAGAATTGAGGGGGCCCACTTGTGGTTGGTGAAGAAATGTGCTGAATTTTATTTCAAATGTGGTGGGTGGCAATAGTAGCAGTGTAAAGCCATCGTAGCAGTGTCAAGTCCGCTTTTCTACGGCTAACATTTTCCTATAAATAGAGGGCTAAGTTAGAATTGAAAATCACACCGTAAACAAAGTTTTCTCTTCTCTCTATATTATCGAGCGTATTTTGTGAGTATTTAGATACTTTGAGAGTTGTTGTCTCAAGATAAGTTTCATTCAAAGATCACTTCCGACCTTTCCTTCCGGTAATCGATTCTTCGAGGTAAGGGATATTATTTTTTTTCAGAATGATATTATTTCTTCAATATCATTACGTCGAAATGTCGATCCAAGTTTTTATCAAATTTGAACTTTTTCATGCTCTGGGTTACTATTCATGAGTTACTATTCACGAAGTTACTATTCATGAGTTACTATTCACGAAGTTACTATTCACGAGTACTATTCATGAAGCGTGAAAATGTTTTTTTTGTGAATTTCTATCTTTTGGTGCTCTGAGTTACTATTCACGATATACGACTATTCACGATACTATATTCACGATACTAAGACTATTCATCGAAAAATAAAATTTCTTCTTTTCGTCTAAAATATCTATTTTGGATACTAGCTTTGATCAGTATCCATGTTTTGATCATTCTCAATTTTACACCACTATGATTATTTTTGAGGTATTGTTGGACATGGATAAAACAAAGTACTAATCCTTAATCCTTAATTTTTGTCATTTTGTTTCACCGGATTCGCTTTTTTAAAATATTTTTCATCATCCTCGCCTTAAATGATGATATTAGTGAATATCTTTGGCCCAGAGTGCAAAGATGAATGATTTCAAGAATATCTTTGGCCTCAGAAGTGCAAAGATGAGCAGTGTTTAAATGAATAATATGACCGATCGATGAATATCTTTGGCCTTTAGTGCAAAGATGAACAGTGTTGAGATGAACACGACCGATTGATGAATATCTTCGCCCTGTAGTAAAGATGAATATTTGATTTGAGATGAATATCGATTGATGTTACAGGATAAAATATTGATGATGGACCGTTAAATTCATAGATTATAGTAGATTTCATTCTCTACGAACTCTTCTATGAATTATTATTTCACCATGAATATTGATCCAAAACTTGTTGCCTATCATCATTCTATCGATTTTTCCCTCGCTTGAGACTAACGATAATTTGTTGTATATTATCTTAGTCATAATATTCTTTATCGGGCTAGTTGAGCTCACCCTTTTCCTCGATGTTCCATTTTTCTTCTCGTGAGGCTAGAATGTAGCGAGTACTAGCTCTGGGTATGGAATGAAGGTTCTAGAGAGAGTTGTTTAGTAGTCCTCACCATTTTTGTAAAATAATGTATCAATAAATGTGATGAGGATTTATTTGAGTATAGATATTGTCTAGAAGATAATATTTGTATTTAAACTCATTAAGATATATTGTCGTATTTCACACCACATTTGTATTATCAAGTTGTAGTTTGCTTCTTGTACCATGTATTTGCACTCGTAATGGGTGTCAGTGTATACCTATTTTGGGGCGCCACAAATGGGTATCGTAGCTAGGATATGATCTCCATGAGATCGGGAATAAAACTAGAGGGGAGAGACGAGTAAATCCTTCGCTAGTGTGTCCTACCTAAGCTTATTTGTTGGTTGGTCATATTATAGGGTATTATGTGATTTGTTAATTTATTTAATTAACCCTTGTTTTATGATAGTTTTTTTAGAATGGTCACGAGAACGTTAACAATGGAGTGAATGAGATCGTGGAGACACCTCTAATCGCCAACCGTGATAATGTGATGTCAAAGTAAGAAGGAATTAGAGATATCCATGTGGTGAGTGAAGAATTGATAGTTGCACCTTAGATAATCGCAGAGGTAACAAATGAGAGTGAGGAAGAAGAGGAAGAAGAGGTACCAAAGAGAGTTTATTAGAGGTATTTTACGATCGAAATATAGAATTGCAAAATCGTATTCATGAGTTAGAAGAGCAAAGCTAAAGAATTGCAGTGCAAATGTGGAGCAAAAGGATGCAACGATTCAAGCTTGTGTTACCCGACACGTGATGCTTGAAATGTAAGCACTTTTTGGTAGAGTATAAGATGATAAAGTCGAATCGAAATGAAAGAAGAAATAATCGAACGAGTGAGAATGAGTGATGCATGGGTAAAAGTCGCACGACGCGCTGATATTATGGAAAGAGATGTCCAATCTAAAAGAGAAGATTTAACGATGACGGAAGACGTTACAAGAACAACATCAAGACCATCAACAAATTCTAGGGAAGAGAACGATCGCCGCTAGATGCTACGATGTGGAGAGGAGGGACATATAAGGTCAAACTGCTCAAAGCCTTCCAAGGTATGCTATAATTGTGGAAAAGAAGGACATATCGCCGAGATTGTACGATATCGAAACCACCAAATGTGAATGGTGACTTAAAAGGATGTCCCGTAAAAGTCAAAGTCAACGGTTCTTGAAGAGCGCTTGTCGTGACCGGTAAAAATGCGAGGAACCCGAACGGTTAGCACGGGTTAGTTAATTATAAATTCTCATGCGAAGTTTATACCTTACTAGATACCGCTTCTACCCATTCTTTTATCTCTTCGTCTTACCAACGCTTGAACTCGACTACGAGAAATTAGACTTTGACCTATTTATGGAGAATCCGTTAGAGAAACTTTCATTACATCTCGTTGTTTAGAAATCTTGTTTGATTCAGTCGGCACTATCACATTACCTCGTTAACCTTATTTCTATAGAGATATTTGCTTTTGATGTGATTTTAAGGTTAACTACTCATCATGCCAAATTGATTGCTTTTGTAAGGTCATTAGTTTTCATATTCCTAAGCAACCTCGTTATTCAATTCAAGCAATCAAACCATTGTAATCAAACATTTTCATATCAAGCCATGAAGTCATTCGCTTATTACGGATGTCAAGTTTTCTTAGTCCATGTTATGGATTTGAATAAAGACACGCCGATTTGAATAATATTCTTTGTTATTATTTTCAAGAATTTCTCGCTTACTCCCAAAGATCGATATTAAATTTTGTATCGACTTTGAACCCGTAGACAAAACTCATTTCTAAAATCTCATATCGAATGGCTCCTATTGAACTTCGTGAGTTAAAATTCAACTATAGAATTTGGTACCGAGCCTTTATCTTATGACTTCCTTTGTGGAATTCACCTGCTTTACTCTCTGTAGGGGACGCCATATTCGCATGCGATAGTAAATCGATAGGTGTCATTGTGACGTATATCCAAGATTGGGATATGAGTCACAGCTGAGAGCAACCTAAGTCAAGAATCGAAATACGTAGCTTTCAGGCTTAGTTGGTTATTATCGGAGATTCGTTGAAGGATATTCTCGAATCGCTATTCCATTATCGCAATTTGACTCGTAGAGATACAAAATTCGAATGGAGCAAGGAATGTGGAAGAGCTTCAAGAACTCAAGAGGAGACTCATTTCAAAGACATGTTCACCCATGCCATCCTCGAAAAGCGAACGTGGTAGCCGACGTGTTTGAGTAGAAGATCGATATAAGCACGAAAATGACGATATTGTCAAAGACTAATTTCAGATAATTTACAAATAATAGAGATGGAGATGAAAACTCTAGGTACCCACGTGATGATATACGAGTATAATCGACTTTAATCGATAAAGTTAAAGTCGCCAAGCCACCGAATCGAAATCGATGCGTATGAAGAAGAAAGTACAAGAAGGAGCTATTCCTAAGCGAGAATTGATGAAGAAGGAATACTTCGAGTCCACTCTAGACTTTGTGTTCCTAACGACTCGATTTGAAGTACAAGATTATGATGGAGGCACGCAATACGCCATTTGCAATCCATCCTCGAAGTACTAAATGTATCGTGATCTTCTACATACATTTTGGTGGAACAATATGAAGAGAGAGATTGCAAAGTTTATCTCGATGTGTTTAACTTGCCAACGTAAAGGCGAGCATCTTGTACCTAAGGGTCCGCTGAACCACTTGAGATTCCTAATGGAAGTGGGAACACATTACTATGGATTTCAAGCACGGGTCTTCCTACGGTTCTCAAGGCATCAATGCTATTTGGGTTATTGTTGATAGATTAACCAAGTCTCGCTTATTTCTTACCGATACGAGAAACTTATTTCCTTGAACGCCTTTCTCGTATGTACGTAAATGAGATTGTGAGATCAGATGGCATGCCAAGATCCATAGTTTTAGATCGTGACCCAAGATTCACTTCATGATTTTGGGTTAGTTTGTAAAAGCTATGGGCACGAATTTATTTATTGGCTTTTGGCATACCATCCTCAAACGGATGGGCAATCGTAAAGGACTACTCAAACTCTCAAGATATATTAAAACTCGTGGTCCTAGATTTCAAAGGAAGTTGATAAGTATCTTGCATCGGTGGAATTCTCATACAACAATAGTTATTAAACAAATATAGTCATGGTTCCATTCAAGCATTATATGGACAAAATGTCGCTTCTCCAATATGTTGGGACGAGGTGGGTGAAGCAACATTGTTGGGACCCGAAGTTAGTACGTATGACTCACCGAAAAGATCCAAATGATTCGACAACGATACAAACGCACAAGATCGACAAAAAGAGTTATGCGGATCTTCATCGAAAGGACGTGGAATGTAATGTAGGGGATCATGTATTGTCATGAAGTTGCTCCATGGAAGGGAGTTACAAGATTTGGGAAGAGAGGAAAGCTCAATCCACGATTTATCGGCCCATTTCAAATTCTCGACCGAGTAGGAAATGTAGCCTATAGACTTGCATTAGCATTCTCCGAGTATGTCTCGTGTTCATAATGTGTTTCATATATCCGTATTTCAGAAATATGTGAAAGACCCAACCACGCTATAGAGTTAGAACCCCACGAGATAGCCAAGACTTAACGTATGAGGAGGTACCTGCCAAGATTTTGGATAGAAGGAGCATGTCCCACGCCAAGAAAGGTCATACCACAAGTTAAAGTTTTGTGGAGGAATCATGCTATAGAGAAATGACCTGAATTGAAACGGAAATGAAAGCGAGGTATCCTCACCTTTTCAAACACCAGTAGTACGTGACAATTTCCGAGGACGAAATTTCATAAGGAGGGAGGTCAGAAGACCTCAAATTTTTTAAATAAAAAGGAATTTTCTTTATTTATTATTTTGAAATAGTAAGGGTTGATTTGATTAATGTGGATAGTTAAGGGTTAAATACGCAAATATTTCAAAATAAGCAAGTGGTTATAAAATATTCATTGTTGTTGGGAATATTCGTTTGTCGTGGAATATTCAGATCGCTTGGGAATATTCGCATTTACTCACAAGCAAATGCCATGTGTGGGCCCCATAACGGAAAGTGATTGGATGAGGAAAACGACAAATATAAGTTGGTTAAAAATAACTACCGTAGTTGTTACCAAGTAAGACTGCTGAATACCCTATGGTTAAAATACAAGAATACGCTGTGGTCGCACAAAGAAGTACACCTGGATTGCATAAAGATTGTTGAATTATCGATCCTTACGTAAGATGGCACTACTCAATAATTTTCACAAAGAGTTATCGCTCAATATTTTATTTTATCGATTCAATAATTGTCATATTGATATTTTATATTATTGTTGTTCAATAATTGTCACCGCATATTATCTCCATTATCGATCAATAATTCATATTATTTGAATAATATTATTAGATAACATTATTGGCAATGTCTAGAAAGTTCTCTCTAAGGAGAGGTTTGGTCACCTAATCATGCCACCAAGAAGGAGAGATCCTTATTGAAAGCCCCTCTTCCTGGGAACTACCGTCATAAATTGTGATTCTCGTATATTATTTGTGAATAATTAATTATTGATTCATATGATAAAGAAATATTTATTTTATGTGGATATAAATGATGGATTTATTTATGTGGTTATTAATGAAGGAATTAATGTTGAGGTGTTTTATCAAGATTTTATCTGATCGAGGTGTTAAAAAAAATCAAATCGTGGTTTTGAGATATATCATGGGGTTATAATTTTTAATCCGACCGCTTGATTGTGGTAATTTTTGGGTATGTTATACATACATAAGTTGAGTATATGTCCACAAATTTTGAACCGTTAAAAATGCACGAATGATTTGTTGTGAATTTTAAGAGGTGTCTGATTCTAAATTAGGTTTATAATTGATTTTGGTGGAAAATTCTAGAATTGAGTGGGCCCACTTGTGGTTGGTGAAGAAATGTGCTGAATTTTATTTCAAATGTGGTGGGTGGCAATAGTAGCAGTGTAAAGCCATCGTGTAGCAAAGTCAAGTCTGCTTCTACGGCTAACAACATTTTCCTATAAATAGAGGGCTGTTAGAATTGAAAATCACACCGTAAACAAAGTTTTCTCTTTCTCTCTCTATATTATCGAGCGATTTTGTGAGTATTTAGATACTTTGAGAGTTGTTGTTCAAAGATAAGTTTCATTCAAAGATCACTTCCGACCTTTCCTTCCGGCAATCGATTCTTTGAGGTAAGGGATATTATTTTTTTCAGAATGATATTATTTCTTCAATATCATTACGTCAAATGTCGATCCAAGTTTTTATCAAATTTGGAACTTTTTCATGCCTCTGGGTTACTATTCATGAGTTACTATTCACGGTTACTATTTACTATTCATGAGTTACTATTCACGAAGTTACTATTCACGAGTACTATTCATGAAGCGTGAAAATGTTTTTTTGTGAAATTTCTATCTTTTGGTGTCTGAGTTACTATTCACGATATACTCAAGACTATTCACGATACTTAAGACTATTCACGATACTGGCACTATTCATCGAAAAATAAAATTTCTTCTTTTCGTCTAAAATATCTATTTTGGATACTAGCTTTGATCAGATCCATGTTTTGATCATTCTTGAATTTTACACCACTATGATTATTTTTGAGGTATTGTTGACATGGATAAAACAAAAAGTACGAATCCTTAATCCTTAATTCTTGTCATTTTGTTTCACCGGATTCGCTCTTTAAAAATATTTTTCATCATCCTCGCCTTAAATGATGATATTATTGAATATCTTCGCCCGTCAGTAAAGATGAATGATTTCAAGAATATCTTTGGCCCAGTAGTAAAAGATGAGCAGTGTGTTTAAATGAATACGACCGATCGATGAATATCTTTGGCCTTTAGTGCAAAGATGAACAAAAGTGTGTTGAGATGAATACGACCGATTGATGAATATCTTCGGCCAGAGTAAAAAGATGAATATTTGATTTGAGATGAATATCGATTGATGTTACAGGATAAAATATTGATGATGGACCGTTAAATTCATAGATTATAGTAGATTTCATTCTCACGTAACTCTTCTATGAATTATTATTTCACCGCTAATATTGATCCAAAACTTGTTGTTTATCAGATTCTATCGATTTTTTCCCTCGTTGGAGACTAACGATAATTTGTTGTATATTATCTTAGTCATAATATTCTTTATCGGGCTAGTTGAGCTCACCCTTTTCCTCGATGTTCCATTTTTCTTCTCGTGAGGCGAGAATGTAATGAGTACTAGTCTGGGTATGGAATGAAGGTTCTAGAGAGAGTTGTTTAGTAGTCCTCACCATTTTTGTAAAATAATGTATCAATAAATGTGATGAGGATTTATTTGAGTATAGATATTGTCTAGAAGATAATATTTGTATTTAAACTCACAAGATATATTGTCGATTTCACACGACATTTGTATTATTGAAGTCAGTAGTTTTTCTTGTACCATGTATTTGGCACTCGTATGGGTGTTGTGTATACCTATTTTGGGGCGCCACGCATACCCGGCCATGTTATTTCGCTTCTAGTCTAATAAACTCCACTTCCTTCATATGAATACACTTTCGTACTTGTCATTCGCAACCACGCCAGACATCAGTATTTTAACCAACGGGTATTCCAACAATACTTAATTCAGTAACTACGCCGTATTTTTAACCAACTTATATTTGTCGCTTTCTTCATCCAATCGCTCACATTATGGGGCCCACACGGTCACATTTTTACTTGGCAAGCATTTAATATTCCCCACAGCATTTAATATTCCACACGACCAAACGAATATTCCCCGACAACAATGAATATTTTATCACCACTTGCTTATTTAAAATATTTACATGATTTTACCCATAACTAACCACATTAATCAAATCCACCCTTACTATTTCAAAATAATAAATAAAGGAAATTCCTTTTTATTTAAAAAAATTTCGGGGTCTTACATATTTCAGAATCACAAGTGTACATTCCATAACACTTATTCATTGATCAATAAGTTTCTTAAATCATAAATATCATTTTAACAACTTACTAACTTTACATTTTAGGGTGACTAACCACATGATACGTTTCTATTTTAACCTTGTTATTACACATTTGACACATTAACATAATCAGTAAGCTAAGTTATAATGAATGTCCAAAGTGTGCGTAAGTAATCGACTACCGGGCGCGACTGCACCAAGATACTCTTAGATATCACACAAGACGCATTTGCTTCAAGCAATGGCCGCCAAGTGGTCATACATGCATGTAATACCCTCAAAGATTTTCAAAATAATTAAATAATAAATTTTGCATTTTTTTTTATAAAAGTGGGATTATATGCAAAGAAAAGTATAGGTATTTATGTGACAAATAAAACCTATTTATTATGTGAATAATTATAAATAAATTCTTTTAAGAATTATTGATCATTATAGGTTATATTCTTATTATAAATTAATTTTGTAATAAAAATATCTATTATTTATTTTCCATGAAAATATGATTATTATATACATGATATGATTATAAGGATTATTATGATTTGTATTTTATTATATTAGTTAAGTTAATTATTTTAACATAATTAATAATGGTATATATGAAGGTTATATGTTTGATATGGATTCAAAACCCTAATAATCGGACTTTGAATAAGGAATGAGAATATTAATGTAATATTAATTATATTTTAGTAATATAAACATGCTTTATATGTGTGTAATGTTAATGTGTGAAATGCTTTTAGTAAAGCAAAGGCAAACCCTAACGCATTCGATAAATTATAGTATATGAGTCAATTACGACTATAAAATTATTAAGTTATTCTCAGTAGTGTAATTTATGGAAATTATTATATTTAATGTTAATTAGGTAAACCCTAATTAATATCTAGAAATCCTAATTATTAAATTTGAACCCTAATTGCTAAGTTATAAACCCTAGGTATTAATTTAGCAAGGTCGATAGTAATTAATATATTATAAAGCCTAATTTATAAATCCTAGGTAATTAGTAAACCTAATTTAATTAGAGAACCCTAATTCACATTTTTAGAAACTAAGATTCTCATTTTAGCCCTAATCTCAAAATCCTAGAACTTGGACTTTTGGAGCTCTAGGGTTAAACCCTAATGGGTGAGAGGAAATGTCAACATTGCCACTAAAAGTAAAAAGCAAATGACCAAACAACCCTTTTGATTATTTTAATAAGATGGAGTGTAGATCTAGCCCTAGTAAGGAGTGGGTGACCAACTCTAGCTAGCCATGTGGTCTAGTACCAACCTTTAATCATTCAAATCTGATCAGCCATAACAATTCCACCATATTATATATAGATTGAGAGAGAGAAATGCTACTAACTTTGCTCATTTTTCACCAATACTCAACCAAGCTTCTCTCTCTCCAACCCACGAAATTCTTGAGCATTTCAGTCCCCAAGACTAGCCCCACTAACAACCACAACAAACTCAGTAGCCAAGAATCAGAATTTGATCATAGAAAGGTAAAACCCTAAAACTAAATTTCGATTTTTGATTTCATGTTAGATGTTATGTTTAAATGTTTAAAGTTATGTTATAAGATGCCATTTAGTGATCTGGGTTGTTATAACTCAGATCCATAACACTTAGATGCTCAAAATTGATAATTTTAGAAATCTGGAAAATTTTATTTTCTTGTTGTCTGACAGTGAATGCCAGGCCTTGTAGATCCGTGTTCGTTTATTGTTTTGGTGATTTAAAGGTTTAAAGTTGTAGTCTGGTAAACGGTTTACACAATAAAGCTTTTATCTCACCCAGAAAATACATAGAAGCAAAAGTTATACTTGGTCAAAGTAGATTGACCAACCGTTTTGACGAAAACTGGAAAACCCGAAACGTGAAGAACAAATGGGTCGACCCCATACTTTCGAATTCGGCTTCAAAACTTGAGATGGTGATGTCGCCATGATAATCGATGTTATGTAGTTGTACTCGACATCACTACTACAAGTTAAAACCTTGATATCACATAAACCAGACCTATACTGTAATCTATAAGGCTAATAAGTCCTCAGGATCGCTGAGTTTCTGGGCAACCCGTAAACTCAAGAACACGCCCCGACAAATAAGCTTTTCAATTGCTTGCATCTATCAGGTCTGATGTTGGTTGTTGATATTATTGTATCCAGATTGTAGCATGTAGTATTATCTCTATAACCATGCCTATATATCACTCAAATAATAATTTTACTGAGAGTAGTGGACGGTCAAACCAAGCAAGAAGTTCACGAGATGATTTTTCTAGGTAACCCAGAAAACTTAAATCGTGACTTCTGACATGGGTTGACCGGGTTAGATCTCTCGATTATATTGTTCTTATGATTATGTTATGTAATAGATCTGTACACCTACATGCGTTCTACACACTGCAAGCTTAATATCACAAAAACCTTACACGTATAGCAAGTAGTGGAGGCCCAAAGTAACACCCTCGAGCTGTTCTTCATTCTGGGTAACCCATAAATGAAGAACAGTCTCTGACAGCCACTTTGATGGCTTATAACTCTTGGTTGTGTTATTGTTGGACCTTGTTAGTTGTTGTTAAATGTAGTGTTACACTAGTACTACAATATCTAATCAATGTCTAGCCCAGAAGCACTATACACACTGAATTAAACTTGGTCAAACGTACCCCCTTGTTAACTGTCTTGTCAGTGTTCTTGAGCTTAAGAACACCAACAACGATAAACAGTGTCGCTATAGCCTATAGCGACGGTTTCTATTATTTTTATTTTCTAATTTCTGGAAAATGATTTAAAAATAGAAATAAATTCTAAAAATCATTTAACAATAGTAAATAAATTCCGAAAATTATGAAATCAGTTTTTAAAATTATTTTAAGTCAATAAACATTAACTTTTAATAATTTGGCATATTTTCCATAAATATTAGTAATTATTTGAATATTATTTATTTAGTAAATGCACTAAATAAATTAACTAAAAATGATTTTATTATGTTAAAAATCTTCTTAAATGATAATAAGGTATTTAATAACATTTTAAGTTATAAAATGTAACTTTCAATATTTTAAAGTAAATGTCATTAATTATTTAATATTAATGATATTAGATTTATTTAATAATTATATTAAATAAATAGATTAAAAATGATTTTATTGATTTAAAATTATTTAAAAGGATATAAATGGTTTAAACATATTTTAAGTACTTATAAGTGACTTTTAATATTTAATGAATAATACCTTAATATTTTAATATTATTGGTAATTGTTTAAAAATGATTTTGAATGTTTTAAAAGTCATTTAAGGGTAATATTAATACTTTAAAAATATTTTGAGTTATTAAAATAATTTTGATATTTTGGCAATGGTTGCATTAATATTATAATGTTATTTAAATATTAATGATAATAGAATTATCAAATATTTAAATCATTTAATAATGATTCTAGAGTTTGAAAAATCAAGATAAATTATTATAATTATTTAGAAATTATTATAAGTCATTTAAAAATAATATGACTGGTATTTAAAATATCCAGGATAATATTGAACTGCATTAGAGAGTTTTCAACTCAATAATTACCCGATAAAGCCGTCGGTACACCAAAATGCCACCAAAATTGATCCGAAACTGTATAGTTTGATTGTATAAGTATTTGTTTATGTCTTAATGATTAATATAACTATGAGACAATATAATTAGGATATGTGTTGACTGTAAATAATAAGATTATGTGTTATATGTTATTCTAATCAATAGAACAATCTTATAAATGATAGGTCGTTGAATTAAAGATATAATTAAGTTGTGTAAGCAGCAGACCAGGCAAGTTTCTTAACTCTTACTCTTTTATTTGAGTAAGTATCTAAACTATCATTTACGTTGTGCAAGTATCCTAAACTCTTGTTTTACTTTATTCAACGGATATCGTAAGTAAGTATCTTTACATTTGCATTTTCTTTATGCAATGGACATGAGTAAGAAAGTTTCATATTTATATTATTATTGTACTAGATTATTAACCATATTGTCGTATATATTATATCCGATCATTGTTTATCAACATGATATTATATCACATAACTCATATATATATTCTGTTTATTAATTTCGAAATATGATTATACAAGTGTCCTCACTTGGATAATCATTATAGTTAAACACATGTTGATATATATATATATATAGTCGTCTAAGCTATTTGATCAGCTAGACACAGATTTAGAAATATCGTTGAATATGATAAAACCTTCTTGTATCCAATCAAATTATTTTGGTTTGGAATCCCAACTAAGTATGAACATCCCTAATCTGGGAAAAACTTTTGTGCGCCGGAGGCGGATATGATGAACGAGGATATCGTTCTGGTATGTAGTATTGATCAATACAAGGCATAACGGGCTGATCACCCCCCGTGCCTGTAAGTTATGACGGTTTGCAGATGAAGTTCTGTTTGAACTTTTTGAAAACTGAAAACTATGTTCATAGTCTATCGAATGCTCTCCATTTATAGTCAATACGTAGTTTCAAAATTGAAATAAGAATTGTTATGTTGTTAAATGTTGCTTCAGTACTTCACAACTATTGCTTCGTTGTTGAAGAGTCGTTCAAAGAAAATATTTAATCCTTTTTGCTAATATTTATAATTGTTATTACTTGCTGGGAACTTAAATGCTCATTCGTGCTTAATTTAAATATTTTCAGCTATGTATGATCGACCTGAAGGTTCAGGCAAGAACAAAGGGAAAAGAAAGCTATCAGATTAAGTTTGCATTATCTTATGTAATAGCTAGACTTAAATAAATTGACGATATTTATTATCTATCATGTAATGAAATGTTTTAAGGTCGCGTAACTAGGATTTAGACAACTCTGATATGTAAATTAAGTTTGATATTTATGACATTATTATTATTATTCCGCTCAAAGAAATGGTATCGTGAAGCACTGAGTTCGGGTTTCAAGTACCTGAATTTGGGGGCGTCACAGGTTGGTATCAGAGCTTTAAGGTTAGAAACCGTAGGTGGGAGTAGACCTTAGGCTATAACCTTAGAGCAGAGGAAAATATTGAAAATACAAATAACTCATATAGAGTTTAAAAGGAGATGAATTGAATAAATTCATCGTCAAACCAAATAAAAGATAACTTATATAAAAGTATTAATTGTTGTGTGTATCTATTATATACTAATCTAGAAAATTCTGTGTAGATGTCAGGAGGAAAAGGATTAGGATACCCTTAGATCGTAAAGAAGGAGTCAATCTCCATAACCGAGCCAATGTCAAAGCCAATAGCTGAAATAGACGCTCACGTTGAAGATAACCTTGATGAGGTGATCATTTTAGAGAATATAAGACTTAACCCGAAATGGTGGAATCGACAGAGCAGTGATTCGGACACCAAAGTTGAAGCTGATCAAGCATCAACCGAAGTGCAGAATCTGAGGAATAAGGTTTCTTCTCTGGAAAAGTTGTGGGAAATAGAAAAGCTACTAAATAGCCAATTACGAAAAGCATTAATCGAAACGATGGAAGAACAAGATAAGCTTAAAATCCAAATTAATCTGATGGGAGTCAAGAGCAGCATATCGTGTACAGCTCTGAGCAAGAAGGGAAAAAGAAAGATAGAAGACCACGACGTAGGAAAACCTGATAGGGAGAAAGGGAAAAAGTTATGTTACATTTGCGGTTATGAGGGACATACCTCTCTGTATTGTCCCAACTATAAACCAGGTGCATGTTTTATCTGTGGATTGGAAGGTCATCGAGCGAAAGGTTGTCCAGGATCAGGAAAAGGCGTAGTGAATAAGTAGTATAAGTACTATTTGAATATGTGTGTTCTATGATAAGTATGTCTGTGTAGTATTTCTAACTTATATATAAGTTGTAGCAGCGATTCCCGACTTTTGTGGTCACAAAGGGATATCGGATGTTTAAAGCAGTATGTGTTATGTTATGTACTATGAAATTGTTGAATGAATATGAAGTTATGTTTTGTTAATAAAACAAGTTTAAAATATTTAACTTATACGATAAGGTTTAGAATATAAGTAATAAAATATAGATTATGTTTTATTTAACCAGATAATGCCGCCAAGACGTCAAACTCGAAACCAAAGGGCAGAAGAATCTGTCAACAATGCTAGAGGACAACAACCAGACCTGATGCAGAATTTCGCGAACAAGGTAGCTCAATCCATGCAAAATGGAATGCCGACCGCGGGGAATCAACCAGACAATCAGTTTGCAAACTTCAAGAATTTTAAGGCCGTAGGACCGCCGGAATTTAGAGGTACCACTGATCCAATAGAAGCCCAAACTTGGGTTAAGGAAATAGAAAAAGCGTTTGTAGTCGCTAGGTAGCCGAGGGTCAAAAGACGCCTTTTGCCACCTATATGATGAAAGGAGGCGAATTTACGTGGGAGGCAAATCAAGTTAGGGCGGAGAGAAGGAGTGATAGCATGGACTAGGTTTAAGACGTTGTTCTTTGAGAACTATTTCTCAAATCCGATGTGCGTGCTAGGATGGAGGTGAAGTTTTTAGAGTTGAAGCAGAGAGAACGATTCTGGAGTATGCCGCAAAAGTTCAATGAATTAGTTAGGTTTGCTCCGCATCAAGTTGATACATGAGGCAAGGAAGGCAAGGAGGTTTGAGCTGGGCTTAAAACCTCGGCTCTACAATAAGGTGGCAGATTGAGAGATAAATACTTTTGCAGCACTTTTGGAGAAGGCTATCATAGCCGAAGGGGGAAGTGAGGCCATGAGCCTCTACAACAAGGAGAAAAAGAGCAAGGGTAAGGTTGAGGGAACTGGGAAGGTAGAGGTAGGTAGTGGTAGTAGGATTGGAAAAAGAAAGTGGAACAATTTTGGGATTGTCCAAGTCAAACAGGAAGGTGTGAGGAAGCAGGCTGTGCAGTGTAAGAATTGTGGAAAGAATCATTCAGGAGAGTATCTTAGTGGTAAGTTCGTGTGCTATAAGTGTGGGCAGGAGGGACATATCTCTCCTAACTGCCCCAATCCTAGGATGAACAATGGGTACTTTCTGTATGGATCAACGGAACATAAGGTCAAAGACTGTCCGAAAAGAAGGATGGATGTCGGAAGCGTGAATGCGGGGAGAGGCAACGAAACACTGGCGATAACGGGACCAACTTCAACAAAACCAACCGCAAGAGTCTTCAACATGATGGTTCAGGATACCGTAGCGAAATAGGGATGGAACTTGTGAATTATTCGAATCAATTTCATTTTCTTATATATGATTTTATTTTGTTATAAAGAAATTTTGAAGGAGAAATTTGAGTTCTGTTAGAAATCAAATTTCCGTATGATTAGAAGGATAAGTTTTATGTTAAATAGTTAAAGATCAGTTTGATCGAATCTGATCGAGATCTACTTGAAATGACTGTGTATGTTATTTTACCTAGTATCTATAAGTTTTGAAGCGGTGATTCCGGGGACGGAATCCTTATAAGGGAGGGTGGATGTAATACACCAGTATTTTCAAAATAATTAAATAATAAATTTTGCATTTAATTTTTTTTATAAAAGTAGGATTATGTGCAAAGAAAAGTATAGGTATTTATGTGACAAATAAAACCTATTTATTATGTGAATAATTATAAATAAATTCTTTTAAGAATTATTGATCATTATAGGTTATATTCTTATTATAAATTAATTTTGTAATAAAATATCTATTATTTATTTTCCATGAAAATATGATTATTATAAATATGATATGATTATAAGGATTATTATGATTTGTATTTTATTATATTAGTTAAGTTAATTATTTTAACTTAATTAATAATGTTATATATGAAGGTTATGTTTGATATGGATTCAAAACCCTAATACTCGGACTTTGAATAAGGAATGAGAATATTAATGTAATATTAATTATATTTCAAAGAATATAAACATGTTTTATATGTGTGTAATGTTAATGTGTAGAATGCTTTAGTAAAGCGAAGGCAAACCCTAGCGTTATTGATAAATTATAGTATATAAGTCAATTACGACTATAAAAATTATTAAGTTATTATGTAGTGTAATTTATGGAAAATATTATATTTAATGTTAATTAGGTAAACCCTAATTAATATCTAGAAACCCTAATTATTAATTTAGCAAAGTCGAACCCTAGTAATTAATATATTATAAATATTATAAAGCCTAATTTATAAATCCTAGGTAATTAGTAAACCTAATTTAATTAGAGAACCCTAATTCACATTTTTAGAAACTAAGATTCCAATTTTAGCCCTAATCTCAAAATCCTAGAACATGGACTTTTGGAGCTCTAGGGTTAAACTCTAATGGGTGAGAGGAAATGTCAACATTGCCACTAAAAGTAAAAAGCAAATGACCAAACTACCCTTTTGATTATTTTAATATGGTGGAGTGTAGATCTAGCCCTAGTAAGGAGTGGGTGACTAACTCTAGCTAGCCATGTGGTCTAATACCAACCTTTAATCATTCAAATCTGACCAGCCATAACAATTCCACCATATTATATATTGATTGAGAGAGAGAAATGCTACTAACTTTGCTCATTTTTCACCAACACTCAACCAAGCTTCTCTCTCTCCAACCCATGAAATTCTTGATCATTTCAGTCCCCAAGACCAGCCCCACTAACAACCACAACAAACTCAGTAGCCAAGAATCAAAATTTGATCATAGAAAGGTAAAACCCTAAACCTAAATTTTGATTTTTGATTTCATGTTAGATGTTATGTTTAAATGTTTAAAGTTATGTTATAAGGTGCCATTTAGTGATCTGGGTTGTTATAACTCAGATCCATAACACTTAGATGCTCAAAATTGATGATTTTAGAAATCTGGAAATTTTATTTTCTTGTTGTCTGACAGTGAATGTCAGGCCTTGTAGATCCGTGTTCGTTTATTATTTTGGTGATTTAAAGGTTTAAAGTTATAGTCTAGTAAACGGTCTACACAATAAAGCTTTTATCTCTCCCAGAAAATATATAGAAGCAAAGTTATACTTGGTCAAAGTAGCATTGACCAACTGTTCTTGACGAAATCTGGGAAAACCCAGAAACCTGAAGAACAAAGATCCGACCCATACTTTGAATTTGGTTCAAAACTTGAGATGGTGATGTCGCCATGATAATCGATGTTATGTTGTTGTACTCGACATCACTACTACAAGTTTGTAATAGATCTCAGACACCTATATGCTTACAGAGAAAATCGATTTTTGAGAATTAAATTTTATTTTTATTAAATGAATTTAATGGATTATTTATGGAGCAAGCTAATTGAAGGTCGTTTCTATGACTTAAACATATCGAGCGTCGTAGAGTATTTTGCTCACGTGGTAGAATTAAAGTGTTTGAATTTCCAAGATAAAAATAAAAGCTTTCAGAAATTTTTGAAAAATACTATTCACGCATTTCTGCTCGGGAATTATTTTTGAACTTCCGAGAAATACGTAACGATAGAATATCGATGTGAGATGGAATATCCAATAATATTTCAGTTATGAAAAACGTAATATTTCTCCTGTGGACTTAAAACCTAACGTTTAAGGAAAATGATTTACGAGAAGGAAGTGTAATGTGATTAATGAATTAAACGATGATTGTATAATACGTAGGTATTGTACGAGGTAGAGAATACGAGTATGATACGAGGTATTATACGAGTACGTATGAATGATGGTATATCGTATATATTGAATAAATATACGAGGGGAATACGAGATGAATACGTGATTATACGTTATAAGGCTTTAAGCTCAATGTATTGAATTTGTAAAATTGGTAGGATTTGTTAAGTATTATGTGAGCCATGTAAAGAATGATTAAGTCCAATATAATTTAATGTACAAACCCAAGTGTTTGTAATGTGAAGCCCAAAGTAAATTAATGTAAGCCCAAATGATTTAGTTAAGCAAATTATGCTAGAAACCCAAAGTATGAACCTATGGGTTATAGGATGGTTTAAACCCATGGAGCAATCCATGGATAACCCAAAGTGGTGAGTAAGAAAAGAAACTTAAGGGCTAAGTGTTGTGGGGAGAAAGTAAACTTAATGACCAAGTAGACTTAAGGGCTAAACAATGGATAACTTAAGTGGTGGGCAAACAAAGTGCTTATGTGTGATTAACAAGTATACTTAGTGATTAAGAAAGTGTGATGGCCAAGTTTAGGTGGTGAGCAAGTTAACTTAGTCACAAAGTAATGAATAGTAAGGAGGTGGAGTGGCCTAAAAGAGTAAACTACTCTAACCTTGAAAATTCTATAAATAGAGAGCCTGTATTTCATTTTGTGTTTTGATTCATTTTCATCCCACAAGTTGAGAGCTTATATGGTAGAGAATAAGAACATATAAGTTAGACTTCCTTGTTAGATTTTCCACCAACAACTTATGGCTTATTGGTTTGAGAGAAAAAGCAAGGAAAGATAGAAGTTGACCTTTGTTAGATTTTCAAGAAGCAAGAAGAAGATTAAGGTGTAGCAAGTGAATATACAAGAGTAAGTATTCTTGAACCATGATTCTTTTTCTCTTCCATTGTTAGAGAAGGGGGTATTGGTAGAACTAGTATGCTAAGTAATGATAAATCAAAGGGCTTAAGTCTTAATAAGCCGTAATAATTCACGAACAAGTCATTTCTACTTATATAAGTTATGAACTTATGAAGATCTTGTAAGAACTTGTCATATGATAATGGTTATGAAGTTAGTAGGAACTTAATAAGAAATTGTAAGAACTTGTAACATGTTTACATTAATGGCACTAGTATGATAAGAAGATGCAAGAATGATGGTTAAAAGATTAAAGCCATGATAAATCATAAGAAATAGAATTATAAGTAGTTTATGAGTTTTGAACTTATTAAAAACAAGTAATAACTTATTATGCTTATAAGTTAATGAAGCATGTATGTCAAGATGTTAGTATAATGGATTGAATCTAAGTGAAATGGTTTAAAAATCTCAAGTAACGAAGTTTCGCCGGAATTTACATGATTAGACGACAATCGTCGAATTCATGAAATTCTCGGAATGGAAGTCGAATTTTGATATTGAGCTTGGAAACATTGGTTCTCAATGGAGACAAGTCGTATTTGTCATTATAGAGTTGCGGACTCAAAAATGGCCGGATTCTGACTTAGAACGAAGAAACGAAAGCGTTGAATGTTCACGAACGCTTATCGTTTTAAGTTAAAATGGACTAATAGGTGAAATTTTAGCAAACAAAGTCGAATAGATAAAATTCTTGCATGAATGCATAGAGTACACGCATGAACCGTAGGCTCTTGAATTTTGGACTTAACCAAAGAAGTTACGGTCTCTTCTCATGAAGTTGAAAATCATCAAAACTATATACTTATAACGAAGTCCGTTACGACTCAACTTAATGGGAATCTCAACAAGTGAGCTCCAAGACACTACAAACTCAACTCATACCAAACGATGAGTTAACAAAGGACTCACCGACGATCTCTAAGCCTTAAAAGCTAGAAAAAAGACCGTAGAAATTAAAAACTTAGACGACAAGAATGGTTTCAAGAAATGAAGGGGAAATTGTTGAGTAACGAACTAATGAACTTAATTAAACATTATTAAGTTATAATTAAACCTTAAGTATTATCACTTAGGGTTAAAGAAAGTCAATTAAAGATGAACGTGAACGATATGCAATAAGTATACTTAACCAACGACGATCGAGTCTCAGATGATAACGTAAGGACGTTAGTAAGCTGTGAGGAAGGATAATTAACTTGATCCGAGTTGTATTAATGAAATAACTTCACTTAAGTTATGGAAGAGACAGAAGTCGGTAAGAATGATGTAAAGAATAACGAAAAGCCGGAACCAATAATAACAAATCTAATACTTGATTAGATTGAGAAGTAGGGTAAGATTCTTTAGGAACTATGTATGTTCATTCATGACCTAATGTGGTATGTTATGTGATTATGTATTGTAGAGATTGTAAAGACTCAAAGGAAACGTAATTATACTGTAGCAGACGCTGAAGACAAGTTTTTCTTAAACGCTTGTCTAACCTTCGTGTTAGCTAGGTTTTCAAAATGATTCACGTTATAAGATGCATGTATGATTTCAAAGAAAGGGTCGAGATGCCGCTTTAACTCTACTAGACTAATCTTGATAGATTGATTGATTTCTTTATAAGTCTTTCAATATAGAATTGCTAACGCTATCCTATGCCAACTCTTTGGTACGGATTCAAGGTAAGCTTCAAATATGTATAAACAAATGTATTTTCATCGAGTATTCGATGGGCACGTGAGGTTGCCACAACTTAAACGTATACACGCTTAATGGATGTAGTGTTGATCAACATAGGGTACTATAGTGATCACCTAGATGTACTAAATAAGCAATGCTTTGGACTTACGGACTTCGTGCGGGTTGTCCTTTTCAAAGAAACTATAAGACGTTCACGTCTTGAACCGATAATTGATGAATATTGTATTGTTGTTGTAAAATGTTTTGAAGGAAAAGGAAAGCTATTTTAAATTATTGATAGTACTTCGTAACTATCATCCAGTTATTGAAGATATACGATTCCTATGTTTCAAGCATTCTTTTAAAATGAAATTGTTGTACTTGTTGAGCTTGTTATGCTCACTCTTGCTTGAACCATATGAATGCAGCTTAGACCAAATGGACCGAAGGATTCTGCAAGGATAAAGAGAAGGCTAAAGTGAACGTGTAGATTGCCTATGTAATAGTATAGGTTTGTAATGATAATATTTGATATTATGACAAGAACAAATGTAACGGTTATAAAGAACCTGGGGAATGGTAGTATTGTTTTGGAATATATATAAGATATATTCGTTCTTTTGAGGCATTTCAATTGAATGTTTGTGTGAATCAGAAGCACCGTGGAGCACCATATATGCGGGGTTGAAAGAGACCCAATTTGGGGGCGTCACACGGGTTGGTATCAAAGCATTAAGTTATAAAACTTAAGGGGGGAAGAACCTTAGTCTAATAACCTCGTTAAGGAAGAGAAGTCCGAATGAAGTAAACTCGAGCTTTCCTTAAGTTGAATGAGTCAATAAGGTATTGAGGAAACTCAGTACCAAAAGATTTAAAAGATGGAAAGTAACCCTAAATAAATTAAATGTGATTTGTGCTTATATGATTCTGTGTTATGTACTAATCAACATATGTGTTATTGTAGGATGTCAATCGATAGCTTGATGTATAGAGATATACACGCGGTGAGTGAAGAGCATGTGAACCAAGTAGAGACTGTACCTATGCCGGTGGCGGAGGTACCGTTAGTGATTCTAGCAGAGTCGGAGGCAAAGGAGTACTTTTCCAAGGAAGACTACTCAGAGGGAGAGATGGATATATCGTCATACCTTAGTATGATGAATGATATGGAGGAAGAAAGAGAGGTAACATCGGTTACTACAGTGGTACCTACATTGGAGTCATCACCTCCAGATGCAATGGAAGCATTGTATCTGGCAGCGCTTGACAGGAATGTGCAACTGGGTACAGTTGTTTAGAATCAGAGTGAAGAGATTAGTTATCTCCATGAAGCTAAGAAGTCTGCAGAAGCAGATTTTGAGTTAGAGCACGATAAGCAGGTGCTTATGGCGAGCAGCATTTAGGAATTTTAAAGCGGGCCGATGAGCTTCATAGAGAATCTGGGGAGAAGGACCGGAAGATAGCACGGATGTCTTACATCCATGAGAGTGCACATAAGGATTTCAAGCTGAAGGTTTCTTGTTATTCCATTGAGTCAGGTCAAACCCGTCATATGATTAGTCGGGATACTGTAGCAATGATTGCAAATGCGAAACACGAGGATGCTGTTATGCATTATTAGAAATCTAAAGTTATAAATATGTGTGTAATGACGTAAAACCCTCTTTTAAAGGGTAGTCTTTTGTAAATCCCAACTTTTGTGAAGTTCAATTGTGGGATAGAAAATGTAATAGCTTTTGGCTATAGACAACAAGTTGTAAATAGTTTCAAACTATGAAAGAGCATATGAATATAAATAAGTTTTCATGGAAATGATTTGTTATGATGCGATCTGGTATGGGGCGATTATTAACGAAGTAAGTAAATAGATAATAATGATATTTTATTTATTTAATCTGAATAATGCCGCCTAGGAGAAGATAACGTAATCAGGAAGCAAAATCATGTAATGATAATGAAGGGGGTCTAAACAACCCTATGCAAGAGTTCGTTAATTTATTAACGGCTGCATTTAACCAAACCAAGGGTAGAGTACCCGCGGACCTTAGGGTAGCTAGAACGATTACCTATAAATAGTTTAAAAGCGTAGGTCTGCCGGAGTTCAAAGGAACGACGGACCTAATAGAGTCCCAGACATGCGTAAAACTACTAGAGAAGGCGTTTTGTTATTACAAACATAGGTGAGCGGCATAAGTTTTCTTTTGTGACTTACCTAAGGAAGAGTAAAGCCAACTTTTGGTGGGAGGCTCACCAGGGTGGGGCTGGAATAGAGGTAGTAACGTGGGAACAATTCAAGAAGGTTTTCTTCGAGAATTATTTTCCCTATAAGACATGTGAGGGAGTATAGACACTGAGTTCTTAGAACTTAAGCAAGGGGACATGACATTTCCCCAGTACGCGACCAAATTCAAATGAATTGGCAAGGTTTGTTTCACATCAAGTGGACAAGGAGGATGTGAAGGCTCGTAGATTGGAGCAGGGCCTGAGACCCTAGCTCTATAGTGGGATTTTGGTGATCTAGAGTGTTTCCTATGGGATCATTCTGGAGAAGGTGATTATAGCATAAGGTGATAGTGAGTTGTAGACTCAATACCACAAAGAGGGAAAATATGAGAGCAAGAGAGAGGGAGGAACCAAGGTAGAGAATGGTAGTGGCAGTATGCCAAAGAGACATAAATTTTTAACTCCGAGAATACAGAAGTGGGACAAGGGGATCCTAAGTGAAGGATCGAGGCGAGTAAGACGTGTGGAAAGACTTATCTAGGAGTTTGTCTGGAAGGGATTATAAATACCTTTAAAACATTAAGATAGAGGAGGAGGGATTAACTTTCGTTAAATTATATTCGTGAAAATTATTTCATGGATAATAGAAGTAAGTAGGTATCAGTAGATAAGTACTGTTCATGTTTAGAGAATTGGAGAAAATTCTCGGTATGAATGGGTTGATTAACCATAGAGCTATAACAAATAGTTATAAGTAAAGTGTGAACCTTTAGTTTTCTCGGATCTAAGGTTGTAATTTACGAACATTATTATTATTGTCGAACCATGACGTAAGTTAGGAGGATGTTAAGGAAGAGGATGAGTCGTTACGGTTGCGTATCGACTATTGTAATAGAAGTAAGTTAGCAGTTAATAATAAATACCCATGGCCCAGGATCGATAATCTATTTGGTCAGTTGAGAGGGGCAAAGAATTTTTATAAAGATAGATGTATGTATGGGGTATAGTCGGTTAGAAGTAAGGAAGAAGGAGGAGGTACCTAAGATGACGTTCAGAATTTGTTATGGTTATGACAAGTTTCTGGTTATGTCATTTAGGTGGACTAATGTGCGGAAGTAGGATTTTCCGTAAGGGGCGCTAATCAAGTCGGTGGGCAATTTGATAGTTACCCTTGTGGGATGCTATGGTTGAAGGTACCATTAGAGTCACAGGATTTAAAAGAAAGGTTGATTAAGGCACCTGTATTATCTTTATCAGATGATACGAGGAAGTTTTGTAGTGTATCTCGATGTTTTCATAGATGTTATGATTGCGTGCTCTTATAGCATGGCAATGTCATTGTACATCACGCCAGTTAAAGGGTTATGAGGAGGTCTATCCTACTTATTATCTATAATTGGCAGCAGTAGTTTTTGAATTAAAAATATGAAGATAGTATTTATACGGAGAGAAGCGTGAGATATACAAGGACTCTAAGAGTCTGAAATATATCTCCACACAGAAGAGTTGAATATGTAGTAGAGAGAGGACTGTGATATCTTATATCATTCAGGGAAGGTAAACGTTGTAGCCGACGCATTAAGTAGGAGGGGTAGGGAAAGCTATCGATGCTAACGACTCAGAATGAGTTAATAACGAAAATGGTAAGATCAGAGTTAGAAGTTAAATTAAGGAATGAAGGGGTAGAATTGTTATTCAAAACGTAGACTCAATCCACGATAATGGAGTGAGTTAAGTAAGTACAACTAAGTAACGAGGGATGCAAGCGAATGAAGAAGATGATGCAGGATAAGTAGAAGACTAAGTATAGTCTTATTTTGAGGGAGGAATTTGAGTTCCAGATAAGTACGAGTTAAAAGAAGAATTAATAAAAGAAAGATCGTGTAATGTATTAATAAGTGTTTAACTTCCAACTCAGATTATTGATAGGAAGTGATAAGTCATGTGAATTAAGATAATACCTTCGATGAAGGTGAAATAAAAGAACCACAATGTCAAAGAAGCATTTTGGGAACTCGAGATTAAAATAAAGGAAAAATTATCCTCTGTGGTGTAGGTATTATTAGCGAGATTCTGGGGACAGAATCCTTATAAGGAGGGAAGAGTGTAACGCCCCAAGAAAATCGGATTTTTGAGAATTAAATTTTTATTTTTATTAAATGAATTTAATGGATTATTTATGGAGCAAGCTAATTGAAGGTCGTTCTATGACTTAAACATATCAGAACGTCGTAGTATTTTGGCTACGTGGTAGAATTAAAGTGTTTGAATTTCCAAGACGAAAATAAAAGCTTTCCAAGAAATTTTCCAAAAAACACTATTCATGCATTTCTGCTCGGGAATTATTTTTGAACTTCCGAGAAATACGTAACGATAGAATATTGATGTGAGATGGAATATCCAATAATATTTCAGTTATAAAAAACGTAATATTTCGCCTGTGGACTTAAAACCTAACATTTAAGTAAAATGATTTACGAGAAGGAAGTGTAATGCGATTAATGAATTAAACGATGATTGTATAATACGTAGGTATTGTACGAGGTAGAGAGAATGAATATGATATGAGGTATTATACGATGCACGTATGAATGATGGTATATCGTATATATTGAATAAATATACGAGGGGAATACGAGATGAATACGTGATTATACGTTATAAGGTTTTAAGCTCAATGTATTGAATTTGTAGAATTGGTAGGATTTGTTAAGTATTATGTGAGCCAAGTAAAGAATGGTTAAGTCCAATATAATTTAATGTACAAACCCAAGTGTTTGTAATGTGAAGCCCAAAATAAATTAATGTAAGCCCAAATGATTTAGTTAAGCAAATTATGCTAGAAACCCAAAGTATGAACCTATGGGTTATAGGATGGTTTAAACCCATGGAGCAATCCATGGATAACCCAAAGTTGTGAGTAAGAAAAGAAACTTAAGGGCTAAGTGTTGTGGGGAGAAAGTAAACTTAATGACCAAGTAGACTTAAGGCTAAACAATGGATAACTTAAGTGGTGGGCAAGCAAAGTGCTTATATGTGATTAACAAGTATACTTAGTGATTAAGAAAGTGTGATGGCCAAGTTTAGGTGGTGAGCAAGTTAACTTAGTCACAAAGTAATGAATAGTAAGGAGGTGGAGTGGCCTAAAAGACTAAACTACCCTAACCTTGGAAATTCTATAAATAGAGAGCCTGTATTTCAGTTTGTGTTTTGATTCATTTTCATCCCACAAGTTGAGAGCTTATATGGTAGAGAGAATAAGCACATATAAGTTAGACTTCCTTGTTAGATTTTCCACCAACAACTTATGGCTTATTGGTTTGAGAGAAAAAGCAAGGAAAGATAGAAGTTGACCTTTGTTAGATTTTCAAGAAACAAGAAAAAGATTAAGGTGTAGCAAGTGAATATACAAGAGTAAGTATTCTTGAACTATGATTCTTTTTCTCTTCCATTGTTAGAAAAGGGGGTATTGGTAGAACTAGAATGCTAAGTAATGATAAATCAAAGGGCTCAAGTCTTAATAAGCCGTAATAAGTCACGAACAAGTCATTTCTACTTATATAAGTTATGAACTTATGAAGATCTTGTAAGAACTTGTCATATGATAATGGTGATGAAGTTAGTAGGAACTTAATAAGAAATTGTAAGAACTTGTAACATGTTTACATTAATGGCACTATATGATAAGAAGATGCAAGAATGATGGTTAAAAGATTAAAGCCATGATAAATCATAAGAAATAGAATTATAAGTAGTTTATGAGTTTTGAACTTATTAAGAACAAGTAATAACTTATTATGTTTATAAGTTAATGAAGCATGTATGTCAAGATGTTAGTATAATGGATTGAATCTAAGTGAAATGGTTTAAAAATCTCAAGTAACGAGGTTTCGCCGAAATTTACACGATTAGACGACGATCGTCGAATTCGTGAAATTCTCGGAATGGAAGTCGAATTTTGATATTGAGCTTGGAAACATTGGTTCTCAATTAAGACAAGTCGTATTTGTCATTATAGAGTTGCGGACTCGAAAGTGGCCCGATTCTGACTTAGAACGAAGAAACGAGCGTTGAATGTTCACGAACGTTTATCGTTTTCGTTAAAAATGGACTAATAGGTGAAATTTTAGCAAACGCAGTCGAATAGATAAAATTCTTGCATGAACACATAGAGTACGTAATTTGTGAACTGTGGGCTCTTGAATGAGCCAATTCGGACTTATAACAAAGAAGTTACGAGTCCGGGAATCTCGCAAAGTTAAAAATCATGTCAAAACTATCTCGTGGCTCGAGTCCGGGCCATGCCACACTCAAAGCTTAAATGACCCAGTACATGCAAAGTAAAGCGAGCTTTAGACACCTGCAAACTCAGCGCCAAGTAAAGGATAGTTAACAAAGGGACTCAGTCCATGATACGAAGTCCGATCCGCCAAGCCCTAATAAATGACAAGCAAATGATACAACAACAAAGGATCACCGATCACGCCATGACCTTTAAAAAGCTAGACAATAAAGAAATGTTTACAAGTAGAAGATGAAGGGAAATTGTTGAGTAACGAACTATTGAACTTAATTAAACATTATTAAGTTATAATTAAACCTTAAGTATGATCACTTAGGGTTAAAGAAAGTCAATTAAAGATGATCGTGAACGATATGCAATAAGTATACTTAACCAATGACGACCGAGTCTCGGATGATAACGTAAGGACGTTAGTAAGCCGTGAGGAAGGATAATTAACTTGAACCGAGTTGTATTAATGATATAACTTCACTTAAGTTATGGAAGAGACAGAAGTCGGTAAGAATGATGTAAAGAATAACGGAAAGTCGGAACCAATAATAACAAATCTAATACGGGATTAGATTGAGAAGTAGGGTAAGATTCTTTAGGAACTATGTATGTTCATTCATGACCTAATGTGGTATGTTATGTGATTATGTATTGTAGAGACTGTAAAGACTCAAAGGAAACGTAATTATACTGTAGCAGACGCTGAAGGCAAGTTTTTCTTAAACGCTTGTCTAACCTTCGTGTTAGCTAGGTTTTCAAAATGATTCACGTTATGAGATGCATGTATGATTTCAAAGAAATGGTCGAAGCCAGTTTTAACTCGGCTAGACTAATCTTGATAGATTGACTAATTTCTTTATAAGTCTTTCAATATAGAATTGCTAACGCTGTCCTATGTCAACTCTTTGGTACGGATTCAAGGTAAGCCTGAATATGTATAAACAAATGTATTTTCATCGAGTATTCGATGGGCACGTGAGGTTGCCACAACTTAAACGTACACACGTTTAATGGATGTAGTGTTGATCAACATAGGGTACTATAGGCTGATCACCTAGATGTACTCGTAAGCAATGTCGGACTTACGGACTTCGTGCCGGGTTGTCCTTTTCAAAGAAACTATAAGACGTTCACGTCTTGAACCAGAATTGATGAATATTGTTGTTGTAAAATGTTTTGAAGGAAAAAGGGAAGCTATTTTAAATTATTGATAGTACTTCGTAACTATCATCCAGTTATTGAAGATATACGATTCCTATGTTTCAAGCATTCTTTTAAAATGAAATTGTTGTACTTGCTGAGCTTGTTATACTCACTCTTACTTGAACCATATGAATGCAGCTTAGACCGAATGGACCGAAGGATTCTACAAGGATAAAGAGAAGGCTAAAGTGAACGTGTAGATTGCCTATGTAATAATATAGGTTTGTAATGATAATATTTGATATTATGACAAGAACAAATGTAACGGTTATAAAGAACCTGGGGAATGGTAGTATTATTTTGGAATATATATATAAGACATATTCGTTCTTTTGAGGCATTTCAATTGAATGTTTGTGTGAACTGTAGCACCGTGGAGCACCATATGTCGGGTTGAAAGAGACCCGGATTTGGGGGCGTCACACGTTCTACACACTGCAAGCTTAATATCACAAAAACCTTACACGTATAGCAAGTAGTGGAGGCCCAAAGTAACACCCTCGAGCTGTTCTTCATTCTGGGTAACCCGTAAATGAAGAACAGTCTCTGACAGCCACTCTGATGGCTTATATCTCTCGGTTGTGTTATTGTTGGACCTTGTTAGTTGTTGTTAATTGTTGTGTTACACTAGTACTACAATATCTAATCAATGTCTAGCCCAGAAGCTCTATACACACTGAATTAAACTTGGTCAAACGTACCCCCTCGTTAACTGCATTGTCAGTGTTCTTGAGCTCAAGAACAACAACAGCGACAGACAGTGTCGCTATAGCCTATAGCGACGGTTTCTATTATTTTTATTTTCTAATTTCCAGAAAATGATTTAAAAATAGAAATAAATTCTAAAAATCATTTAACAATAGTAAATAAATTTCGAAAATTATGAAATCAGTTTTTAAAATTATTTTAAGTCAATAAACATTAACTTTTAATAATTTGGCATATTTTCCATAAATATTAGTAATTATTTGGATATTATTTATTTAGTAAATGCACTAAATAAATTAACTAAAAATGATTTTATTATGTTAAAAATCTTTTTAAATGATAATTAGGTATTTAATAATATTTTAAGTTATAAAATGTAACTTTCAATATTTTAAAGTAAATTTCATTAATTATTTAATATTAATGATATTAGATTTATTTAATAATTATATTCAATAAATAGATTAAAAATGATTTTATTGATTTAAAAATCATTTAAAATGATATAAATGGTTTAAACATATTTTAAGTAATTATAAGTGAGTTTTAATATTTAATGAATAATACCTTAATATTTTAATATTATTGGTAATTGTTTAAAAATGATTTTGAATGTTTTAAAAGTCATTTAAGGGTAATATTAATACTTTAAAATATTTTGAGTTATTAAAAATAACTTTGATATTTTGGCAATGGTTGCATTAATATTATAATATTATTTAAATATTAATGATAATAGAATTATCTAATATTTAAATCCTTTAATAATGATTCTAGAGTTTAAAAAATCAAGATAAATTATAATAATTATTTAGAAATTATTATAAGTCATTTAAAAATAATATGAATGGTATTTAAAATATCCAGGATAATATTGAACTGCATGAGAGAGTTTTCAACTCAATAATTACTCGATAAAGCCGTCGGTACACCAAAATGCCACCGAAATTGATCCGAAACTGTATAGTTTGATTGTATAAGTATTTGTTTATGTCTTAATGATTAATATAAGTATGAGACAATATAATTAGGATATGTGTTGACTGTAAATAACAGTACTATATGTTATATGTTATTCTAATCAATAGAACAATCTTATAAATGATAGGTCGTTGAATTAAAGATATAATTAAGTTGTGTAAGCAGCAGACCAGACAAGTTTCTTAACTCTTACTCTTTTATTTGAGTAAGTATCTAAACTATCATTTACGTTGTGCAAGTATCCTAAACTCTTGTTTTACTTTATTCAACGGATATCGTAAGTAAGTATCTTCACATTTGCATTTTCTTTATGCAATGGACATGAGTAAGAAAGTTTCATATTTATATTATTATTGTACTAGATTATTAACCATATTGTCGTATATATTATATCCGATCATTGTTTATCAACATGATATTATATCATATAACTCAAATATATATTATGTTTGTTAATTTTGAAATATGATTATACAAGTGTCTTCACTTAGATAATCATTATAGTTAAACAAATGTTGATATATATATATATATATATATATATATATATATATATATAAATCTAAGCTATTTGATCAGCTAGACACAGATTTAGAAATATCGTTGAATATGATAAAACCTTCTTGTATCCAATCAAATTGTTTTGGTTCGGAATCCCAACTAAGTATGAACATCCCTAATCTGGGAAAAACTTTTGTGCGCCTAAGGCGGATATAATGAACGAGAATATCGTTCTGGTATGTAGTATTGATCAATACAGGGCATAACGGGCTGATCACCCCCCGTGCCTGTAAGTTATGATGGTTTGCAGATGAAGTTCTGTTTGACCTTTTTGAAAACTAAAAACTATGTTCATAGTCTATCGAATGCTCTCCATTTATAGTCAATACGTAGTTTCAAAATTGAAATAAGAATTGTTATGTTGTTTAGTGTTGCTTCAAAGATTTCACAACTATTGCTTCGTTGTTGAAGAGTCGTTCAAAGAAAACATTTAATCCTTTCTGCTAATATTTATAATTGTTATTACTTGTTGGGCACTTAAATGCTCATTCTTGCTTAATTTAAATGTTTTCAGCTATGTATGATCGACCTGAAGGTTCAGGCAAGAACAAAGGGAAAGGAAAGCTATCAGATTAAGTTTGCGTTATCTTATGTAATAGCTAGACTTAAATAAATTGACGATATTTATTATCTATCATGTAATGAAATGTTTTAAGGTCGCGTAACTGGAATTTAGACAACTCTGATATGTAAATTAAGTTTGATATTTATGACATTATTATTATTATTCCGCTCAAAGAAATGGTATCGTGAAGCACTGAGTTTGGGTTTCAAGTACCTGAATTTGGGGGCGTCACAGCGCAAAGAGGCTGCGCGCCCGCGCTACGCACTAGTTCCAATTTTTACAGAACGCGAAATTAGCATCTGTTATAGGCCAAAAATCCCAAATCCACAGAAATTCACCAAACTTCAACATCTAAAACTTTGTAATATCATAGTTACATATGCTAAACATTATTCTATATATAAAAACATTACATATACATCATTTTGAGGAATCAAAATCATAGTTTTTCAAAATTTCCTCATTTTTACACTTTTAACGAATTCGATCACCACGAATTCATTTCTTAATCAATTGACATGATTCAAACTACGCCGCTTTCGTTTCTTAACATACTAACATAATCCAATATCAAATTACAGATTATAACACATATAGAGCATAATTTTTCGTACTTTCTAAAGCTATTTTTCAAACATAAACACTGTTATTTTCCTTTTCTTCCTACAACCAATTTACATGAATTTGATACTTTAACAACACTCATATAAGATAATTAACAGTATATAACCATATATGCAAGTATATATATCACTCTAACATAACTATAAATTTACAGGGAATAACCACTAAGAAATCAAAACATATAAATTAGAAGCAATTATACCTTAAATCCTTGATTATTGAAGCAATTGATATAGAATGTCTTCAATTCCTTCCCCTTCCATAGTAAAGCCCTCAATCTCTTAACAAACCTCTCTGTGTTTTTCCCTTTTCTCACCAACTCTCTGTTCTTAGTTTAGCCTTAGGCAAAGAAATAAGACGTCAAGTAATAAAATGGCCTCCACTAACCCACGTACACTTCCGTTATAAAACCCAAACAGACGTCAGTTGAATAAGCAAAAGGCCACAAGGCCTTGTTGGCTACCACTTAAACCCCCAACTAGATTATTTTAATAATATTTATATTATATAGTGTGACATCCTGGATTTTTAAGAATTAATAAATGAGAATTTAATAAATAAAATTCTTATTTTAAGATGTTTAAAGACAAGTATGTGTATATGTGTTATATTGTGAAATATGTGAATTGGTGTGAAGAGAATTTAAATGTTAATTTAATATTTATTGAAGTAAATAAATATTTTAATTGAATTATTTATTGAGATTATGTGATTAATATGGAGTAATGTAATTAAGTGTATTATATTAATTAAATGATTATTTAATATTTAATCAATATGTAATGATTTTGTGTTATAGTTCTAATTTAATTGAGATAATGTAGTGATGTGGTAATTGTTACATGAAGTTATAATTAACGAGTAATTATAATGTGACAATTTTATGTGATTAATTGATGTTAAACTTTTAATTAATTAAATTAATATTAAGATTTAATTAATTAAAGGATAACATTAAGAATATGTATTAAAGGATCTAATAAAAGAGTTAAAAGAGTTTTTAAAACCGTTTTCCCAAACAAGGCCTTACTTTTGTTTTAAACCTGTTTTACCCAAACAGGACCTTAACTATTAAAACCTGAATTTTAAAATAATATGGTTTTGCCAAACAAGCCTTAGGGCTTTTAAAATTATAATTTTTGTAACTTATATATTAAATTGATAATTAGTATATGTAATTATATTGGGAGTTACATATTCTATAATTATATGTGTTATATGTATATTGTATATACACTAAGTTATGTTAGTTTTCTAAACCTAAGTCTAAACTAAGAACAATAGAGAGAGAAAGGGGGCTGCAGATTTTGGTAGTTATAGGGAGTCTAGGAGGGGTCTTGGATCTTCATAAAACTTAAAATCATAAGCTACTTTGAAGGATCAAGAAGGCTTGCAAGAAGAAAAATGTAAGAAATTAAAAATTGAAAATTTTTGTGCTCTTTTTTGTTAGATCTTTATGAACCAAGCAACTTTTGTTTTGGATCATTAAAAACTCATGATTTATATGAGTATTGGTATTTTATATGTGTATCAAAGTATTTTTGAAATCAAAAGTTATATCCAAAGTGAGAAAATCAAGTTTTGTACCAAAAGGATTAAGAAAAAGCTTTCCTTTGTATGCTATATATATTTTTATGTTAGATTCTTTGGGTTCATGTGCTTAATGGTTTAAAATATGTTAGCATGCTAGATACATGAGTTAAAGGCAAAACCCCTTTGGAATCATTCAAATATGTTAAGAAATGAGCAAGTTATGAATTAAATCCCAAACTACCTTAACTGTTGAACACAAGCTACTGATCACTCACTTCTGTCCATTTTTCCGGGACCAAAACAGAACCAAAATAGATGTTTGATACATGGAAACTGTTGTTCGGGAAAGTAAGAATCCAACAATACCTATTGGACCTAAATCCGATTTGTAGATTTTGTTTTATAAGTGTTTCCGTTAAGGACCTCAAATCTAAAAAATGAACCAACTGTTGAAGAAAACCTTGCTGACCAGTCACTTTGGGCCTGATTTCCGGGACATAGACAGATTGGAATTTGGTGTTTGATAACTAAAAACTGTAGTTCAAGAACATACGGATCCAACGAGTCTGATTGGGCCTCAATCATAGTTGTGGATCTCGTAATACAAACGTTTATGTAAAAGACTCCAAAACTGAAAATGTTTACAAGGCATGTAATGGTCAGTCGGTAGTGGCCTGTTTTCAGAGTGCTATACTGTGTAAAATGGACCGTTTCTTGAGCCTAAAACGTAGCTCGGGAAGTCACGGTTCTAACGATACCAAGTGGGCCCAGATCAGACTTGTAGATTACCGTCTACAAGTGTTTCTGTGGAGGACCCCAACTTTAAACGAAAATTATAGAATACATAGAAAATAAATATTAGAAATTCATAATAAATTTGTAAAATTTATTTTAAAGCCTAAAAATGGGTTTTAATAATTTGGAATATATTTCATTGATATTTTCATATTTTTAAATATTAATGATAATTAATTTATTTAATTATTATATTAAATAAATTACTTAAAAATGATTTTAATACTTTAAAAATCATTTGAAATTATATAAAAGTGTAACGAAATATTTTAAGTTATTTTAATGACTTTTAATATTTTGTAATGAATTTCATTAATAAATTAATATTAATGATAATAAATATATTAAATAAATTGTGGAAAATTAGAATTAATGTTTTAAAATCATATAAAAATGATTTAAGGGTTAGAAAAATATTTTAAGTTAAAAAATATAACTTTTGATATTTTGTCATGAAAACACTAATATTTTAATATTAATGTCAATTATCGGATAATGGATTTAATCGCTTAAAAATCATATAAATATGATTTTATGGTATTAAAATACTTTGAAATATTATAAATATATTATAATATTATGACATATATTTCATTAATATTTGATATGAAATAAATATTAATGATAATGGAATTAAGTAGTATTTAATTCATATTAATATGATATTAATGATTGAAAAAATGATTTTGATAATAATTATCGAAAATTTTAGGTATTTTATATATTTTGACCGATGAAATTATGTAAGCTAATTTGTTAGGTTATATTATAAAATTAGACTATATAACAAATGATTGTATATCTTCAACTGATGATATTATTCTAATATTTGGAGATTATAGGTATTATCTATATTTGTAGGTCTTCTTATAAAAAGCGATATAGGTATTATTCTAATATTTGTAGATCTAGTAATCAATGGTACAGCGGTAATCAATGTTCTCTAACTCGATCTCGAGTTGATATTTTTGAAATATGCTTGGGATTAATCATTACTAATTATACCATGTCTATGAATTATTGATTCGCACTCTGTGCACATTGCATGTATTCATCAGGTATGAAAGGCTGATCACCTTCATTACCATTTGGTCCAGTTGATTTATTCATGTTCATTATTCGTTCAACTATAAAAATTTATTCATGCTCTTTCACAATGTATATTTTGTAGAAAGTTAGCCAGCTTATTGTTCAATTCTTTCAATCATGATATATCCTTAATTGAACTTATACTTGCTGGCCAAAATTGTTGCTCACCCTTGCTATATCATGATAAACATTGCAGATTATGTCGAATAGATTGGTTACAGGAAAAGTCAAAGACAAGTCAACTTTGGATTATATGTGCAGCTAAATTTGTAACAGTAATGTATTATAATAGCTTTATATGTCTGATAGGATATTGATTTAGGTATTATGTGAAGGTTCTCGACCTTAGGGATAGTGTGCTCGATTCAGTTAGTTCAGTTTGTGAAAAAAAAGATATGATTCAGAGAAGAATCATTCAAAATCAGAAAAGAAACAAGAATCACATTCTATCCAAACGATTATGCAGGCCAAGAAGTTGTTGAGTCAAGGTTGTGTGGGTTATTTATCTTACATAGTTAATACTCAGAAGAAGGGTGTGAAACTGGAAGAGATATCAGTGGTTAGGGAATTTGAAGATGTGTTTCCAGAGGATTTGCCAGGACTTCCGCCGGACAGAGAGATTGAGTTCGTGATCGACTTAGCGCAGGGAACAACACCGATATCGAAGGCCCCGTACAGAATGGCTCCGGTAGAGATGAAGGAACTGATGGTACAACTGCAGGAGCTATTAGAGAAGAAGTATATTCAACCAAGCGTATCATCGTGGGAAGTGCCGGTGTTATTCGTTAAGAAGAAGGATGGGTCAATGCGTCTTTGCATTGATTATAGGGAATTAAACAAAGACACTATTAAGAATAATTATCCGTTGCCAAGGATAGATGACTTGTTTGATCAATTGAAGGGTGCTAAATACTTCTCAAAAATAGATTTGAGAAGTGGGTATCACCAATTGAAGGTAAGGAAGGAGGATATACCTAGAACGGCATTCAGAACTCGGTATGGACATTACGAGTTTTTGGTAATGTCTTTTGGTTTAACCAATGCCCTTGCTGCATTCATGGATTTGATGAACAAGGTATTTAAACCATTCTTAGACAAGTTTGTTGTGGTATTTATCAACGACATTCAGGTGTATTCCAAAGCTCAAGAGGAACATGTGGAACATTTACGTATGACGTTGGAGACACTAAGAAATGAAAAGTTGTATGCGAAATTCTCTAAGTGTGAATTTTGGCTAGATAGTGTACAATTTCTCAGGCATGTGATTGACAAAGATGGGATTTCAGTGGATCCATCAAAAGTGGAAGCCGTAATCAATTGGGAAAAACCAAGAACGCCTTCGGAGGTGAGGAGTTTCATGGGACTGGCCGGTTATTATAGAAGATTTATTCAAGATTTTTCCAAGATTGCCACTCCGTTAACAAATTTGACAAGGAAAGCTGTAAAATTTGTTTGGACGGAGAAGTGTGAAGAAAGTTTTCAACATTTGAAGAAGAAGTTAAGTGTGGCACCTGTGTTGTCATTACCAGATAGTATAGAAAACTTTGTGGTATATAGTGATGCCTCACATAAAGGATTAGGATGTGTCCTTATGTAGAACGACAAAGTTATTGCATATGCATCAAGGCAACTGAAGGATTATGAGAAAGGGTATCCGACTCATGATTTAGAATTTGTTGCAGTAGTATTTGCTTTGAAGATATGGAGACACTATCTCTATGGAGAGAAATGTGAAATCTACACAGACCATAAGAGTCTGAAGTATATTTTCACTCAGAGGGACCTGAACATGCGTCAAAGAAGATGGATGGAATTGATAAAAGATTACGATTGTGAGATCTTTTATCATCCGGGCAAAGCGAATGTGGTTGTAGATGCTTTAAGCAAGAAAGGTAAAGAAAAAGTTGATGCTGATAACCACTCAGGAGGAGCTTATTTCAGCAATGACAAAGCTAGAGTTAGAAATAAAATTTCCAAAGGAATCCAGATGAACAACTATTCCAGATAGAAGTTGGTCCAACTTTAGTGGACCAGGTGAAGAATGCTCAACTACAGGATGAAGATTACAAAAAAATAAAGGAAGGTGTGAATGAACGTAAAGAGGTGAAATACAAGATCGATACCGAAGGGTTACTGAGATTCGAGGGAAGAATCTGGGTTCCAGCAGTACCAGATATTAGAGAAGAAATCTTGACTAAAGCTCATAATTCAAGATACTCAATTAATCCGGGAAGTACGAAGATGTATCAGGATTTACGACGACATTTTTGGTGGCCAAACATGAAAAGAGATGTTGCTGAATGTGTCACAAAATGCTTGACATGTCAAAGAGTCAAGGCCGAGCATTAACGACCAAGCGGATTACTTCAACCATTAGAAATAGTAGAATAGAAGTGGAAACACATCACAATGTATTTTGTGGTGGGTCTTCCAACTACTCAGAGAGGATGCGATGCGATTTGGGTGATAGTGGACAGACTGACAAAATTAGCACACTTTTTGCCAATTAAGATTAGGTTCAATCTTGATCAGTTGACAAGATTGTACGTTAAAGAGATCGTTTCGAGACATGGAGTGCTAGTGTCAATTGTGTCAGATAAAGATCCGCGATTTACGTCAAACTTCTGGAAGAGACTACAAGACTGTATGGGAACACAGTTGCGAATGAGTACGGCATACCATTCACAAACAGATGGCCAAAGCGAATGAACAATCCAGACATTGGAAGATATGCTTAGGGCATGCATCATGGATTTCAAAGGGAGCTGGGAAGAACATTTATTGTTGGTGGAATTCACCTACAACAATAGTTACCACGCGAGCATCGACATGATGCCTTACAAAGCATTATATGGCTGGAAGTGCAAAACTCCACTACGCTGGGATGAAGTCAGTGAATGCCAACTGTTAGGACCAAAACTGGTACAACAAACTGCTGAGGTTGTCAAACTCATCAGGATAAGATTGGTAGCAACTCAAGACAGACAGAAGAAGTATAATGATCAACACGAACAAGATCGTGCATTCGACGTAGGAAATTACGTATTCCTAAAAGTTTCTCCTTAGAAGGGGAAAATTCATTTTGGTAAAAAGGGAAAGCTAAGCCCAAGGTTTATTGAATCCTTCGAAGTGCTGCGAAGAGTTGGAGAAGTAGCTTACGAGGTAGATACCTCCAGAGTTGGAAAACGTTCACAATATTTTTCATATTTCGGTGCTACGACCGTATAAACCCGATTACAAGCACGTGATCGAGTACGAACCATTGCAGTTCGATAAAGACTTGTCCTATGAAGAGATTCCTATTCAGATAGTTGACAGGAAAGAACAAGTGCTCAGGAATAAAGTGATACCTTCTGTGAAGGTGATATGGTGGAACCACAATGTTGAAGAAGCTACGTGGAAACTCGAAGATAAAATGATGAAAGATTACCGTGAGTTATTTGTTTAATCTGTGTCTTCGATTCTGGGGACAGAATCTTTGTAAGTAGGGAAGAATGTGACGAATGATTTGTTTGAGTTGTGATTCTGGGGACAGAATCCTTGTAAGGAGGGAATGATATAACAATCTAGAATTTTAATTGTAATTTTAAATATTTATTGAATTATATAAATATTTAATGGATGTGTTTATCGTTGAATAAATATTAATTGATTTGAATTGATTTGGTTAATTATGTGTTAAATAAATAATTAAGGAAGTTAGTATTATGAGATAGTATTCTAATTTAATTTAATAATTAAGTTAGAGAATTTATAATGATTAAATGATTTATTCAATAAATTATTTTTAGAATTAATTAAATTAAGTATGAAAACCTAATTAAATAAAGTGTGACAAATAACTATACTATAAAATGAGTTATTAAAATTAATTAAGGAGTTTAATTTAGTTTTGGCAAACAATGCTTAAAGATATTAAGTGTTTAATTTTAAAGGGGCTTTGCCAAACAGAGCCTTATGGATTTTGGATTTATTTTGAATTTTGAATTATAATAATATAAATAAAATATAAATAATATCTATATTATTCTTGGTAACTGATGAATTTATTAAGGGCAATTAGTAGACGTCAGTTTTTTTAAAACGTTTGAAAAAGGGCGTGCGTTGGTTTTAACTTTTTAGTTTACGTATAATCTATTTGGTCTAAACCTAGGCCTAAGAAGAAGTTACAGAGAAAAGAAAACTGAGAAAGACCAGAGAGAAATGAAAGGAGAAAAGTGTTGTGGATTTCAAGTATTCTAGCAAGGATTTCTTAAGCAAGAAAAGGTATTTTCCCATAATCTTAATATTATGTACCTATATATGTTTTACGTTCTCTGTGTTTTTGAATTTCACCGTGTATAAGGTTTATACAAAATTCCTGTAAACCATGTTTTTATAATTGGTTAGCAAATTATGTGTATTTCTAGTTGTTATAACTAGCATATATATATATATATATATATATATATATATATATATATATGATGGTATGCTAATTACGTGTTAAAGGAAGGGAATTAGTTTTTACAGTGTGAACCCATATGTATGAACATGGTGAATATAAGTATGAATCTATATATGATTGTATACTAATAGATAAATTGAACTTTGAATATATTAACTTGGTAAGAAATACAGAGAATATAGTTTAAAGGAATCAAATTGGTTTATTATTGGTATTACAGTAATCACTATGTTTAACAAATGTCAACAATGGAGTTTTGGGTTTTAAACTACGGTTTCAAGGAATTAAGTTTTCTGATAATTGTTGTTTAGTTGTGTTAAATTAGTATATGTATGATTGGTAACGTTTATTTGCAAATTATGTAAGTTGTACGTGTTAATTTAGATGTTAGCAGTGTTAATCAGTTAAAAATTTAGTTGTTTTGTTCTTCGTGTGTTGGGTTCTGTAAGTTCGGCGCCTCAGCACCAAAATCAGAGCCTCAGCCATGAAGTTCGCGCCTCACCGCCAAAGTAGAAGTTGCAGCGCCACTTTCGCGCCAAAATACCGCCAATGGTGCGGTCTTGTATATAAATACCCGATTGCAAGATAGGTCCAAGAATGATTTTGTTTTGCACAAAAGCCTGTAATTGTTGATGTAATGCAATATGATAATTGTTAAACATATTATTGTGTTATTGTGGTATTAGAGTGCTAGGAACGAGCATGTTATTAATACCTAATGAGTCTTGTTATTATTTTAATCGATGTAACTCTATTATGTGATTAAACTTCAAACCATACATGAAAATAGATATTTATTATGAGTAGTGGCTAATTGTGTCTTAATGGCATATGATTAGGATATTGAGAATCGAATTGTTACGGTTTAATCTACGCGCAAGGAAAGTTCCTTACCTTACCTCGATTATAATTACGCAAGTTTACTTACTCTATCTCGATTATATTGATTATTGATGCTTACGTGATAAGTCACTCAGTTTTGTTTTATTGGTATTATTAATGTAATAAAACAGAATACTTTTATAAAGTTATTCTATAAATAGAATATATTATATTCTATTATGAATAGTGTTGCATAGTAAACTCGCATAGTGTTTTGCATAATAAAATCTTTTTTATATAATACGTAATACTTTTATAAAGTTATACATTTTATTAGACAATAATTAGAATATATTATATTTTATTATGCATAGTATTTGCATAGTGCTCGCATAGTATTTGCATAGTAAAATCTTTTATAAAGTTATTCGTTTTATTAGATTATAAATAGAATATATTATATTTTATTTAAAAGATTTTGCTTTAAATATGGACCGTCAGATTAAAGTAAATCAATCTGGACCGTTCATGAGTTAGTTACTATGCAGTCCATTTTTCTATAAATAGAACCTCATTCCTTCATTATTTCTTACGAACTCACTGAATTCGGTCCAAATCATTTTTGGGTATAATATTATTCCATGAGGAGATGTGCTAATTTTTCAAACCGTTGGTTGAAATTATAATAGTAAATCAATATGGATCGTTGGTTTAAAGTTTTAATAGTAAAATATTTTTATATAAAACAGAATACTTTTATAAAGTTATTCTATAAATAGAATATATTATATTCTATTATGCATAGTATTTTGCAAAGTAAAATCTTTTTATATAAAACATAATACTTTTATAAAGTTATTCTATAAATAGAATATATTATATTTTATTATGCATAGTGTTTGCATAGTGCCTGCATAGTATTTGCATTGTAAAATCTTTTATAAAGTTATTCATTTTATTAGATTATAAATAGAATATATTATATTTTATTTAAAAGATTTTGATTTAAATATGGACCGTCAGATTAAAGTAAATCAATCTGGACCGTTCATGAGTTAGTTACTATGCAGTCCATTCTTCGATAAATAGAAGCTCATTCCTTCATTATTTCTTACGAATTCACTGAAACTCTAGAGAGAGAAACTATAGAGAGAATTCTTCTTCTATAATCTTTAGTGTATTTCTTTAGAGTTTAAGAAAGCTTTGAGCGTAGTGCAAGTTTTCTTCGAGTATATCCTCGACCTACTAGTCGGAATACTCTTCTTTCAAAGGTTGGGGATATTATTTGTTGTACTCGTAAGGGGTATTCTTTCTTTCTTATTCATGAAGAGAACTTCTGTTATTCCATTCTTTATTATTTTGTTGGAATAACCTGTATACGCGGGATACCTTATACTTGGTAAAATTCTTCTGTTATTTCATTCTTTATTATTACATTTGGAATATCATGTATCATGCGCTTTTTACGGGATTCAGTTCCGTCTTTACTATTCTGTTGGAACATCATGTCGGTGGGTATTACGCCTGACCTGGTTCCGTTATTTAGTATTCTATTGGAATAACTTTATACATGCAAAGTACCGCATGCATGGTGATTTCTTGTTGTTATTCCATTCTTTATTATTCTGTTGGAACATCCCGCTTGCATGCAATTTTTCACGACTCGGTTCCGTTATTATTATTCTGTTGGAATAACTTGTCTATGTTGGCATCTGCATGCATGGTGATTTCTTTTGTTATTCCATTCTTTATTATTCTCAGTTGGTTAAAACTGAGTATAATAAATTCTTGCGAAGTCTATACCTTATTATTATTCTGTTGGGAATAACATGTCGGTGCAGTCTATCGCACGCATGGTGAATCCTTCTTTAAAAGATTTTGCTTTAAATATGGACCGTCAGATTAAAGTAAATCAATCTGGACCGTTCACGAGTTAGTTACTATGCAATCCATTTTTATATAAATAGAAGCTCATTCATTCATTATTTCTTAGGAATTCACTAAAACTCTAGAGAGATAAACTATAGAGAGAAAGAAGAAAAGTATTCTGCTACTTCACTACTCATATATCCAGTCGACGGTACAATCATTGGTGGACCCCGCAACGGAATTATTGTCGGATGGAGAAAAAGACAAAAATATTTTTATGAGAATAACGGCGGAAGTTTTACCGTTAAAACTGTTGAATTACTCGGTAGTAAAAGTACAGTAATACGTGTTGTTGGATAGTAGCACACGGTACAAAACAAGGGTTAATTAACATATCACATATTATCACTATACTATGACCGACCAATTAAATACCAAATAAACTTAGGTAGGTCATACTAGCGAAGGATTTCCCCATCTCTCCCCTCCTAGTTCTTGTCTCACATCTCAGTTAGGGATCATATTTTAATACAAACATTGTCTACCAGACAGTATAAAAACTCAAAAGGAGTCCTCAATACATTTATTGTCACACTATATAACAGAATAGTGAGGACTACTAATGCAAACATCTAGGATCATAACTCTGTTCCTCGACTAGTCCCAGCTACGTTCTCATTTCCTGAAGAGAATAGTGATAGAAAGGGTGAGCTCAACTAGCCCAGTAAGAAATATTATAACTAAGATAATGCAGAATAATTTATCGTTAGCCTTCAATAGTGTTTATCTTTAGTCTTAATATTCTTTACTGGGCTAGTTGTGCTCACCATTTCTGTTAGGTTTGTAATATTCTTTAACGCAATCAAATTGCAAAATAATGCGGAAGCGTGTAAAAATCAGAGTTTAAAATTAATTTACAAACCATATACCCGGATCACCCTTTATGCATAATTATTAATTAAACGAAAAGATAAAGAATAAAATCATACCCTTGAAGATCGAGCTTCCTCAGGTACAAGTTCACCTTCAAATCCTTTCGCGTTCAACTTGAATCCACCGGGTTTGGTTCCTTCCTTTGATCAACGTTAGCCACCCATATGTTTGGCCTCTAGAGGTGATCCACCAAGGAATAATAAGAATTCAAGAAGATGGTGGTTGGCTAAACCCTAGTTTTTCTATCTCTATAGAAAAGGCGTACTCTCCCAACTATTGGAATTATTACGTATGTTGTAAAAGTCAACAACCACACCCATAATAAGACTCCTCTTATTAATAGATATGGGCAACCCACCTTAACAATTAAGGAATTGGGTTTTATTTAATTAATTAAATTCTTTTAATTAATTAAGCTCCCTAATCTTATTAGGGATAATTAATTAAAACTCCTTTAACTAATTTTCCTTCCTAATCCAATTAGGAATAAATGAGAGTACTTATATTAAATTAATTCCTAAACTCTTTTAGAAATTAAAATAATAATAATTGTAATAATATTAATAAGACTCCTCTTATTAATTTATATTTAATATTTCTAAAATATTAAATAATAAATATTAAGCTATTTAATTTATTCTATCACCATAGATTAAATTAAATATACTTAACATATTATTACGATTATGCCATTAACTTCTTAAATAATTATTCTTCCTTTTATGGTGTGACCCTTTAGGTTCTCCATATTAAACCCAGGTTGTGAATAAATCAATTAGAACAATTCTAATCTTATTTAAATAAATAAATTAAACAATTAATTTATTTAAATAAATAATATTTATTCTACAATAGGGATAAGCCTCCTAGCGATCAACGACTTTCCGGATAATATAGATTTCAACATTAACCATTAAAGAACCTTTGAGTAAATAGTTACCGTACAATTCAATCCTTCCACCATACAATGTCCCAATTAAATATAAGACATGGAATTATTTATCAAGTCTTATTTTATTTAATTATATGTATTTCGATCCTTAAATGCACAACTCCAAATAATGTAAATTAGAAACTCCTTTCTAATTTCATTCTGCCTTGGCCAAGGACTACTGGGTTGTCATTTATCGAATCACATAGGACATTTCTCTTCTTTATTAGAAGTGGTAGATTCTTTATTGATCATACATTATCTCCATGTACAACTTATTATACCCAAGCATACCCTTTGATATACCCTAAGGGTCTTAAGGAATAAGTCAAAGTATAACTCATCATACACAAGATACTATGATGATCTCAAGTCCAAGGATTACTTGTACTACTATCACTACGAATTCCTATTGACAGCAAATAAAACTCCATTAGGTATTCCTTAGCGAGCCACGTTCGATGAACTTATTCTCTAATAAGCACCTACATACTTGCTTTAGTGTCTCCACACAAATGATCATGAGATCAATCATCCTCATCCAATGAGCAAGCAACGTATGTACCAATCTATCCTGGATTCACTAATCCCCAATTTAGTAATCCAACGATTGGGAACTATTTTAGTTTTAAGCTTTCTAAGAATTTAGATCTCATTAGAATGATCATCATCATTATTCTAAAAGCATTGCTTAAAACTATGGGTTTATCACATATTATAAAACAACATCATGCGTATAATTAAAAAGCCTTTAATAAATTAATACTTTTTATTAATAAATGAATAAGATTGTTACAAAGTATATGCTTTATCATCAAACATGATTGGCTTGTGTGCATACTACTTTCAATCTCCCACTTGCACTAAAGCCAATCGTCATGGTATCTCATACTCTTCTTCTCTAAGTTACGATTATCCTGGCATTGGATATAAGCTTTAGTTAATGGATATGTAATGTTGTTCATGAGAGTCCACTATCTCTATAGTGATTTCCCATCTTTCAATGATTCTAATAATCAAATGAAAGTGCCACAACACATGTTTAGATCCAAGATGAGACTTAGGAACTATTCCTAGTTCTCGTAATGAACTTTAATCCAAACAATCAACTTGCGACTTCATTTATAGCTATATACTTTGTCTTTATCACTAAACCAAAGAACTCTTTCTTTGTTTGGAACCTTTCCAATTCACTACACCATTGTTCAAGGTAACACTTTACCTTAAAGTGGATTTTCGATCGTCTTGTCTGCATCTGAAAACTTGAGTCTGTAAAAGCCCTCTAGTTTTAATTCGGACCCACCATGTATGCTCACATCCTTAGTGTCGGGTTAAGAACTTTAAGATGTTTTTCAACATCTTACGTGTGATCTTCTCCGAATATGACCGATCAACATCGGTCTCGTATATTTCATTGCATACATGATTGTCACTCATGCGACCTCTCTTTTCGAGAGTCTGTGGGGACTATTAAGAGATACACTCCATAGCTCATCGCCATGAGACATCTCTTGAGTTTGCCATGCTAAACGACTTTAGCATCAAATGAATATACGTTCCTTGGGTTAAGTCGAGCATCCTCTTAAATCTATCTATATAGATTTTATCCCCAATTAAGATACTCTTCCCAAATCATTCGTGGAGGATTGTTTAGACAACTTTATCTTTACTGATTGTAGCATTGGTATGTAATTCCTCATCCGTAGTAGTATCAACATATAATACTAGAAATTTCACGACGCCCCCTTCGACCCTTTTGTACACACTAGAAGTCTTACCTCATCGAATGTAACTCGGATCATCATCTTCTATGATGTGTACCTCATCATCATCATCTATGATGAATCCATACCTCCCCTATCTTCGGTACTATTCCAGAATTACGATTCAGTTGTGGTATAATAGGGTCTATCTACAGTTTCCTCTTATTTGATTTATAGTGTTTTGTGGTTCTTGAACTCTTCAAGATCTATTATCCTCCCACTAGCCCTTCAATGATAAACACCTTTATCTTAGAAGGCGGCGTGTTTCAAACAAACACCTTTTGCTAAGTAGGATTATAGAACACATACCCTAAACTTACTTTAGGATGTCCCACAAATCGACACTTATAAAATCTTGTCCCAAGCTTATCCTTTGAAACCTTTTCACATAAGTTGGACAACCCCATATCTTAACATACTTAAGATTATGAATCCTCCCTGCTCATAACTTTTATGGAGTCTTGGGGCTGGATTTGAGGTTACCATTTTGGTAGATATGCACCATTTCTAGGACATTATCCCGTAAGGATCTTTGGAATGTCGGAAAATCATTATGGACCGCACCATGTCCAACAAGGTACAATTTTTTATTCAGATACATCAATCAATTATTGCGTGTCGGGATGTGTCCATTATGAAAACCATTTGAGATGATCTAGAAACTCATTGCACAAGTATTTATTCCTTGATCTAATCAAAGAATCTTAATACTTTGCCAATTTATTTCACTTCTGAATTCTTTGAACCTTTCAAATAATTCACACTTGTATTTCAACAAATACATATATTCAACTCTTTGAATGATCATCTCCTTTTCTTATACTAATTTGTTTAATATGCAAAATTATTTTCACGTAAGTCAAGTATACAAAATCCATTAAGTAATCTTTTCGGGTTCTATACGAAACATTATTATTATAAATAGAACAACAATTGCTCTTAATTATATTACCAAAATTTTATTGTCCAACAATAAAATGGAAATAATGTTTCTAACAAGAATTGGAATACAATAACAACTTATTGACTTAATAGATTTGCCCAGGCGATCTGCTAAACTATAAGTTTCTATAGCTAATGCAAAGAACCTTTGCTTCATTTTCCACACATAGGATTACTTATCTTTGTTTAACTTTCTACTTCGCTTGGTCCTTCATAAATCTATATTTATGATAACCAAAGCTCGGTATCCAATACCCAAGTAGAACCTTGACTTAAAGAAAAATTATTTTAATCATGAACAAAAAGCGTATTATGTAAAAAAACTTCACTAAGCTTCTTTGGTTAGCCTCTGCAAGATACTTCTCAGATTTTCTTTCCGATGTCCAGGCTTATTGCGGTGGAAAGCAAACTCCTTTGCTATCCGTCAAGATCGCTTTTGTTCTTATTATCCTTTGTTTATGCCTTTCTATATACCTTCTTTGAATCGTTCTTCTTTTTTAAGATCCTTTGGCCCCTACCAAGTAAGACTTGATCTTTCTTGTTTGAAAGTGACTCTCAACATTTTTCAATATGTTAAGCAAATCAATGGTACGATATCTAGCTTGTTCATATGAAAAATTCACAACAATTGTGAAAGGAGTCCGGGAGTGAGTGCAAGATCAAATCTTGGCTCAACTCTCCATCCATGACAAAACCAGTTGTCCTAATTGATCAATCAAATTGATTATGTTAAGAACTTTTATCTGCTTATAGTGCCATTGGCCATTCTAGATCGGAAGAGCTCCTTAGATATCCTCGATATCTATCGGTCCCACTTTCCTCACCATCAACTACTTGATGTGCAGGAATATAGTAGGAGTATCCATAGGTTCAGGCTGACGCTGAAGCTTGTTACTCATGGATGCGAGCATGATGCATTGAGCCAACTGTGCATCATCTTGCCACTTTCTAAAAGTAGTAATCTCTTCCTCGGAGGCATTATGCGCAACCATTGCGAGGGATAGGCGACATTAAGGACATAAGATAGCTTTTCAGCTATGAGAACTATTCTCAAATTCCTTAACCAATCCATTTAATTCAGTCTGGTTAATTTAGCATCTAATATGCTTCGCAGTGATAGTAATTTTAGACATCGTAAAATTCTGTAAATGAATTTGTAATTAACAACATTTTAACATACATTCTTTTATTAATTACCAAAATAAATTAGGTCTTGTTTTAAATTGGTATCTCCCACTATTTTCTTCAAACTATATTACCCTCACTTATATAGTTCGGCAAAATCTAATTAAAGATTTGCTAGTGAGAATAAGGATCCCATTTTAAATGTATATAGCCTTGTGGTGACACAACAAACTATATATAAATAAATAGGTAGACAATTTTTGTCAATTACATCAACTATGCAACTCCTTGTATTTTGCCTCTTAGATTATTTTGATCAAGTGGTGGCACATCCGAATCAAAATTATCCAAGTTAAGTCCGACCTAGCACTCCATATATTCAAAAAAGAAAAATATCATCCTTGTGGTGACACAACAAAACAATATTGTTCAATTTTCTTTATAAGCATCAAATGTGATAAATTAACATCTTAAATACTTAATACTTGCCTTGTGGTGACACAACAAACTCATATTAAATATTTAATACTCTATTAATTTTATCATGCTAGAAGGCGACGTTCGATATTCCAAATATCTTTGAACGCTTAGGACTTAATATAAAAAATTGAGGGGTTTGTTATTAATTTGTCTCATCTTGTTTAGCGCGCATGCAAATATATATATAAAATACGCGTCATATTAATTAACATGCGAAGCATGTTTGCATAATATATAATATATATATAGTATAAGCATGCACATATAGAATACTATATTCTACCCGGATTGATTATGGACTTTTATTCTAGTTTGGTTCACTAGAGCCACCAAGTGAACCAAAAGGTCAAACCCTAGGGGTGCAAAATTAATATTTAAATATAACTATTACATTTAAACCCGGGCTCCATTACAAACGGGTCTTCAAGCGCTCCTTGTTCCTTGATCTCTAATTCTTCAAAATTAATTCTAACTATTCCTATTACAAAACTATTTTAAAATAAATAGAAGCCTTGATCGATGATCGAGGGAAGTACATAGGAGGAGATAGAATTTACATTTAGAAAAATTAGAGAAAGACGAGGCACGCAGAGACCCATTTAATAAAACCCATACATTCATGCATCCAACTAAAATAAAATCCAATCACATTGGTCAATAGTCCATAATCAATCCCATTTATTATCATACACATCACCATATGCATCAATAAATAACATTCATCTTATGAATAATAAACATTTAATATATATATTGATATCATTTAATGGGCAAATTTAGTTAGTATAAAATCTATTTTTGAATCAAAATAAACTCTTTTATTTTAATCCAAATTTAAATCAAAATAAAACTATTTTATTTTAATTTATCCAATTTTGAATAAAATAAACTATTTTATTTTAATCAAAATCTTTAATCAAAATAAACTCCTTTATTTTAATTAATTATGGAATCCAATTCCATGTAAATAAAAAAAATTTTAATTAAAATAAACTCTTTTATTTTAATTAATTATGGAATCCAATTCCATGTAAAAAAATAAAAAAATATTAAAGGAAACACGGATTTTCTTTCTATTCACAAATAAACTCCTTTATTTTGAATAATATGAAATCTTATTTCATATTTAAATAAACTCCTTTATTTAAGGAAATTATGATTCTCTTTTCATTCACAAATAAACTCTTTTATTTTGAATAATATGAAATCCTATTTCATATCTAAATAAACTCCTTTATTTAAGGAAATTAGGCAATCCAATTTCAACTCCAATTAGTTATCATGGAATCCAATTCCAACTCTAATTAGTTAGCATGAAATTCTAATTTTAAAATTAAAATAAACCTTTTTATTTTAAGATTAAAATAAACATTTTATTTTAAAATTAAATTAAACTTTTTATTTTAAAATTAAAATAAACTTTTTATTTTAAGATTAAAATAAATATTTTATTTTAATTATATAAAATTATTATATATATATAAATATATATTACGTAATATATATTATATATATATATATAATCATCACTTGTTTCCTTGCATGAAAACCGTAAGTCATAACATGGCAAGTTTTTTTTTTTTTTTTCATCAATCCCGCAAAATCCTTGAATGCCCACGCTTTATGGGCGTGATTCACTTAGTAAATCACTTAGTAAATCAACCATGTGATTTTTAGGATAAAAAAACGCCACTTTTTTTTTTTTTTTATGTGCTTGATTGCATTATGAGACTCAAGAAAAAAAAAATGCCATTTTTTTATTTAATAAATTTTATATAATAAAATTATGCCCAATTAAATTGTTCTAAACACATATCAACATACATATCAAATCAACAATTAATAATTAGCATAAAGGTTTGGCTCTCGATGCCACTTTTAGGTTTGTAATATTCTTTAACGTCATCAAATTGCAAAATAATGCTAAAGCGTGTAAAAATCGAGTTTAAAATTAATTTACAAACCATATACCCGGATCACCCTTTATGCATAATTATTAATTAAACGAAAAGATAAAGAATAAAATCATACCCTTGAAGATCGAGCTTCCTCAGGTACAAGTTCACCTCCAAATCCTTTCGCGTTCAACTTGAATCCACCGGGTTTGGTTCCTTCCTTTGATCAACGTTAGCCACCCATATGTTTGGCCTCTAGAGGTGATCCACCAAGGAATAATAAGAATTCAAGAAGATGGTGGTTGGCTAAACCCTAGTTTTTCTATCTCTATAGAAAAGGCGTACTCTCCCAACTATTGGAATTATTACGTATGTTATAAAAGTCAACAACCACACCCATAATAAGACTCCTCTTATTAATAGATATGGGCAACCCACCTTAACAATTAAGGAATTGGGTTTTATTTAATTAATTAAATTCTTTTAATTAATTAAGCTCCCTAATCTTATTAGGGATAATTAATTAAAACTCCTTTAACTAATTTTCCTTCCTAATCCAATTAGGAATAAATGAGAGTACTTATATTAAATTAATTCCTAAACTCTTTTAGAAATTAAAATAATAATAATTGTAATAATATTAATAAGACTCTCTTATTAATTTATATTTAATATTTCTAAAATATTAAATAATAAATATTAAGCTATTTAATTTATTCTATCACCATAGATTAAATTAAATATACTTAACATATTATTACGATTATGCCATTAACTTCTTAAATAATTATTCTTCCTTTTATGGTGTGACCCTTTAGGTTCTCCATATTAAACCCAGGTTGTGAATAAATCAATTAGAACAATTCTAATCTTATTTAAATAAATAAATTAAACAATTAATTTATTTAAATAAATAATATTTATTCTACAATAGGGATAAGCCTCCTAGCGATCAACGACTTTCCGATAATATAGATTTCAACATTAACCATTAAAGAACCTTTGAGTAAATAGTTACCGTACAATTCAATCCTTCCACCATACAATGTCCCAATTAAATATAAGACATGGAATTACCGTCAAGTCTTATTTTATTTAATTATATGTATTTCGATCCTTAAATGCACAACTCAAATAATGCAAATTAGAAACTCCTTTCTAATTTCATTCTCGCACTTATAACCCAAGGACTACTTGGGTTGTCATTTATCGAATCACATAGGACATTTCTCTTCTTTTATTAGAAGTGGTAGATTCTTTATTGATCATACATTATCTCCATGTATACAACTTATTATACCCAAGCATACCCTTTGATATACCCTAAGGGTCTTAAGGAATAAGTCAAAGTATAACTCATCATACACAAGATACTATGATGATCTCAAGTCCAAGGATTACTTGTACTACTATCACTACAGAAATTCCTATTGATAGTAAAATAAAACTCCATTAGGTATTCCTTAGCGAGCCAATGCTCAAATGAACTTATTCTCTAATAAGCACCTACATACTTGCTTTAGTGTCTCCACACAAATGATCATGAGATCAATCATCCTCATCCAATGAGCAAGCAACGTATGTACTAATCTATCCGGATTCACTAATCCCCAATTTAGTAATCCAACGATTGGGAACTATTTTAGTTTTAAGCTTTCTAAGAATTTAGATCTCATTAGTATGATCATCATCATTATTCTAAAAGCATTGCTTAAAACTATGGGTTTATCACATATTATAAAACAACATCATGTAGATAATTAAAAGCCTTTAATAAATTAATACTTTTTATTAATAAATGAATAAGATTGTTACAAAGTATATGCTTTATCATCAAACATGATTGGCTTGTGTGCATACTACTTTCAATTTCTGCTTCACAATTCCTTTCAGGTAATAAGAGTGTTGCCGTAAGAGTGTTACTGGGTCGAGCGGGGATAACAGGGGAATATAACAGTGGTCTCTAGCTATGGAGGTTCTCCCTAAACAGTATAGAAAAGTGTGTTGTATTCTATACAACATTTAGTAGTTATATTTGGTGAATCAAATAGGGTGAGGTGAACCCAACTTTGAAAGGGTGTTTTGCCACTATCATACAAGATGTTTAATGACATACAACCTCGTGTTATCATAAGACAGGGTTGTGCGCATCCACTTGCTGAGTATATCTACGGGCACTACCTATATGATCTTGGAGTTTATTTGAAATATAATATTCACTTGAAAACAGTGGAGATAGTTATATGTCAAGAGAAGACTCACCATTGGAAAGAAAATGATAGTAATCTTCTCATTTTTCTTTGGGATCTATTGGGTCAACCAAGGATAATTCTGTGGCCATATGATATCTATTATAACCTAGATGCATGGCCTCCCATGTACGAAGGTTTCCTTGAGCACTTCCCAAAACAAAGGTTAATTCACATATCACAATTTGTCAACTTATCAGGTAAACAATTTCAGCTTAGGTAAGTCACACACTAGCGAAGTATATAACTCGTCTCTCCCCTCCTAGTTCTAGACCCCACAATCTCCCCTCACAATCTCAGCTTTGATACCAACTGTGACGTCCCCAAAATTAGGTATACATCACCCATCTTGAGTCGCCAGATACATGGTACAGAATTCAAATTCAAACTTAATTATACAATTATCATGTAAAGTACGACAAAACATAAACTGTGAGTTTCAACACAAATATTGTCTACTAGAGAGTATAAAAACTCAAAAGGAGTCCTCATTACAATTATTATCACACTATTTCACAGAATAGTGAGGACTACTAATGCAAACATCTAGGATCATCACTCTGTTCCTCGACTAGTTCCAGCTACGTTCTAATTTCCTGAAGAGAACAGTGAAAGAAATGGTGAGCTCAACTAGCCCAGTAAGAAATATTATGACTAAGATAATGCAAAATAATTTATCGTTAGCTTTCAACAATGTTAAACTGATAAAATATAATAAATATCAACTTTAACTGTAGCGGAACAAGCAATCCATTAGAAGAGTCAAGTACGGAATAAAATCTACTATCTTCTATGATTTAAAAGGTTTTTCATCACTTTTATCGCTGGGACTCAGCTTAATAAATAATCCACATCATCGAATCACCCCTGTACTACGGCCAAAGATATTCTTTAATATCACGACCACGAATTATCCATGCACTACGGCTAAAGATAATCATTTTTTCATCAACGATCCTGATCATGCCATAAAACAATTCATCTTTGCACTACGACCAAATAGAATCCATAGCCATAATCATACCAAAAACTGTCCATTAATGCACTACGGGCCAATGAGGACTTTTTCATTAGTATCACAACTACAAATTATCCATGCACTAATGGAATATTATAAGTAGGTTGTCCTTTTAAAGTATCATTATATGAATATTCAAGAATTAATGATTACTATTCGAGAAAATTGGCCCGGGTGAGTTTTAATACAAATATTGTCATCTAGACAATATACAAACTCAATGGGGTCCTCATTACATTTATTATCACACTATTTAATAGAATAGTGAGGACTACTAATACTATCATCTGGATCATCACTCTGTTCCCCGACTAGTCCCAGCTACGTTCTCATTTCCTGAAGAGAACAGTGAAAGAAAGGGTGAGCTCAACTAGCCCAGTAAGAAATATTATGACTAAGATAATACTGAATAATTTATCGTTAGCCTTCAACAGTGTTAAACTGATAAAATATAATAACTATCAAGTTTAACTGCAGCGGAACAAGCAATCCATTAGAAGAGTCAAGTAGGGAATAAAATTTACTATCTTCTATGATTTAAAAGGTTTTTCATCACTTTTATCGCTGGGACTCAGCTTAATAAATAATCTACATCTTCAAATCACCATGCATGCGATAGACCGCACAGACAGGATATCCTGATAGGATGTTACCGTGAAAAGTATGCAGATACTAGTATGCAGATACTAGACAGGATACTAGAGTGAATCAACCGTCTCCTGTTCACAATCATATGAATAACTCATAATCATAATTGTGGTTCTAAATTCCTCTTCGCAACTAGGACGAAGATAATTTTCATCACCTATCTTCACCTGAAACATCAAAAATCATGGTTATACCAAATCAGAATTCCTGCTCATAATCATACTAATAAATTCATCTTTGCACTACGACCAAAGATATTCATTAACAATTCATCTTTGCACTACATGCCAAAGACATACAACTGTATTTTAGAAGAGTCAAGTAGAGCATGATATCTATTATCTTCTACGAATTAAAAGTGTATAATTAATATTTTATCGCTGAGACTCAGCTTAATAAATAATCCACATCATCGAATTATACATGCACTACGGCCAAGGATATTCGTTAGTGTCACATCCATGAATTATCCATGCACTACGACCAAAGATATTCATTATTATCACATCCATGAATTAATATTTCATGGCTGAGACTCAGCTCAATAATTAATCCACATCATCAAATCACCCATGCACTACGGCCAAGGATATTCATTAGTATCACGACCACGAATTATCTATGCACTACGGGCCAAAGATAATCGTGTTTTCATCAACGGTCCTGATCATGCCATAAAATAATTCATCTTTGCACCCTTGGCCGAAGAGAATCCATAGCCATAATCATACCAAAAATTGTCCATCAATGCACTACACGGGCAATGAGGACTTTTTCCACATCATTTGTAACATTACGGTCGTGATTATACCGAATAATTCTCGGTCATAATCATACCAAGTCCATCTATGCACTACATGAGCCACGATGACTTTCAATATAATATAAACATGAGGATGATGACAATGACATAATAATTCAATAAAAGAAGTTCAAGAATTAATTTATCCAGAACCAATAATGTCCAAATTGTCAACATGATACTTCTTTGTAGAGTAAAATTCAAGAATGCTCGGAAGAATATTTCCATGAAAAGATCTGGATGAAGCGTAAATATCAAGGATATTCCACTAATTTCATGGAGTATAAAAGCCAAAACTTTAACCAACTGAGTATAATAAAATATATGAAACTGCAAATGGATTTTCGCGCCATGCAGTAATCCACTAACGATCATTTCCACAATTTAATAAGGAATGAATACAAAGGATCATTCACTATGCATGTGGTAATCCACATAGACAAAGTTATTCCAATGAATAATAAAGAATGGAATAACGGAGGATTCACCATGCATGCGATGAATCGCATGCATAAAAGTTATTCCCAATAGAATAATAAATAATGGAACCAGGTCATGCGAAATTCACACGCACGGGATGTTCCAACAGTAATAATAAAAGACGGAACCAGTCCAAGAAAATGCACGACGTGATATTCCAACATAATAATAAACACGGAACCAGTGCGGCGTAAAAACGCATGCGCAGAGGATATTCCAATAGAATAATAAATACGAACAAGGTCCAACGTAAAACGCATGCAGACGAGGATATTCCAATGAATAATAAAGAGAACCCGATTCGTGTTCGTAAAAACGCATGCATGTGGATGTTCCAACAAAGATAATAAAAAAATGGAATAACAGAAGAATTTCACCAAGTATAGGGTAGCCCGCGTATACATGTTATTCCAACAGAATAATAAAGAATGGAATAACAGAAGTTCTCTTCATGAACACAAAAGAAATAATACCCCTTACGAGTACAACAAATAATATCCCTTACGATTACAACAAATAATATCCCCTACCTTAAAAAGAAAAGTATTCCGACTAGTAGGGCGGGAATATACTTGAAGAAAACTTGCACTACACTCAAAGCTTTCTTAAACTCTAAAGAAATACGCTTAAGATTATAGAAGAAGAACTCTCTATAGTTTCTCTCTCTGAGTTTTCAAAGAATTAAGTAAAATAATGAAGGAATGAGCTTCTATTTATAGAAAATGGATACGCATAATAACTAACTCATGAATGGTCCAGATTGATTTACTTTAATCGACGGTCCATATTTAAAGCAAAATCTTTTAAATAAAATATAATATATTCTATTTATAATCTAATAAAATAAATAACTTTATAAAAGATTTTACTATGTAAACACTATGCAAAAACTATGCATATAATAAAATATATTCTATTTATAGAATAACTTTATAAAAAGTATTTTGTTTTATATAAAAAAAATTTACTATATGCAAAAACACTATCTTGAGACACTATGCATAATAGAATATAATATATTCTATTTATAGAATAACTTTATAAAAGTATTCTGTTTTATATAAAAAGTTTTTCTGTTTTATTACATTAATAATACCAATAAAACAAAACTGAGTGACTTATCATGTAAACATCAATAATCAATACCGTGTGCTACTATGCAACCACGCGTATTAGCACACGTATATTCGACTGATAATCAATATCCTTTATGCTGGACATGGTTCCATTATATATTATTCTATCAGATTATCCTGTCTGTGCGTTTACGCTGGAACTTGTTCCATTATTTATTATTCTGTTGGGAATAACCTGTCGGTGAAGTCTATCGCACGCATGGTGAATCCTTATGTTATTCCATTCTTTATTATTCTGTTGGAATAACATGTCTATGTGGATTACCACATGCATGGTGAATGATCCTTCGTATTCATACGAATAGTATTTTCATTAAAAATGGGTTTCTCCCAGGGGCAGATTCGTAATTTTTTGGACCCTAAAACATTCTAGAAATATTTGAAATGATAATTTGATGAGATTTCTAAATTGTGTCCAAAAATGGCGATTTTTGGATGTATAGATTAAGAGTTATGGATTTTATGGGAAAAGACTATTTTAAAAGTAAACCCTTATAACTCCTTGTGGTTAACTCCAAAATTAGTGAAATTTTTATTGGGAGTACATGTATATAACAGGAGGTATACCTGTAAATTTCAGAATTTTTGGACAAAAGTATAATTTATGATAAATGTCTAAATATTTGGCAGTTTTAGCCATATGAAAAATAGTAAATGAATTTTAAAAATTCTGAGAAAAATATATGTTCAAGATGAGACTATATTCTGCTAAATCCCAGAAAATAAATATTTTTGGGACTGATTTGTTATTTTCATGAAAATGAACTAGTTATGAGTAAATGAATTAAATATATTATGTGAAGTAATAAAATTGAAAAATAGAATTTTATGGCTTGAGAATCCTATATAGGGTATATGCAGATTTTTGATGAGGGATTTGATCATTGATGATGAAATCTTATGAGTATGGCATTTTTGAATGATTAAATACATTATTTGATAAAGTGTAAATAATTGAAATAAATTATTTATAAGTTTAAGAAATGATTAAAATATTATTATAATATTAATGATATTAGATTATGAGATTATTAAGTGATTGATAACATTTGGTTATTATTGAATGCTAGATAAATTATATTATAAATGTTTAATATTTATCATTTATCTCATTTGATTGATTCTTATATCATTGTCATCATCCTCAAGCTTATATTGTGTTGAAAGTCATCTTTGGTCGTAGTGCATAGATGGACTTGGTATAATCATGACCGTAATGTTACAAATGATGTGGAAAAAGTCCTCATTGGCCCGTAGTGCATTGATGGACAGTTTTTGGTATGATTATGGCTATGGATTCTCTTCGGCCAAGGGTGCAAAGATGAATTGTTTTATAGCATGATCAAGACCGTTGATAAAAACACGATTATCTTTGGCCCGTAGTGCATGGATAATTTGTGGTTGTGATACTAATGAAAAAGTCCTCATTGGCCCGTAGTGCATTGATGGACAGTTTTTGGTATGATTATGGCTATGGATTCTCTTCGGCCAAGGGTGCAAAGATGAATTGTTTTATGGCATGATCAGGACCGTTGATGAAAACACGATTATCTTTGGCCCGTAGTGCATGGATAATTCGTGGTCGTGATACTAAAGAATATCCTTAGCACATAGATGCGAGGATGATTCTTGATGTGGATTATTTATTGAGCTGAGTCTCAGCAATGAAATATTAATTCATGGATGTGATAATAATGAATATCTTTAGCCGTAGTGCAAAGATGATTTAATGATTACGAGCATTAACCGTCTTCAGTTAACCCATACTTTTCACGGTATCGCTCTGATACCAAATGTGACGCCCCCAAAATTAGGTATACATTGTACAAAATTTAAATACAACTTTATTTATACAACTGTTGAGCTGTCGTATAGAATAAGACCACAGTTAACTGTGAGTTTTAATACAAATGTATGTAACTCTCATGGTGCCTCGACCACAACCTTACAATGGTACTTTACATAAAAGTATAGTCAAAGACTATTTTAAAAGTAAACTCTTATAATTCCTTGTGGTTAACTCCAAAATTGGTAAAATTTTTATTGGGAGTACACTTATATAATAGGAGTATACCCTGTAAATTTCGGAATTTTTGGACAAAAGTACAATTTATGACAAATGTCTAAATATTCGGCAGTTTTAGCCATATGAAAAATAGTTAATAAATTTTAAAAATTCTGAGAAAAATATATGTTCAAGATGGGACTATATTCTGCTAAATCCCAGAAAAGAAATATTTTTGGGACTGATTTGGTATTTTTCATAAAAATGAACTAGTTATGAGTAAATGAATTAAATATGTTATGTGAAGTAATAAAATTGGAAAATAGGATTTATGGCTTGAGAATCCTATATAGGGTATATGCAAATTTTGATGAGGGATTTGATCATTGATTATGAAATTTTATGAGTATGGCATTTTTGAATGCTTAAATGCATTATTTGATAAAGTGTAAATAATTGAAATAAATTGTTTATAAGTTTAAGAAATGATTAAAATATTGTTATAATATTAATGATATTAGATTATGAGATTATTAAATGATTGATAACATTTGGTTATTATTGAACGATGGATAAATTGTATTATAAATGTTTAATATTTATCCTTTATCTCATTTGATTGATTCTTATATCATTGTCATCATACTCATGTTTATATTATGTTGAAAGTCATCTGTGGCCTGTAGTACATAGATGGACTTGGTATGATTATGACCAGGGATTATTCGGTATAATCATGACCGTAATGTTACAAATGATGTGAAAAAAGTCCTCATTGGCCCGTAGTGCATTGATGGACAGTTTTTGGTATGATTATGGCTATGGATTCTCTTCGGCCAAGGGTGCAAAGATGAATTATTTTATGGTATGATAAGGACCGTTGATGAAAACACGATTATCTTTGTCCCGTAGTGCATGGATAATTCGTGGTCGTGATACTAATGAATATCCTTGGCCTGTAGTGCAGGGATGATTCGATGATGTGGATTAATTATTGAGTTGAGTCTCAGCGATGAAATATTAATTCATGGATGTGATAATAATGAATATCTTTGTCCGTAGTGCATGGATAATTCAGTGATATGGATTGATTATCGAGCTGAGTCTCAGCGATGAAATATAAATTCATGGATGTGATATTAACGAATATCCTTGGCCATAGAAGGTCATTTAGAACTTTCATTCGAAAAGTTCTATAAACAATATTTGAATTATTATGAATATTCAAATATTGTTTATGGATTCTGACCATTGAAGGCTATACTTGATAGGTAGGTTGGAATTATTATGAATATTCATAAACATTATTGAACCGGTATCAAAGCTTAGGGATATGATCCCTGGCTGAGATGGTTGGAATTATTATGAATATTCATAAACATTATGGAACCGGTATCAAAGCTTAGGGATATGATCCCTGGCTGAGATGTGAGATAAGAACTAGGAGGGGAGAGATGGGGAATTCCTTCGCTAGTATGACCTACCTAAGTTTATTTGTTATTTAATTGGTCGGTCAGAATATAGGGGTATTATGTGGTATGTCAATTAATTTTGAAACTATATTCTAGAATGATATTTGAAATACAGGAGATAAGAAATGGAAAATCATGATAGAGAGGAAATAACCGGGAAGGTACAATCCGAAAAGAAAGCAAGGTATTCTCACCTGTATATACGGACTACCCTATAGTTGGTGAAATAGTGTGGTGAATTATTCGGTTGGAATAACCTATATGTCCGTATCCGTCCTACCAGTCTGTATCCGCCTTTCACCAAGTATAGGGCGGATACGGACATCAGTTCCGCCTTATGAAATTTTGCCTTCAAAATTTACGTACGTACCTGGTATGCCGAATAGGTGAGGATAACTTGACTTCACTTCAAATTCTAACTCTTGAGGTATAACCTTTGAGTGTTGAATACGATCCTTCTTATCGAAGATTTTGCACCGAAAAGATTATTTATTAAGCTAAGTCTCTCCACGTGAGTCCAGATAATTCGATGATCTGAAGAGCGAACATGAATTGGTATCCCTAAGCTTTGATATTTCCATGTATACCTATTTTGGTCAACTGTCCATTAATTTACTTTTTGTCGTCTCTCCCCGTGAATAATATTTCTCTTTTTCGACAACAATTGGGAGAACCCAGCATCGAGTTTTGAATTACCCAATTCGATATGGATCGAAGGCTAATGATTTAGATCATGGAGCAGGAGTACGACGAAGCAGTTGAGGGTGGAATATGCCCTATAGCGAAAGTCAATTCCAGTGGTAATGACGACACCCAAGACTGTCCTGAACAAGTCAAATTCGGTAGTTTAAGGGAGAGCGTTTTTTGTGATGAGGAATTGAACGAAGTTATCACAGGTTAGTTAATTATAAATTCTTGCGAAGTCTATACCTTATTCGATACCGGTTCTACCTATTCTTTTATCTCTCTTGCTTGTGCTCAATGTTTAAATTTAACTCCGAAGAAGTTAGACTTTGACTTATTGGTTGAAACTTCGTTAGTAGAAACCTTCGTTACCTCCACTATTTATAAATCTTGTTGATTCAAATCGACACTTTCACGTTACCTGTCGATCTTATCTCTTTGAAAATACTTGCCTTCGATGCGATTTTAGGAATCGATTGGTTAACTACTTATCATGCTTTTCGTATGGTTGTTAGCTTTCATATTCCTAACCAACCTGTTATTCGAATTCAAGCAGCCAAACCACTAAATTCAATCATTGTCATATCAAGTCATAAGTAATGAGCCATGACCCTTTCACTGGTGACTTCCTTGTGTGGAATGCACCGAAGCCAAACTTTCCGTAGGGGACGTTGTGAATAACGATGGCAAGTTGATAGGTATCAATGTGACGTACTATCCAAGTCTTGGATGAGGGTCACAGTTTTGAATGATATTTCTATTGTTAATAAATTTTCCTGACGTATTCTTGAAGACTTCTTAGCCTACCCTAGAGCGTGAAATCGAATTTTGTATTGACCCCAGTACAAAACCCATTTCTTAAACCCTCAAATATTTCTTCAACTAAAATAAACGTATATGCGCCAAAAGACGTTGACTCGAAATCAAGTGAAGATTACGATCGTACCATTCAATACCATCGTAGGAAAAGCGAACGTTGTAGCTGACGCATTGAGTAGAAGATCGTATGCGTTTACGAGTGTGATGTTGTTAACACAAAGACCCATTTTGTATAACTTACAAATGATGGAGATAGAGTTAAAGACTCTAGGGACTCACGTGAGAATAACGAATATACGAGTAGAATCGACTTTAATCGATAAAGTTAAAGGTCGCTCAAGCTATATACCCGGAACTGATGAATGTGAAGAAAAAGGTTCAAGAAGGCGTTATCTCAACCCTCGATTTAATTGGCCCATTTAAAATCCTCGATCGAGTAGGAACTGTGGCCTATAGACTCGTTTTACCGCCAAGTATGTCGCGTGTTCATAACATTTTAAACGTATTGATGTTACGTAAATATGTGGACGACCCGAACCACAATATAAATTTAGAACCGGACGAGATAGCAGAAGATTTAACATATGAGGAGATACGTGTTAACATCTTGGATAAGAAGGATCATATTCGACGCTTAAAGGTTATACCTCAAGAGTTAGAATTTGAAGTAAAGTCAAGGTATCCTCACCTATTCGACATACCAGGTACGTACGTAAATTTTGAGGGCGAAATTTCATAAGGAGGGGAGATTGTGAGACCCCAGTTTTTATGAATAAATTTTAATTTTCTCGAAATAATTTTTTGAATATTATGGTGTGGATTTAATATAATGTTATAGTTGTGGGTAGTATTTATAAATTTTTAAAAGTATGCAAGTTGTTGTATAATATTCTTTTTGTCGGGGAATATCCGTATGACGGTACAATCATTGGTGGACCCCACAACGGAATTATTGTCGGATTGAGAAAACGACAAAAATATTTTATGAAAATAACGGCGGAAGTTTTACCGTTAAAACTGTTGAACTACTCGGTAGTAAAAGTACAGTAATACGTGTGGTTGGATAGTAGCACACGGTATTGATTATTGATGTTTACGTGATAAGTCACTCAGTTTTGTTTTATTGGTATTATTAATGTAATAAAAGCGAAAAAACTTTTATATAAAAATGTAATACTTTTATAATGTTATTCTATAAATAGAATATAATATATTCTATTATGCATAGTGTCTGCATAGTGTTTTGCATAGTAAATTCTTTTTATATAAAACAAAATACTTTTATAAAGTTATTCTATAAATAGAATATATTATATTTTATTATGCATAGTATTTGCATAGTGCCTGCATAGTATTTACTCTATAAAGCAGTATCATGTTGACAATTTGGACGTTATCAGTTCCTAAATAAATTAATTCTTGAACTTGTTTTATTGAATTCTTATTCATTGTCATCATCCTCATGTTTATATTTTGTTAAAAATCATCTGTGGCCTGTAGTACATAGATGGACTTGGTATGATTATGACCAGGGATTATTCGGTATAATCATGACCGTAATGTTACAAATGTTGTGGTAAAAGTCCTCATTGGCCGTAGTGCATTGATGGATAGTTGTTGGCATGATCATGACCATTAATGAATACACAAATATTCTTGGCCCGTAGTGCATGGATAGTTGTGGTCGTGATACTAAAGAATATCTTTGGCCGTAGTGCAGGGGTGATTCGATGATGTGGATTATTTATTAAGCTGAGTCCTAGCGATAAAAGTGATGAAAAACCTTTTAAATCATAGAAGATAGTAGATTTTATTCTCTACTTGACTCTTCTAATGGATTGCTTGTTCCGCTGCAGTTAAACTTGATGTTTGATATATTTTATCAGTTTAACATTGTTTAAGGCTAATGATAATTTATTCTACATTATCTTAGTCATAATATTTCTTACTGGGCTAGTTGAGCTCACCCTTTCTTTCACTGTTCTCTTCAGGAAATGAGAACGTAGCTGGGACTAGTCGGGGAACAGAGTGATGATCCTAGATGTTTGCATTAGTAGTCCTCACTATTCTGTGAAATAGTGTGATAATAATTGTAATGAGGACTCCTTTTGAGTTTTATACTCTCTAATAGACAATATTTGTATTCAAACTCATAGTTTATGTTTTGTCGTATTGTACACGACAGTTGTATTATTAAGTTGTATATGAATTCTGTACCATGTATCTGGCGACCTAAGATGGGTGATGTATACCTGTTTTGGGGGCGTCACAGTTGGTATCATATTCTATTATGCATAGTGTCTGCATAGTATTTTGCATAGTAAAATCTTTTTATATAAAACATAATACTTTTATAAAGTTATTCTATAAATAGAATATATTATATTTTATTATGCATAGTGTTTGCATAGTGCCTGCATAATGCCTGCATAGTGTTTGTATAGTAAAATCTTTTATAAAGTTATTCGTTTTATTAGATTATAAATAGAATATACTATATTTTATTTAAAAGATTTTTCTTTAAATATGGACCGTCAGATTAAAGTAAATCAATCTGGACCGTTCATGAGTTAGTTACTATGCAATCCATTCTTCTATAAATAGAAGCTCATTCCTTCATTATTTCTTACGAATTCACTGAAACTCTAAAGAGCGAAACTAAAGAGAGAGTTCTACTTCTATAATCTTGAGCGTATTTATTTAGAGTTTAAGAAAGCTTTGAGCATAGTGCAAGTTTTCTTCGAGTATATCCTCGCCCTACCAGTAGGAATACTCTTCTTTCAAAGGTAGGGGATATTATTTGTTGTACTCATAAGGGGTATTCTTTCTTTTGTATTCATGAAGAGAACTTCACATTATTCCATTCTTTATTATTTTGTTGAATAACTCAGTATAATGCAAAGCTACCCTATACTTGGTGAAATTCTTCTGTTATTCCATTCTTTATCATTATGTTGGAATAACCTGTCTATGTGAAGTACCGTATATATGGTGAAATTCTTCTATTATTCCATTCTTTATTATTATGTTGGAATAACCTGTTATGTGAAGTACCGCATACATGGTGAAATTCTTCTAATATTTTGTTCTTTATTATTCTGTCAGAATATCATGTCTGTGCGTTTACCCTGGACCTGGTTCCATTATTTATTATTCTGTTGGAATAACTTTTATGCATGCTGGTCCTAATGCATGCATGGTGATTTCATTGTTATTCCATTCTTTATTATTCGTCCGTAATATCACATCTGCGTGCGTTTATGCCGGGACCTAGTTCCATTATTTATTATTCGTCCGTAATATCCTTGTCATGCGTGCGTTCTGTGGGACCGGTTCCATTATTTATTATTCTGTTGGGAATAACCTCGTGCATGCGATCCCATCGCATTTATGGTGAATCCTTATGTTATTCCATTCTTTATTATTCCGTTGGAATAACTCGCCTATTTGGATTATCACATGCATGGTGAATGATCCTTCGTATTCATTCCTTATTAAATTGTGGAAATGATCTGTCTACGTGGATTACCGCATGGCGGTCGAAAATCCATTTGCAGTTTCATATATTCTATTATACTCAGTTGGTTAAAGTTTTAACTTCTATACTCCATGAAATTAGTGGAATATCCTTGATATTTGCGCTTCATCCAAAGATCTTTTCATGGAAATATTCTTCCGAGCATTCTTGAATTTTACTCTACAAAGAAGTATCATGTTGACAATTTGGACGTTATTAGTTCCTAGATAAATTAATTCTTGAACTTGTTTTATTGAATTCTTATATCATTGTCATCATCCTCATGCTTATATTATGTTGAAAGTCATTTGTGGCCTGTAGTGCATAGATGGACTTGGTATGATTATGACCAGGGATTATTCGGTATAATCATAATCGTAATGTTACAAATGATGTGAAAAAAGTACTCATTGGCCCGTAGTGCATTGATGGACAGTTGTTGGTATGATCATGACCATTAATGAATACATAAATACTCTTGGCCCGTAGTGCATGGATAGTTGTGGTCGTGATACTAAAGAATATCCTTGGCCGTAGTGCAGGGGTGATTCGATGATGTGAATTATTTATTAAGCTGAGTCCCAGCGATAAAAGTGATGAAAAACCTTTTAAATCATAGAAGATAGTAAATTTTATTCCCTACTTGACTCTTCTAATGGATTATTTGTTCCGCTGCAGTTAAACTTGATAGTTATTATATTTTATCAGTTTAACACTGTTGAAGGCTAACGATAAATTATTCTGCATTATCTTAGTCATAATATTTCTTACTGGGCTAGTTAAGCTCACCCTTTCTTTCACTGTTCTCTTTAGGAAATGAGAATATAGCTGGGACGAGTCGGGGAACGGAGTGATGGACCAGATGATAGTATTAGTAGTCTTCACTATTCTATTAAATAGTGTGACAATAAATGTAATAAGGAGCCCATTGAGTTTGTATATTGTCTAGATGACAATATTTGTATTAAAACTCACAACATATGTTTAGTCGTATTGTACACGACTGTTGTATAATTAAGTTGTATTTGAATTCTGTACCATGTATTTGGCGACTCAAGATGGGTGATGTATACCTATTCATTCCTTCATTATTTCTTACGAATTTGATCCCTAAGTATGACCTACGTAAGTTTATTTGGTATTTAATTGGTCGGTTAGAATATAAGGATAATATGTTACATGTCAATTAACCCTTGTTTTGTGGCAGTATTTGAAAATGACATCCGAGAATGTTGAGAATAGCAATGGAGCACATGAGACCGTGGAGACACCTCTAATCACCAACCAAGATAATGTGATTAGAGATATCCATGTGGTGATTGAGGAATTAAAAGTTGCACTCAAGCTAGTCGCAAAGGTAGCAACTGAGAGTGAGGAAGAAGAGGAACCTGAGGAGGATTTATTAGAAGAACTTATTGATCAAAATTTAGAATTGCAAAATCGTATCCATGAGTTAGAAGAGCAGGCTGAAGAACGGAAGGCGGTCGTGGAGCAAAGGAATTTAACAATTCAAAATTGTATTACCCGATGTGCGATAGCTGAACAGGAGCGCTCTTTGGTGGAGTATACGATATTAAAACTGGAATTTGAGAATTCAAATGTCAAGGAACAGCTTAAAGAAGAAATAACTTAACGAGTGAGAATGAAAGATGCATGGGTAAAAGTCACACGACGCGTTGATATTGTGGAAAGAGAAGTCTGATCCAAGAAAGCTAAAATAGAGGATATGTATTTCTCTTTTTCGACAGCAATTGGGAGAACCAATCATCGAGTTTTGAATTAGCCTATACATTGCGGTCAACCCCAATTCGATATGGATCGAAGGCTAATGATTCAGATCATGAAGCAGGAGTACGACGAAGCAGTTGAGGGTGGAATATGCCCTATAGCGAAAGTTAATTCTAGTGGTAATGACGACACCAAAGACTGTCCCGAACAAGTCAAATTCGATAGTTTAAGAGAGAGCATTTTTTGTGATGAGGAATCGACCGAAGTTATCACGGGTTAGTTAATTATAAATTCTTGTGAAGTTTATACCTTATTAGATACCGGTTCTACCCATTCTTTTAACTCTCTTGCTTGTGCTCAACGTTTAAATTTGACTTCGGAGAAATTAGACTTTGACTTATTAGTTGAAACTTCGATAGTAGAAACCTTCGTTACTTCCAATGTTTATAAATCTTGTTGATTCAAATCGACACTTTCACGTTACATGTCGATCTTATCTCTTTGAAAATACTTGACTTTGATGCGATTTTAGGAATTGATTGGTTAACTACTCATCATGCTTTTCGTAAGGTTGTTAGCTTTCATATTCCTAACCAACCTGTTATGCGAATTCAAGCAACCAAACCACTAAATTCAATCATTGTCATATCAAGTCATAAGTAAAGAGCCATGAGCCTTTCACTGGTGACTTCCTTGTGTGGAATGCACCGAAGCCAAACTTTCCGTAGGGGACGTTGTGAATAACGATGGCAAGTTGATAGGTATCAATGTGACGTACTATCCAAGTCTTGGATGAGGGTCACAGTTTTGAATGATATTTCTATTATTAATAAATTTCCTGACGTATTCTTGAAGACTTCTTAGCCTACCCTATAGCGTCAAATCGAATTTTGTATTGACCCCAGTACAAAACCCATTTCTTAAACCCTCAAATATTTCTTCAACTAAAATGAACGTAACATGCGCCAAAGACGTTGACTCGAGCTGTTGAAGATTATGATCGTACCATTCAATACCATCGTAGGAAAAGCGAACGTTGTAGCTGACGCATAGAGTAAAAGATCGTATGCGTTTACGAGTGTGATGTTGTTAACACAAAGACCCATTTTGTATAACTTACAAATGATGGAGATAGAGTTAAAGACTCTAGGGACTCACGTGAAGATAACGAATATACGAGTAGAATCGACTTTAATCGATAAAGTTAAAGGTCGCTCAAGCTACATACCCAGAACTGATGAATGTGAAGAAAAAGGTTCAAGAAGGCGTTATCTCAACCCTCGATTTAATTGGCCCATTTAAAATTCTCGATCGAGTAGGAACTGTGGCCTATAGACTCGTTTTACCGCCAAGTATGTCGCGTGTTCATAACATTTTAAACGTATCGATGTTACGTAAATATATGGATGACCCGAACCACAATATAATTTTAGAACCGGACGAGATAGCAGAAGATTTAACATATGAGGAGATACGTGTTAACATCTTGGATAAGAAGGATCATATTCGATGCTCAAAGGTTATACCTTAAGAGTTAGAATTTGAAGTAAAGTCAAGGTATCCTCACCTATTCGACATACCAGGTACGTACGTAAATTTCGAGGGCGAAATTTCATAAGGAGGGGAGATTGTGAGACCCCAGTTTTTATGAATAAATTTTTAATTTTCTCGAAATAATATTTTGAATATTATGGTGTGGATTTGATATAATGTTATAGTTGTGGGTAGTATTTATAAATTTTTAAAAGTATGCAAGTTGTTGTATAATATTCTTTTTGTCAGGGAATATCCGTATGACGGTACAATCATTGGTGGACCCCGAAACGGAATTATTGTCGGATTGAGAAAACGATAAAAATATTTTATGAAAATAATGGCGGAAGTTTAACCGTTAAAACTGTTGAACTACTCGGTAGTAAAAGTACAGTAATACGCGTGGTTGGATAGTAGCACACGGTATTGATTATTGATGTTTACGTGATAAGTCACTCAGTTTTATTTTATTGGTATTATTAATGTAATAAAACAGAAAAACTTTTTATATAAAATAGAATACTTTTATAAGGTTATTCTATAAATAGAATATATTATATTCTATTATACATAGTGTCTGCATAGTGTTTTGCATAGTAAAATCTTTTTATATAAAACATAATACTTTTATAAAATTATTCTATAAATAGATTATATTATATTTTATTATGCATAGTGTTTGCATAGTGCCTGCATAGTGCCTGCATAGTGTTTGCATAGTAAAATCTTTTATAAAGTTATTCGTTTTATTAGATTATAAATAGAATATATTTTATTTTATTTTGCTTTAAATATGGACCGTCAGATTAAAGTAAATCAATCTGGACTGTTCATGAATTAGTTACTATGCAGTCCATTTTCCTATAAATAGAAGCTTATTCATTCATTATTTCTTACGAATTCACTGAAACTCTAGAGAGATAAACTATAGAGAGAAAGAAGAAAAGTATTCTACTACTTCACTACTCATATATCCAGTACTCTTCTTCTTAAGGTAGGGGATATTATTTGTTGTACTCGTAAGGGGTATTCTTTCTTTCTTATTCATGAAGAGAACTTCTGTTATTCCATTCTTTATTATTACATTGAAATAACTCATATATCGCGGGATACCCTATACTTGGTGAAATTCTTCTCATTATTCCATTCTTTATTATTATGTTGGAATAACTTTTGTTATGCGAATATCGCATACATGGTGAAATTCTTCTAATATTCCGTTCTTTATTATTACGTCGAATATCACATGCTCATGCGTTCTGTGGGACTGATTCCATTATTTATTATTACATTGGAATAACTTTTATGCATTGATTACATCGCATGCATGGTGATTTCATTGTTATTCCATTCTTTATTATTTTGTCAAAATATCACATGCATGCGTTTATGCTTAGGGACTGGTTCCATTATTTATTATTCCATCCGAATATCACGTGCGTGCATTTCATTTACGCGGACACAGTTCCATTATTTATTATTACATTGGGAATAACACATGCATGCGATCTATCGCGCATGGTGAATCCTTATGTTAATAACGTCCAAATTGTCAACATGATACTTCTTTGTAGAGTAAAATTCAAGAATGCTCAGAAGAATATTTCCATGATAAGATACTGGATGAAGCGCAAATATATTCCACTAATTTCATGGAGTATAGAAGTCAAAACTTTAACCAACTGAGTATAATAGAATATATGAAAGTGCAAATGGATTTTCACCCGCCATGTGGTAATTCACGTAGACAGATCATTTCCACAATTTAATAAGGAATGAATACGAAGGATCATTCACCATGGATGTGGTAATCCACATAGACAGGTTATTCCAACAGAATAATAAAGATTGGAATAACATAAGGATTCATAATGCGTGCGATAGACTGCATAGACAGGTTATTCCCAACAGAATAATAAATAATGGAACCAGGTCCGGCGTAAACGCACAGACAAGATATTCCGATTGAATAATAAATAATGGAACCAGGTCCGGCATAAACGCACAGACATGATATTCCGACAGAATAATAAAGAATGGAATAACAGAAATCACCATGCATGCGATAGAGACCGCACGACGTGTTATTCCAACGAATAATAAATAATGGAACCCGGTCCGCGAAAGCGCAAAATGTGATATTCAACGTGAATAATAACGAACGGAATAATAAATAATGGAACCAGGTCAGGCGAAATTTGCATCGACAGGATATTCTGACAGAATAATAAAGAACGGAATAATAGAAGAATTTCACCATGTATGCGGTACTTCGCATAAACAAGTTATTCCAACATAATAATAAAGAATGGAATAATAGAAGAATTTCACCATGTATGCGGTACTTCGCATAAACAGGTTATTCCAACATAATAATAAAGAATGGAATAATAAAAGAATACCCCTTATGAGTACAACAAATAATATTCCCTACGAGTACAACAAATAATATTTCCTACCTTAAGAAGAAGAGTACTGGATATATGAGTAGTGAAGTAGCAAAATACTTTTTCTTCTTTCTCTCTACAACAAATAATTATTCGGTTTATTATTTCACGCTCTAGGGGTAGGCTAAGAAGTCTTCAAGAATACATCAGGAAATTTATTAGCAACAGAAATATCATTCAAAACTGTAACTCTCGTCCAAGACTTGGATAACATGTCACATTGATACCTATTAACTTGTCACCGTTATTCACAACGTCCCCTACGAAAAGTTCGGCTTCGGTGCATTCCACACAAAGAAGTCAACAACGAAAGGATCGGGGCTCTTTACTTATGGCTTGATATGAGAATGATTGACTTTAGTGGTTTGATTGCTTGAATTCGCATAACAGGTTGGTTAGGAGTATGAAAGCTAACAACCTTACAAAAAGCATGATGAGTAGTTAACCAATCAATTCCTAAAATAACATCAAAGGCAAGTATTTTCAAAGAGATACGATCGACAGGTAACGTGAAAGTGTTGATTTGAACAAGATTTATAAATAGTGGAGGTAACGAAGGTTTCTACTATCGAAGTTTCAACCAATAAGTCAAAGTCTAATTTCTCCGAAGTCAAAGCTGAATTCCTTCATTATTTCTTACGAATTCACTAAAACTCTAAAGAGAGAAACTATAGAGAGAAAGAAGAAAAGTATTCTGCTACTTCACTACTCCAGTATTCAGTTTTTCTAAGGTAGGGAATATTATTTGTTGTACTCGTAGGGGATATTATTTGTTGTACTCGTAAGGGATATTATTTGTTGTACCAGTAAGGGGTATTATTCTTTTGTGTTCATGAAGAGAACTTCTGTTATTCCATTATTTATTATTCTGTTGGAATAACCTGTATACGCGGGATACCCTATACTTGGTGAAATTCTACTATTATTCTATTCTTTATTATTATGTTAGAATAACCTGTTATGCGAAGTACCGCATACATGTTGAAATTCTTCTAATATTCCGTTCTTTATTATTCTGTTGGAATATCCTGTCGGTGCGAATTTCGCCTGACCTGGTTCCATTATTTATTATTCCGTTCTTTATTATTCGCCGTAATATCCTCGTGCGTGCGTTTATTTATATCGGACCCGGTTCCATTATTTATTATTCATGGAATATCCCATTTTGTGCGTTCTGTGGGACTGGTTCCATTATTTATTATTACATTGGGAATAACACATGCATGCGATCTATCGCATCGCACGGTGAATCCTTCTATTATTCCATTCTTTATTATTCATTGAACTAACCTATCTATGTGGATTACCACATGCATGGTGAATGATCCTTTGTATTCATTCCTTATTAAATTGTGGAAATGATCTGTATACGTGAAATTGCCGCATGGCGGGTGAAGATCCATTTGCAGTTCATATATTCTATTATACTCGGTTGGTTAAAGTTTTGACTTCTATACTCCATGAAATTAGTGGAATATCCTTGATATTTACGCTTCATCCATATCTTTTCATGGAAATATTCTTACGAGCATTCTTGAATTTTACTCTACAATGCAATGATCATGTTGACAATTTGGGCGTTATCGGTTCTAGATAAATTAATTCTTGAACTGCTTTTATTGAATTCTTATATCATTTTCATCATCCTCATGTTTATATTTTGTTGAAAGTCATCTCGTACATGGCACATAGTGCATAGATGGACTTGGTATGTTTATGACCAGGGATTATTCGGTGTAATCATGACCGTAATGTTACAAATGATGTGGAAAAAGTCCTCATTGGCCCGTAGTGCATTGATGAATAGTTTTTGTTATGATTATGGCTATGGATTCTCTTTGGTAGTAGTGTCAAAAGATGAATTGTTTTATGGCATGATCGGGACCGTTGATGAAAACATGATTATCTTTAAGTAGTAGTGCATGGATAATTCGTGGTCGTGATACTAAAGAATATCCTTGGCCGTAATGCAGGGGTGATTCGATGATGTGGATTATTTATTAAAATTGAGTCCCAAATATAAAAGTGATGAAAAACCTTTTAAATCATAGAAGATAATAGATTTTATTCCCTACTTGACTCTTCTAATGGATTGCTTGTTCCGCTGCAGTTAAACTTGATAGTTATTATATTTTATCAGTTTAACACTGTTGAAGACTAACGATAAATTATTCTGCATTATCTTAGTCATAATATTTCTTCTTGGGCTAGTTGAGCTCACCCTTTCTTTCACTGTTCTCTTCAGGAAATGAGAACGTAGCTGGGACTAGTCGGGGAACAGAGTGATGATCCTAGATGTTTGCATTAGTAGTCCTCACTATTCTGTTATATAGTATGACATTAAATGTATTGAGGACTCCTTTTGAGTTTTTATACTATCTAGTAGACAATATTTGTATTCAAACTCACAGTTTATGTTTTGTCATATTGGACACGGCAGTTGTATTATTAAGTTGTATTTGAATTCTGTACCATGTGTCTGGCGACTCAAGATGGGTGATGTAAACCTAATTTTGGGGGCGTCATAGTTGGTTCCTTTATTATTACGAATTCCTTCATTATTTCTTACGAATTCACTGAAACTCTAAAGAGAGAAACTATAGAGAGAAAGAAGAAAAGTATTCTGCTACTTCACTACTCTAGTATTCAGTTTTTCTAAGGTAGTGAATATTATTTGTTGTACTCGTAGGGGATATTATCAAGGATAACTTTATAAAGGATATTAACAGTTCAGCTGTGAATTAACAGTTCCTTCACCGGAACTGATGAATGTGAAGAAAAAGGTTCAAGAAGGCGTTATGTCTGGCATAAATGCACAGACAGGTTGTTGGAATAACCTGTCTGTGCGGTCTATCGCATGCATGGTGATTTCAGTTGTTATTCCATTCTTTATTATTCGCATAATATAATATCTTTATTTATGCATTTATCTGGGACTTTCCATTATTTATTATTTTGTCGGAATATCTTGTCTGTGCATTTACGCCGGACCTGGTTCCATTATTTATTATTCTGTTGGGAATAACCTGTCTGTGTAGTCTATCGCACGCATGGTGAATCCTTATGTTATTCCATTCTTTATTATTCTGTTGGAATAACCTTTCTATGTGGATTATCACATGCATGGTGAATGATCCTTCGTATTCATTCCTTATTAAATTGTGGAAATGATCTGTCTACGCGGATTACCGCATGGCGGGGGAAAATCCATTTGCAGTTTCATATATTCTATTATACTCAGTCGGTTAAAGTTTTGACTTCTATACTCCATGAAATTAGCGAAATATCCTTGATATTTGCGCTTCATCCAGTATCTTTTCATGAAAATATTCTTCTGAGCATTCTTGAATTTTACTCTACAAAGAAGTATCATGTTGACAATTTGGACGTTATTAGTTCCTGGACAAATTAATTCTTGAACTTGTTTTATTGAATTATTATGTCATTGTCATCATCCTCATGCTTATATTATATTAAAAGTCATCTGTGGCCTGTAGTGCATAGATGGACTTGGTATGATTATGACCAAGGATTATTCGGTATAATCATAACCTTAATGTTACAAATGATGTGGAAAAAGTCCTTATTGGCCCGTAGTGCATTAATGGACAGTTTTTGGTATGATACTATGGATTCTCTTTGGCCGTAGTGCAAAGATGAATTGTTTTATGGCATGATCAGGACCGTTGATGAAAACATGATTATCTTTAGCCGTAGTGCATGGATAATTCGTGGTCGTGATACTAAAGAATATCCTTAGCCGTAGTGCATGTGTAACACCCCCATACCTATACTCCCATGGTATCCGGTATGGTGTTTACAGAGAATTAACATAATGCATTTAAATCTAAACACCCATGGTCTCTGATTCAAAATATTACATTAGATAGAGGGACTATCAGATATAATTCCTATAGATTCAAGATTCACAGTATTCCATAACAGATGGTAATTTCCCAAGAGAAATATTACTGTGTTTGGATACCCTCACTTGAATATATGAACTGTATCTGTGACTAAAGTCTATCTATCCAAAATTCAGAGTATCAGTAATAACATGAACAGTCCATATTACCAATACCCTCACCCAGATGTATAGTCTATGTCATGCGATTATATACTATCGTATCGATAGTAACCATCTATCTGAAATTCAGAGTATTAATAACAACATGAATAGTCCATGCTATTAACACCCTCACTCAGATAAATAGTTCCCAAGGATCTCAACTAGAATAGAAGACATCTTACTTTACATCTATATATGTAAGAAAACACGATTGCGGAAATAAAAGATGTTATATATATCATAATATTATGATTCGATTACAAAATTCTCATAACGAGTTCTTATATTACAAGGTATTCGTACAGACAAGAATATAATCTAATCTATGTAGGGACGCTTCCCTTTATCTACTCCAGACGTTCAAGGATTACCATTTAAAACTGCAAAGGGAATAATTTGCAACGGTGAGCTATGACATGCTCAGCAAGTTGTATATTTATAACAATATAGGATTTGAAGAATTATAACAATTCAAATTTCGACTGATAGTTGTTACCATTTCTGGATTTCTAATTCCAACTAGTTCTGGAATTTTTATCATTTCTGTCAGTCACAAAGACTTAGAAATTCTATTCAGATGTGAGATAGGGGATCAGCCTATTCAACATCCTAGGAGTATGCATATCACCCATCATTGCTCAATTACACTTACGGTTTCATCATCAATATATTCATTGACTACACTTTGCTCCCTTACGAGATACTCAACTTCAGTATACGATTGCCTTACCAAAACAATTTGGCTTGACACAACAGTTTATGCTCAATAAACAATATCATATGAATAAATAATTCATTTCTTAGTAATGCTGGAACTATAGCAATAACTTTTCAATAATAGGTAATTCAACATAGGTGTATTATATCAACAGTATAGCAAGATAGAATCTTGTTCAGCGAATAAATAGGGTTGATAAATTTTGCATAAGTAATAAATTGGGTATAGAAGACTTGCCTGAGCGTAGATCAGTCAAGTTATACTATTCGAACGCTATTAAGTACCTATGACGTTCAAGAATATAAATCTAACACGTTAGTATTGATAACAATACTTAAATAAAACATTTATTTAATTCCGGTTTAGATTTAATAGGGTTTGACCTTTAATACCTTTGATAAATGAACTAAATTTTATTTATAAAATTTGGTTATATTTTTAAATAATTTAATTATCCTTATAATATATTTTAGAAGGTTTAAAGTATTTTTAAAATATTTATTTATCCTTTAAATGATTTTTAAACCATTTATTTCTATTTATAAGTAATTTATATTTACTAAAATTTTATAAAAACATTATTTAATATTATTAAATAATTTATAATCATTTATTATGATTTTTATTTCAATAATAATATTTGTACATAATTATTTAGTATTTAAAAGTAATTATTCTAATTACTTTATTAATAAGTTAATTATAAATAATATCTAAATAAAATAAAATAATTATTACATTTTGTAGAAATATCGTAAATAATTTATAATACTTTAATATAATTTTTAAAAGCTGTTTTTATCAATTATTTCTAATTTTTTATAATTTATTTCTAAAATTTAATTTCATCGTCGCTAAAAAAGCTCTACAAAGGATGTAAAAAGTGTCGATGTAGGTGTTCTTGAGTTTCTAGGCAGCCGTTGCTCGTGGTCGAGTGGCTAGTTTGACCATTAAATAACTCGGTTTTGGTAATGATTTTCGGTCAGAGTAAGTATTGGTATTGTAGTACTCATGTAATATTACAAGATCAAGCAATAAGCAGGCTTTAATCTACATCTAACAAGAAATTATAAAGATTCAAAGTTCTTTGTCGTCGAAACGTTCTTGGGTTTCTTGGTAACCCAGAACAGTGGTCAAGGCCGGTCAACGGTTTTGTGGCTTGAATAACTTTGATTCGGTGTATTAGATGTACGTTTTGTTTGTTGTAACATGTAGTCTATGTACCAGGGTGCATATATATAACATTAATATGAACAAATCATAATTCTAAGATCTCTATTTATGATGGTCAAAGTACAGCTAACAGCTGTTCTTCGTGTTCTTCAGTTTTCTCGAAAACCCAGAAAATTTGGTCATGCTCGGTCAACTAGTTTTGACCAATAATTCCGGTAATCCTATGAGTTGTTTGTTCGATTGAAGATCATAGATATGTAGTATGTATACCAGAGTACTAATTTATAACAAAAACATAAATAATTAACAATCAGAAGATGATTAAACAGCTCGGTCAAAGTAAGCTTGGTTCAATTTTTCTTGAGCTTTACGGGCAACCCAGAAAACCGGCTTAAAGTGAACAATCAACCCACTTTGACTGCTTATATCTTGGATTCTATGGTTCATCTGAACCAGTTTTCTTTTCCAGATTAAAGACCTACTAACCCAATGCAAGAGTTCGTTAATTTATGAACGGCTGCATTTAACTAAGCTGGGGGTAGAGCACCCGCAGGACCTAGGGTAGCCCGAACGACTACCTTTAAGGAATTTAAAAGTGTAGGTCCACCCGAATTTAAGGGAACAATGGACCCAATGGAGGCCTAGACATGGGTCAAGGAAATAGAGAAGGCATTTGTTATTACAAACGTAGCTGAGGCACAAAAGAGTTCTTTTGCGACCTATATGATGAAGGGGGAAGCCAACTACTGGTGGGAGGCTCACCATGGTGGGGCTGGATTGGAAGCTGTTACATGGGAACAGTTTAAGAAGGTGTTCTTTCAGAACTATTTCCCTACTAGCATGCAAGGGAGAATGGAGATTAAGTTCTTAGAACTTAAGCAGGGGGACATGACTGTTCCCCAGTATGCGGCCAAATTCAATGAATTGGTGAGGTTTGCTCCACACCAAGTGGACACGGAGGAGAGGAAGGCTCGTAGATTTGAGCAGGGCCTAAAACCTTGGCTCTATAATAGGATATCGGTTTTTCAGAGTGCTTCCTACGGGACCATTCTCGAAAAGGCGATAATAGCGGAGGGTGGTAGCGAGGCATTGACCCAGTACCACAAGGATATATAGGAAGAATAAGGGTAAGGGAGAGGGAGGAAATAAGGCAGAGGTTGCCAGTGGAAGTGGAAATATGCCTAAGAGGAAGAATTTTAACCCTGGGAATACTGGGGTAAAACAAGGGGATCCTAAATGGATGTAGTGGTAATTTAGTCATTACTGGACCAACACCATCAGTGGGTAGACCCTCAGCCTGAACGTTTAATATGACAGTCCAAGATGCGGTTGCATCAACGGATGTAGTAGCAGGTATCATTCCAGTCAACGAAATAAATGCTTACGTGTTATTTGACTCGGGTGCTAGTTGTTCTTTTATAGCATGTGGATTTGCTCAACAATTGGGATTAAGTCCTGAAAAATTAGAAATACCTTTAGACGTTAAGGTAGCAAACGAGGAGATAATTCCCATTGAACACATTCATAGGAATTGTATCGTAGATATCAGGGGTTATAGATTATCGGTAGATCTTTTACCGATAAGGTCAAGAGAATTCGATGTGATTCTCAGTATGGATTGGTTAATTAACCATAAAGAAATAATAGATTGTCATAGAAAGAGTGTAAACCTGAGGCTTCCTAAGAAACCTGAGGTGGTGTTTTATGGAAATAAATCACCAGGACGTACTTGTTATCTAACCATGACACAAAGCTAGGAAGATGTTGAAGAAGGGGTGTAAGGGTTATCTGTGTCACGTGGTGGATACCCAAAGAGTGGGAACGTCATTAGAACAGATAGCGGTGGTTCAAGAATTCGTGGATGTGTTTTCGAAGGAGTTACCCGGTATTCCGCCAGATAGAGATGTAGAATTCATGATTAATTTGTTGCCGGGTACGACACCAGTTTCAAAGGCACCATATAGGATAGCGCCAGTTGAGATGAAGGAGTTAATGGTTCAGTTACAGGAACTATTAGATAGAAAGTACATTCAACCAAGTGTGTCACCGTGGGGAGCACCGATGTTGTTTGTAAAGAAGAAGGACGGATCGTTACGACTTTGTATCGACTATCGGGAGTTGAACAAGTTAACGATTAAGAATAAATACCCGTTGCCCAAGATCGATGATCTATTTGATCAGTTGAAAGGGGCAAAGTATTTTTCTAAGATAGATTTGCGCACGGGGTATCATCAACTGAAAGTGAGGAAGGAAGATATACCTAAAACGACGTTCAAAACTCGTTATGGGCATTACTAGTTTTTGGTTATGTCATTTGGGTTAACGAATGCGCCTGCCCCGTTCATGGATATGATGAACAGAGTGTTCAAACAATATTTGGACCAGTTCGTCGTAGTGTTCATTGATGATATTCTAGTCTATTCTAAGACACCAGAAGATCATGATGAACATCTAAGAATAGTGTTGGAAACACTACGGAGGGAGAAGTTGTATGCAAAATTCACAAAGTGTGAATTTTGGCTCGAACGAGTGCAGTTTCTAGGACATGTTATAGACAAAAATGGCATATCCGTAGATCCAACAAAAATGGAAGCGGTGAATGAGTGGGAGCAACCGAAAACGCCAACTGAGGTTAGGAGTTTTCTGGGGTTAGCGGGATACTATAGAAGGTTCATTCAGGACTTTTCTAAATTAGCTACTCCACTAATAAATCTGACAACGAAGTCGGTGAAGTACGAGTGGAAAGAAAAGTGTGAGCGTAGTTTTCAAGAACTGAAAAGGAGGTTGAGTGAGGCACCTGTATTATCTTTACCAGATGATAGGGGGAATTTTGTAGTTTATAGTGATGCTTCGCGTAGAGGACTAGGTTGCGTGCTTATGCAGCATGGCAAGGTCATTGCATATGCGTCATGTCAGTTAAAGGATTATGAGAAGGTCTACCCTACTCATGACCTAGAAGCCCAGCAAATTGTAGTGTTTGCATTAAAAAATGGAGACATTATTTATACGGGGAAAAATATGAGATATACACGGACCATAAAAGTCTAAAATATATCTTCACACAGAAGGAGTTGAACATGAGGCAGAGAAGGTGGTTAGAATTGATAAAAGATTATGATTGTGATATCTTATATCATCCAGGGAAGGCGAATGTAGTAGCCGACGCGTTGAGTCGGAAGGGTAGAGAGAAACTGTCAATGTTAACGACTCAGAACGAGTTAATAACAGAGATGGGGAGAATGGAATTAGAAGTTAAGTTACCAAGTGAAATGAGAGAGATGTTATTTGCAATAGAAACTCGACCAACGATAGTAGAACGGGTTAAGGAAGTACAGCTAAGTACTGAAGAATACAAGCAGATTAAGAAGATAATGAAGGATGACGTGAAAACTAAGTATAACCTTGATAAAGAAGGTTTACTTCGTTTTGAAGGAAGAATTTGGATTCCAAATAATTCTGAATTGAAAGAAGAGATTATGTGCGAGGCCCATAGTTCGAGGTACTCGATATATCCTGGTAGTACTAAGATGTATCAAGACCTTCTTCAGAACTTTTGGTGGCCGAACATGAAGAGGGAGATTGCAGAATATGTTAGTAAATGCTTAACTTGTCAGAAAGTTAAGGCTGAACACCAAAGACTGAGTGGACTGATACAACCACTAGAGATTCTGGAGTGGAAATGGGAGCATATCACCATGGACTTTGTGGTGGGACTTCCAACAACAAGAAAAGGATACGATGCTATTTGGGTAATAGTGGATCAGTTAACTAAATCGGCTCATTTTCTACCAATAAGAGTTAGGTATAACCTAGAGCAGTTAGCTAAGCTTTATGTCAAAGAAATCATTTCTAGACATGGAGTACCTGTTTCAATTGTGTCCGATCGTGATCCACGATTCATGTCGAACTTTTGGAGGAGTTTGCAAGAGCAAATGGGAACACAGTTGAGATTGAGTACGGTGTATCATCCACAGACGGATGGGGAAAGCGAACGGATAATTCAAACGCTAGAAGATATGTTAAGATCTTGCGTTATGGATTTCAAGGGGAGTTGGGACGAACATCTATCGTTGGTAGAATTCGCTTACAACAATAGTTTTCACGCTAGTATAGGCATGCCGCCTTACGAAGCATTGTATGGGAGGAAGTGTAGAACACCACTTTGTTGGGATGAAGTAGGTGAACGTCGAATGTTGGGACCTGAGATGGTACAACAAACAGCATGCACATGGTAAAAGGCGATAAGAGCTCGATTAGTAGCGGCTCAAGATAGACAACGGAAGAATGCAGATCCTTATCGAGAGAAGAGGGAGTTTGAAGTAGGGTCTTATGTCTTTCTAAAAGTATTGCCTTGGAAAGGGAAGATACATTTTGGGAAGAAAGGGAAGTTAAGTCCAAGGTTTGTAGGACCTTTTGAGATTTTAAGAAGGATAGGAGAGTTAGCTTATGAAGTAGCCTTACCTCCAGAAATGGAAAGAATACACAATGTGTTCCACGTGTCTGTGTTGCGTCCTTATAAACCGGACTATAAGCATGTAATAGAGTATAAGTCTATTCAAGTAGAAAAAGACTTAACGTATGAAGAACTTCCGATTCAGATTAGTGATAGGAAGGAACAAGTCTTGAGAAATAAAGTAATACCTTCAGTAAAGGTAATTTGGAGTAACCACGATGCTGAAGAAGCAACGTGGGAGCTCGAAAGTAAAATGAAGGAAAAGTTTCCTCATTTGTTTATGTAAGAGTAGCGAGATTCTGGGGACAGAATCCTTATAAGAAGGGAAGAATGTAACGCCTGAGAATTTCAAATTTTCAATGAATTAAATTTTTATTTGATTATGTGGATTAAATGAATTTAATTGAGTTATTATGTGAGTAAGATGTTCGAAGGTCGTTCTATGACCTAGAATGTGTGGATGTGGTTAGTATTCTAGCTTTGTGCTAGAATTAATTATTGTGAATTGTCAAGACGAGAACGAAGGTTTTCTGAGATTGTTTGCGTAAAAACACAATTCATCAGATGATGTTCGGAGCTAGGGTTTGAAATTTTGAGAAATGCATAATGTTAGAATATAACGATATTGTGTAATATCCAATAATATTTCTGTTATGGCAAACGAAGTTTTCGCCTGCGGACTTAAAACCTAAGGGTTTGTGAGAGAGGTTTCCGAAAGGGAAATGTAAGGCGTATAGTCGTTTTAATATTATACGTTTGAGATACGAGTATTATACTAGTATAAATACGAGTATGGTATAAAGAATAGTACGTCGTATAATACGATTATTGTATGAGTATTATACGTAGAGAATACGATTAGTATTATAGAGTTAAGTTAAGACTTAATGGGTAATTCATTTGGTTGTGTTAGGTCTAGCCAATCAATTGAATGAACAAGCCCAATGAATTAAGAGTGCAAGCCCAAGTTAAGGCTGCGAGACCCAAGAATTTATGAATAAATATTTAATTTTCTCGAAATAATTTTTTAAATTATGATGTGGATTTGATATAATGTTATAGTTGTGTGTAGTATTTATAAATTTTGCAAAAAATGCAAGTTGTTATATAATATTCGATTGGTCGGGGAATATTCTTTTTGTCAGGGAATATTCGTATGACGTCTGATCATTGGTGGACCCTTTATTATTGGGATTGAGAAAACGACAAAAATAGTTTATGAAAATTACGGCGGAAGTATTACCGTTAACAATTGAAACACTAGGTGTTAAAAGTATAGTAATATGGGTGGTTGCATAGTAGCACACGGTATAGATTATTGATGCTTATGTGGGAAGTCACTCAGTTTTGTTCAATCGGGTAATCGGGACACTTTTCGCTCTGGTAATAAGTACAATTCACGAGTTACTATTCATGAGTTACTATTCATGAGTTACTATTCATGAGTTACTATTCACGACTTACTTACTATTCACGGGGTACTATTCACCCGTAAGATATATTTCTTTTCGGTCCAAATTATTTTTGGGTACAATATTATTCCATGAGGAGATGTGCTAATTTTTCGAATAGTTGGTTGAAGATATAATAGTAAATCAATATGGACCCATTTGGTGGAAAGTATAATAAAAATCAATATGGATCACCGTTTATAGTTTTAATAGTAAATCGGTATGGACGATTCTTTAAGTTTTAATAGTAAACCAATATGGATTCCGCTTTAAAAGTAAATCAATCTGACCGTTTATGAGTTAGTTACTATTCACCCATTTTCCTATAAATAGAAGCTCATTCCTTCATTATTTCTTACGAATTCACTTGAAACTCTAGAGAGAAAACTATAGAGAGAAAGAAGAAAAGTATTTTGTTACTTCACTTTTCCAATATCCGGTTCTTCTAAGGTAGGGAATATTATTTGTTGTACGTAAAAGGGTATTATTCTTTTGTATTCATGAAGAGAACTTACATTATTCCATTACTTATTATTACATTAGAATAACTCAGTCTCATGCTGCTACCCTATACTTGGTGAAATTCTTACATTATTCCATTCTTTATTATTACATTTGGAATATCACATCTGCATGAATTTTACGCCGGACCTAGTTCCATCTTTATTATTACATTTGAATATCCTCATCACATGTGTTTTTTGCGGGACTGGTTCCGATCTTTATTATTCTCATTGGAATATCCTTTACATGCGTTTTACGTTGGACTGGTTCCATTCTTTATTATTACATTGGAATATCACATGCATGCATTTTACGCCGGACCTGGTTCCGTTATTTATTATTCTGTTGGAATAACCTGCATGTGCGGTCTATCACATGCATGGTGATTTCTTTTGTTATTCCATTCTTTATTATACTCAGTTGGTTAAAATGTTGACTTCTATACTCCAAGAAATTAGTGGAATATCCTTGATATTTGTGCTTCATCCACTATCTTTTCATGGAAATATTCTTCTGAGCATTCTTGAATTTTACTCTACAAAGAAGTATCATGTTGACAATGTGGACATTATTAGTTCCTGGATAAATTAATTCTTGAACTTGTTTTATTGAATTCTTATATCATTGTCATCATCCTCATGCTTATATTATGTTGAAAGTCATCTGTGGCCTGTAGTGCATAGATGGACTTGGTATGATTATGACCAGGGATTATTCGGTATAATCATAACCGTAATGTTACAAATGATGTGGAAAAAGTCCTCATTGGCCCGTAGTGCATTGATGGACAGTTTTTGGTATGATTATGGCTATGGATTCTCTTTGGTCGTAGTGCAAAGATGAATTGTTTTATGGCATGATCAGGACCGTTGATGAAAACATGATTATCTTTAGCCGTAGTGCATGGATAATTCGTGGTCGTGATACTAAAGAATATCCTTGGCCGTAGTGCAGGGGTGATTCGATGATGTGGATTATTTATTAAGCTGAGTCCCAGTGATAAAAGTGATGAAAAACCTTTTAAATCATAGAAGATAGTAGATTTTATTCCCTACTTGACTCTTCTAATGGATTGCTTGCTCCGCTGTAGTTAAACTTGATAGTTATTATATTTTATCAGTTTAACACTATTGAAGGCCAACGATAAATTATTCTGCATTATCTTAGTCATAATATTTCTTACTGGGCTAGTTGAGTTCACCCTTTCTTTCACTTTGTTCTCTTGTGAAATGAGAACGTGGTTGGGACTAGTCGGAAACAGAGTGATGATCCTAGATGTTTGCATTAGTAGTCCTCACTATTCAGCGTGAAATAGTGTGATAATAATTGTAATGAGGACTCCTTTTGAGTTTTATACTCTCTAGTAGACAATATTTGTATTCAAACTCACAGCTTTTGTTTTGTCGTATTGTACACCTATAGTTGTATTATTAAGTTGTATTTGAATTCTGTACCATGTATCTGGAGACTCAAGATGGGTGATGTATACCTAAGTTTGGGGGCGTCACAGTTGGTATCAAAGCTTAGGGATATGATCCCTGGCTAGAATGTGAGAATAGAACTAGGAGGGGAGAGACGGGGAATTCCTTCGCTAGTATGTCCTACCTAAGTTTATTTATTTAGGGATAATATGTTACATGTCAATTAACCTTTGTTTTGTGGCAGTATCTGAAAATGACATCCGAGAATGTTGAGAATAGCAATGGAGCACAGGAGACCGTTGATTCTCCACAGATCAATAATCAGGACAATGTGCAACAGGATGGCGATAATCCTCTTGTAAACAACAACACTGATCAATTGACGAACAACGGTATGTTTAAGAGCTTTTTAAAATTCATGCAACATCAGGTTAAGGCGGCTCCTGTTCATAATGCAGGAAGAAACAATGGCAACCCACGGTTGGTCACCGCTAAGCAATTCAAGGAGCTGGGACCACCGGAGTTATTGGGAAAGCCAGAACCACTTAAGGTTGAGACGTGGTTAAAGCAGATCACCAAGATATTTGATGTCTTGGGAAGCTCCGAGGATCAAAAGGTTCCCTTTGCCACCTTTATGTTGCGTGAAGAGGCAGATCACTGGTGGGAATCTGTAAAATGTACCCAATTGACGCTTTCAAGATGTCTTGGGAGAAGTTCAAGAAGAGTCATTCAATGACAAGTACTTTCCGAAAAGCATTCGTCACATGAAGGAGGTGAAATTTATCAAGTTGGAGCAAAACAACATGGCCGTGTCGCGATCTGAAGCCAAGTTTGCCGAGTTATCCCGATTTGCGTCCCACTTGGTTGATAATGAAAAGAGAATGACGCGGATGTTTTTAAGAGGTTTGAAGCCAGAGATACGTCAATATCTTATTTTTCATAAACTGTGTTTGTATTCAGATGTTGTAAATAAGGCTCAGTTAGTGGAGCGCGATAACGAGTCAACGCAACCAAAAGAAAGCAGCCGGCAAAATGATAATACCGGTGATAACAGTCATCAAAGCGGTGACAATAAGCATGGAGGGAATCAACATGTCAGAAATGGTAACCACTTCGGTGGTAATCATGGTCAAAACAATAAGAATAGACATTTCAAGAAGAGGAGATTCAACAATGATGGAAAGACGATAGCCCCAGCACCCGCTGTTAAGGAAGGAGAACGATCACCTATCATATGCTTCAAATGCGAAGGGGAGGGACACATCAGTCCAAACTGCGCGATGCCGTCTAAAGCATATTATAATTGTGGAAGAGAAGGTCACTTAGCCCGATTTTGTCGTTCACCGAAGACAAGTTCAGCTAGGATGGAGGCACCAAAGGCCGTCCCAGAAAAGTCAAAGCCAGTAGTTTAAGAGAGAGCATTTTTTTTTTCGTGACAAGGAACCTGAATAAAATTATCACGGGTATGTTAGTCATAAACTCTTGTGAAGTCTATACCGTGTTAGATACCGGTTCTACTTACTCTGTTATTTCACCTAGTTGTGTTCAATGTTTGAAGTTAACTCCGGAGAAGTTAGACTTTAATATATCTGTTTAAACTCAGTTGGGAGAAACCTTCATTACATGCACTATTTATAAATCTTGTTCAAATCAACACTTTCACGTTACCTGTCGATCTTATCTCTTTGAAAATACTTGCCTTTGATGTGATTTTTGGAAACGATTGGTTAACTACTCGTCATGCTTTTCGTAAGGTTGTTAGCTTTCATATTCCTAACCAACCTGTTATGCGAATTCAAGCAACCAAACTACTAAAGTCAATCATTGTCATATCAAGCCATAAGTAAAGTGCCCCGATCCTTTCGTTGTTGACTTCCTTGTGTGGAATGCACCGAAGCCAGACTTTCCATAGGAGACGTTGTGAATGACGATGGCAAGTTGATAGGTATCAATGTGACGTGTTATCCAAGTCTTGGATGAGAGTCACAGTTTTGAATGATATTTCTATTGTTAATAAATATCTTGCCGTATTCTTGAAGACTTCCTGGTCTACCCCAGAGCGTGAAATCGAATTTTTTATTGACCCCAGTACAAAACCCATTTCTTAAACCCTCAAAAATTTCTTCAACTAAAATGAACTTAACATGCGCCAAAGACCACTCGAGCTATTGAAGATTACGATCGTACCATTCAATACCATCGTAGGAAAAGTGAACATGATAACTAACGTGTTGAGTAGAAGATCGTATGCGGTTACAAGTGCGAATATACAAACCTACATGAAGATAACGAATATACTATTAGAATCGACATTAATCGATAAAGTTAAAGTCGCTCAAGCTACACACCCGGAGCTGATGAATGTGAAGAATTAAGAAGGTTTAAGAGGGCGTTATTCTAGAAGCAAGAATCGATGAAGAGAGGAAATCTCAACCCTCGATTTAATTGACCCATTTGAAATCCTCGATCAAGTAGGAACTGTGGCTTATAGACTCGTTTTACCGCCAAGTATGTCGCGTGTTCATAACGTTTTTAACGTATCGATGTTACGTAAATATGTGGACGACCCGAACCACATTATTAATTTAGAACCGGATGAGATATAAGAAGATTTAACGTATGAGGAGATACGTGTTAAAATCTTGGATAAGAAGGATCATATTCGACGCTCAAAGGTTATACCTCAAGAGTTAGAATCAAGTGAAGTCAAGGTATCCTCACCGTTTCTAAGCATACCGTGCGTCACGTAAATTTTGAGGGCGAAATTCTATAAGGAGGGGAGATTGTGATACCCCAGATTTTATGAATAAATATTTAATTTTCTCGAAATAATTTTATAAATTATGGTGTGGATTTGATATAATGTTATAGTTGTGGGTAGTATTTATAAATTTTGCAAAATACGTAAGTTGTTATATAATATTCGATTGGTAAGGGAATATTCTTTTTGTCGGGGAATATTCGTACGACGGTACAATTGTTGGTGGACCCCACAACAGAATTATTGTCGGATTGAGAAAACGAAAAAAATACTTTATGAAAATAACGGCGAAAGTTTTACCGTTAACTGTTGAAACACCCGGTGGTAAAAGTACAGTAATACGTGTGGTTGCATAGTAGCACACGGTATTGATTATTGATAATTATGGGGGAAGTCACTTAGTTTTGTTCAATCGGGTATTCGGGACACTTTTTGTGTCGGAGTACTATTCACGAGTTACTATTCACGCGTTACTATTCATGAGTTACTATTCACGAGTTTCTATTCACGGGGTACTATTCACCCGTAAGATATATTTCTTTTCGGTCCAAATTATTTTTGGGTACAATATTATTCCATGAAGAGATGTGCTAATTTTTCATACCGTTGGTTGAAGATATAATAGTAGATCAATATGGACCGCTGGTGATAAGTATAATAGTAAATCAATATGGATCACTGGTTTAAAGTTTTAATAGTAAATCAGTATGGACCGTTGCTTTAAGTTTTAATAGTAAACCAATATGGACCGTCCGTTTAAAAGTAAATCAATCTGGACCGTTTATGAGTTAGTTACTATTCAGTCCATTTTCCTATAAATAGAAGCTCATTCCTTCATTATTTCTTACAAATTCACTGAAACTCTAGAGAGAGAAACTATAGAGAGAAAGAAGAAAAGTATTTTGTTACTTCACTTTTCCAATATCCAGTTCTTCTAAGGTAGGAAATATTATTTGTTGTACCGTAAGGGGTATTATTCTTTTGTATTCATGAAGAGAACTTCTGTTACTCCATTACTTATTATTCTGTTGGAATAACTTGTATACGCGGGCTACCCTATACTTGGTGAAATTCTTCTGTTATTCCATTCTTTATTATTACATTTGGAATATCCCACATGCATGCGTTTACGGCGGGACCTTATTCGATCTTTATTATTCTATTGGAATATCACATGCATGCGTTTTCTGTGGGACACAGTTCCATCTTTATTATTACATTGGAATATCCTCGTGCATGCGTTTTGTGGGATCCGGTTCCATTCTTTATTATTACATTGGAATATCCTCACATGCATGCGTTTTTACTACCGGACCTGAGTTCCGTTATTTATTATTTTGTTGGAATAACATGCATGTGCGGTCTATCGCATGCATGGTGATTTCTTTTGTTATTCCATTCTTTATTATACTCAGTTGGTTAAAACTTTGACTTCTATACTCAATGAAATTAGTGGAATATCCTTGATATTTGCGCTTCATCCAGTATCTTTTCATGGAAATATTCTTACGAGCATTCTTGAATTTTACTCTACAAAAAAGTATCATGTTGACAATGTGGACATTATTAGTTCCTGGATAAATTAATTCTTGAACTTGTTTTATTGAATTCTTATATCATTGTCATCATCCTCATGCATATATTATGTTGAAAGTCATCATGTCACCTGGTGCATAGATGGACTTGGTATGATTATGACCGAGGATTATTCGGTATAATCATAGCTTAGTAATGTTATAAATGATGTGGAAAAAGTCCTCATTGATACGTAGTGCATTGATGGATGATTTTTGGTATGATTATGGCTATGGATTCTCTTTGGTAGTAGTGCAAAGATGAATTGTTTTATATGGCATGATCGGGATGGTTGATGAAAACATGATTATCTTAAGCAAGTAGTGCATGGATAATTAAATGGTCGTGATACTAAAAGAATATACTTGGTAGTAGTGCGGGGGTGATTCGATGATGTGGATTATTTATTAAGCCAAGTCCCAGTGATAAAAGTGATGAAAACCTTTTAAATCATAGAAGATAGTAGATTTTATTCCTACTTGACTCCTCTAATGGATTGCTTATTCAACTGCGAGTTAAACATGATAGTTATTATATTTTATCGGTTTAACATTTGTTGAAGGCTAACGATAAATTATTCGCATTATCTTAGTCATAATATTTCTTCTTTGGGCTAGTTGAGCTCACCCTTTCTTTCCTTTGTTCTCTTCGTGAAATGAGAACGTGGCCGGGACTAGTCGGGGAACAGGTGATGATCCTAGATGTTTTCATTAGTAGTCCTCACTATTCGTGAAATAGTGTGATAATAATTGTAATGAGGACTCCTTTTGAGTTTTTATACTCTCTAGTAGACAATATTTGTATTCAAACTCACAGTTTATGTTTTGGCGTATTGTACACGACAGTTGAATTATTAAGTTGTATTTGAATTCTGTACCATGTATCTGGCGACTTAAGATGGGTGATGTATACCTAATTTTGGGGATGTCACAAAGGCCCAATGTTAATTAATGTCAAGCCCAATCCAAAAAGTAAACCGTGGATCGAACCGGTGGGTCAAGGGATGGGTAAAACCCATGGGGCAACCCATAGGGATGACCCATGGGCATGGTGGGCCGGCCACTTGATGGCCAAGCAAAGTGTCACTTGGTAACCAAGTATTTTGCTTGGTGACAAACTTGTAAATAACTAAGGAGGTGCTAAATTGGACCATTTTACCCCCATTGTATTTTCTATAAATACAAGGCTTAGGTTGAGTTTTTGGTTGTTTTAAAAAGCTTGTTCAACCTATATTGAGAGAGAGAAAGAGCTAGAATCATATAATCCTTCTACTTTCAAGCAAACCAATAGACGTTTACCAAAAACGTTCACTACTTCAAAGGTAAATTCCTATAAACCGTAATCTTCATCCTTTTCAATTTCTTTCTCATAGAAGAATCGTAGATGAGTGGAGAGTGTTTATTGAGAAGATATAAGAATGCCTATTAATGACAAAATCATGGATAGGTCATGACCAAATAGAAACGTAAGTGTTTATGCGAGTTAAAACCATAAAAAGTCTTGAACGTGAACTTAGTTTGGAATGAAAGTTCAAGAATCGTAATAGCTAAGGAATGTGTCTATTGCATGGTTAGGATGTAGATATGAAATCCATGTAGTATTCCATGTGATTTGGCTTAGAGAACATTAGTAACAAAGTTATCACGGATTTTGCGGAAATAGACGTTAAACATTGAAAACGTATAAAGTCCGAATTAAAGGTCAAAAGTTGTCGTGTGACTTGAAAACGTCGGTTTCTAATGTAAACACGTGAGATAAGGTAATTAAGAGTCATTGGCGAAGGAATCGTCGCATTCCAACTTATAACGAAGAAAACGAGTATTGGATGGACGAAAACGTTAAACGAACGCTTGAAAATGAACTTAAAGGTGAATTCCGAGTTAACGAATTCGAAAATGTGAAATTCTTATACGAACACGTAAAGGATGTAATTTGTGACTTGTAGGAATTCGAATGGGTCAATTCGGATGTAAAACAAACAAATTAGGAAGCCGGGAGTTTCGTTAAGAAACCAAATCTGTTTTAATGGTGCACGTGCCTGAGACTTCGATGCCATGGCGTAAAGCGAGTGTAAAATGGTGGCGTGACTAGCTGACTGCCGACTTCGACCAAATACCACCTTTAACTTTCATGTATTTACCACTAAAACCATTGAGGATGCCATGCGCATGTACCGACATTGGGAAAAAGTTGACCAAGTTAGGTTTAGTTCCATTTTGAATGTAGACCTAAAGTAAGACATTGAAGGTACTTAATGTACATGATAAGACTTACCTTAAATCACTTATAAGGTGCTAATGTAAGAAGATCTAGTAAGGTTTAATAAAAATTAAACGAAGAATGCAAAGACGTAATGAGTGAACCGGGAACGACGTTCAACATTGGTAATTAACCATTTATGATCGAATGTCGGTTAAGGATGTAAGAACGTTAGTGAAATGTAACGAAGTATAAAGAGTTGAATCGACTTTAATAACGAAGTTAATTCAAATAAACCATAGAAGAGAAAGAAGTTGGTTAAAACCGTAAAGTTAGTTTATGTGATAACTAATTACAGTGTGCTATGTGAATGTATCATGTAGATCCTGTAAAGACTGAGAATAGTTGAATTGTAAATTCGAAGACGCTGGAAGGCAAGTCTTTCTTAACGCTTGTCTGACCTTCGTGTTAGTCAAGTTTTTACGTGATGCATGATATACAATGCATGAATGGTAAATTGAAAAGAGTCGATACCTGTTTTATCCGGGCTAGACAGGTATTGAAGAGTTGATTGATTTTTTTACAAGTCTGTTGATATAGAACTATTAACGCTATCCTATGCCAAGTATTTGGTACGGATGAGAAGGTAAGTTTGTCTATGTACAAACAAAAGTATTTTCATCGATTATTTGATGGGCACGCAAGGTTGCCAAATGTTAAACGTAAATACGTTTAACATAAGAGTTTTGATCAACATAGAGTACAATAGGCTGATCACCTAGAAGTGCTCGTAAGTAAAGACGGGTGGATGGCCTTAGTGCCGGATATCCTTTTCAAGTATGAAAGCGAAAAGAGTTTGTTCATGGTCTATTGACCGGTTCATTATTCCTAAGCTATTATATATACTTGGGAATTATTGTATGAGAAGTATTAAATCAAATATTTCATAATGCTTCGTAGATAATTGTTCAGATATGGAGATTTAGCATGTAATTGTTGATGTGATATTCATATGATTCTGTGTTAAGACTTGCTGAGCTAGTTATGCTCATTCTTTCTTGAACCATATGTTTTGCGACTAAAGTTTAAACGAGCAGAGAGTTCTATGAGAGATAAAGGCAAGGCTAAGATGGACAATTAATCGTCCTGTAATAGACTAGTATATTTATATGTAATATACTTATGAAGAACAACGAATGTATTCGGTTATGACCCTGGGAAATAATTTATTACAAATATAATACAAAGATAGTAATTACACTCATTGTGTTGTTATCTCAATGGAATGATTATATGGATTGTAGTATCGTGGAGCACCATCTGTCGGGTTTGAAGATACCCGGATTTGGGAGCGTCACAATCCATGTTTAGTCTCCTGCTCCAGTTGATCCTCATGACATGCATCCAACAGCCTCATGTCATTTACATCACCAAATTATGTCATATCCTGTACTTTTACACCAAAGGAGTTTTAAGTAAATACAATGCAAAATAAAAAAAATGCAAATAAAAACACATTAAAATGTACTTGAGATGGGCACAGTTCGTGTGAATTGCTATCCAATAAGTAGGTATAAAACTCACTTATCAAATACCCCCAAACTTGAACTGTTGCTTGCCCTCAAGCAATGCTTACTAATAAACAATGAAAATGCAGCTATATTACTATGCAACTAAATTATGATGCAACTAGTCTCACATCAGCTATCACAGAAATTCAGTCCAAAATGCCTCAACGAATTTTTCTAGATTCAAGAATGCAGATTCAAACCAAGCTGTAGGCATAATGTCATACACTCAGATAATTCATAAATGCTATAGAGATGTTGTGTGTGTGTGTCATGTTCACCAAAACTTGATTTAATCAAATAATACACATGCTAAATTGCTCAAAACAGAAAATTACAGTCTAAATCAAGACTCATGTATACTTATGCAACAAAGACTGTTCCAACATATTAAAACAAACTAAGGTTCAATAATTGGCTTAACTTCTTTATTTTTACTCACGAGGGCGATTTTTGCTCTTTCCCGCAGTGTTTATTGCTATTTTTCTTTTCTTTTTCTTTTCTTTTTCCACATGACTGTGCAATGCCTCATTCCATTAGGCAAACACTGCTACCCTTAGCGAGCTTTCAACCAACGACTCCCAGATCATGAAAGACCTTAGGGCGCTAGGTGTTAAGACACCCCTACTAGGGCCCCGACGACTCTCAAGTAGCTAGGGCCCCGAAATAAGACTAGCCACGTTATTGCTATTTGTTTTTTTGTTTTTTTTATACATAGCGTACCCATGTTTTCTCAAGTTTGACAATCAATGGTTTCGACGGTCTAAGTTCACTTTCCACATATTTCCTTTTTAAAACTACATTTTCTATCGAGCAATGCAACACATAATTCTTATACCTACAAGTGATTATGCACACGTCCGTGCAAACCAAAAGCATTTAAACAGCATTATGAATTGCATTGTGTAAAACATTATATCTCAGCTCATGTTATCCCAAAATACTCAAAAATCTTCAAAATTCATTATCATCATCGGCTAAATAAAATTTCCAGAAGGCCAGGCTTTGTGAGACATGCAAACTAAACATGAACATGCAAATAAACATGCAAATAAACTATATGATGCAAAAATTAAACTAATCATGCAAAAACTATATGCTACTATATACCCCCAAACTTATAATATTCAATGTCCCAGTGAATGAAGGTAAAGGGTTAAAGAAAACTCCCCTAATGCTCAGCCGAACCACCCTCTGCGGGTGGTGAATCTGGTGGTGGATATGGCACAAATGTCCTGAACTAAGGCCACTCAAGCGTTGTCCCTTGTAGTGCAAATGCCTCCGCCAATGACCTAGTCAGCCCCGTTGCAAACGTTAAAAAATTATCATACATGGCGTCGACTTTTTGCTCCAACCTTCGGAGCTGTCGATCCCCAGTGGCAAATGGAACTTGGGTTTACGGGCCTGCCTCATCTGTCTGAGAGGGCTGTTGTGGTGGCCCTGGGAAGATGGTCTGGATAATAAATCCTCATCCGCGCGGGTGTGGTACACCGCCTGCCCAATCCTCGAATTTTGCAATGGTGGTGTGGGTGATATCCTGGCTTGGGTTCTGCATTTGCTCATTGTCCCAGTGGCAGCCCTGATTAGCACACAACATAGCTACAACTGACTCGTGTAGAATGCTCCCTGTAGTGCTTCCCGTATATACCGCAACATATTTTGATGGATAAGATGACCCACATCGATATATTTTTCGGTGATAATGCCGCATAGAATGATTGCCCTTTCCGTTGTGATCTCGTGCTGATGAGACGAAGGAACTAGCTTGGCACATATGAAAAGATTCCACGCCTTTGCATATCGATTTAGGGTGGCGGCGGGAAATATGCGCGGTTGATCCGTGCCGACTTTATAAGTCCACTTCGTGCCCGGCACACACAATTCAGTAATAACCAATTCCAAGTCCATTTCCATATGTGGACCTACTACCCAATTCGCAGACCCAGACGGTGGTGTGTCAGTTAACCTGAAAACAACCCTTATTGCAGGAGGTCTGAAATCCACTTGCAAGCTGCGCACCACGGATTTTACCCACTCATTGTTGCCTTCGCATTCACATAGAATTCTCTAACAATTCCCATTGGGATAGGCATGGGCGTGGCAGTCAGTCCAAGCCATCCTCTTTCACGAATCATGTCACACAGCTGACCATCTTGCCCTTCAGGTTTGAACCCTCTTTCTTTTATAAAGGTTTTGGTCACAATTCGGTAATACTCCTGTTGGGATTCCAAATCCAGAAACTTGGTGTGATCAACCATATCCTCCCCTTGACTGCTAGAGGATGACGATGATGAAGAAAAAGATCGTGTTATTTTTGGACCCATTTATAATTGATAAAGATAGCACATATGATCTGACTGAGAATGAAGAAGAACCAATGATGAGATTACCCCCAATTTCATTTCTACCCAACCAAATCAAAAGCCCTAGTTTTATACTTCAATGTAGAAGTTGAGTAGATATGGAACGTGGAAGAAATCGTGGATGATTACGTGGTGGAGAGATTGATGGCTTCGATATTATAACTGATAGAGAGGAAGAGACGGGCGTTATGGAGACTGAGATATTGCGCTTCTGTTATGATTTCAAATGAGAGCCCAAATGGTCCCCAACTCGTTTTTAAAATTTTAAAATTATCGTAGTCCGGTGTCGCGTCGTGGCGCTATTTGGTATTCAATGTATTTAAATGCTGGCCGAAGTATATAATGAAATTTGTGATCGGCGTGTCATGGTGGTAGCGCCTTGCATTTATCTTGCATTCCTTAGTGGTAGCTGCTTAATCCTAATATCTGCACTGCTAATATTCAACTCCAATCTGCATATCAGTGATGCCTTCAATTGCTGATACCTATATAGATAGTAATTCACACTGTCAAGACATGAATCAATGACTAAAGAAATTTTCACCTATTTCAAAATTTCTCAATGCAAATCTTGCTACACACTCAACTATGCAAATCAGACAAACTATCAATAATGAAATAAAGATGAACCAACTAAAACAATCTAAACTGAATAAATAAAAAAACCAATAGAGATAGAAGTAATGGGTTGCATCCCATCAAGTGCTAAGTTATAGTCAATTAGCTTGACTGCCTCTGAATCTCAAGTTGAAGAAAGAGTTGAGGTGCTTTCTTATCTGTCCACCTCACCCCTTGCTTTAATATCTCTTACTTTCGACAATGGCTGGACCTCTAAATCTAAATTTTCACCAGTTACACACCTCAACGGTTCATAGTTCACCAAATTTTGTTCCTCATCATTTAAGACCCGATCCACCGAATCAACCCGAAAACATTCTTCTTCATCTACTGGAAACTTTATGGCTTTGAAGACATTAAAGGTGGCCTCTTGATCATGAACACTCATAGTGAGTTCACCCTTCTGCACATCTATAAAAGTCTTTCATGTGGCTAAGAATGGTCTCCCCAGTATGAGTGGTATATTTTTATCTTCCTCGTAATCTAAAATGATGAAGTCAGCCGAAAATATAAATTTGTCCACTTTCACTAATACATCTTCAACAATTTCCCGTGGATACGTGATGGATCTGTCAGCTAGCTGCAAAGAAATATTTGTTGGCCTTGGATCCGGTAATCCCAATTAGTTGAACAATGACAAGGGCATCAGATTGATACTTGCCCCAAGATCACACAAACATTTTTTAAAATTCGTCTTCCCGATTGTGCACGGGATTGTGAAGCTACCCGGATCCTTCAGTTTTGGAGGTAATTTCTGCTGAAGCACTGCACTGCATTCCTCTGTCAAGGCTATTGTCTCAAATTCGTCTAATCTCCTCTTCCTTGACATACCCTTCATGAACTTTGCATAACTTGGCATTTGTTCCAATGCCTCCGCGAATGGTATATTAATCTGCAGCTTTTTAAATACCTCCAAGAATTTGCTGAACTGTTTATCTTCCCTCTACTTATTCAATCTTTGCGGATACGGTACCTGAGGTTGAAGTGGTGGTACTGAACTCTTAAGCTTCTCCTCTGAACCTGCTTTATCTTTCTCTTCCTTTGAACCTCGAAATTTTCGGTTTTTCTTCTTGAATGTGGCCCGCTTTCTGCACATGCAGCGGCGCGTGCCCCTCCTTAGTATAAATTAGGCGGGCGCGACTTACGATGTCTGCGGTGTTTTTCCCAGCACCTCAATGTGATCGTTTGACCTTTGTTCCTTCCCGTCTCTTCGTGGATTTGTCTCGTATTACTCGTAAGAATGAACCCTAGGGCTCATTGTTGTAAGCCGTTAGCCATTTGCCCCATCCGAGTTTCCAAATTCTAATAATAGCCACTACTTGGCTTTTGATCATAACCTCTGTATTTGCCATGTATTTCATCATCATCTCCTCCATTTCTGATTTCTTTTCTTGCTGAGGTGCAGCTGGAGTGTGATGTTGTTGTTGTTGATAAAATACCAAATGAAAAAGTTGGTGCAGGAGTAAACTGCATTTTCATTTGGTTGTGATGTGGTGGCCCGATTATTTGGTTGAAACTGATTCTGCTGATTCCCTTGGTTATTTGACCAACTGAAGTTTGGATGATTACGGTTGTTGGGGTTGTATGTGTTCTGAAACTGACCTTGGTCTTTTTTGTAATTGCTCACACACTATACCGACTCTGAGCTGATAGTACATTGCTCTGTTGAGTGCGACCCCACACAGATCTCACATACAAATGCAATCCTCTTCATTTTACCTTCTTTTAATGTATCTATTTTCTTCGCCATAGCTGCCATCTGTGCTGACAACTGCGTGATAGCATCCACTTCCAACAAACCTGCAACTTTGGGTTGTGGCATCCGAGATGTAGGATTTTGAAAATCGTTTGATGTCATTATCTCAATAAGGTTATAGGCTTCCTCATAGCTCTTTGCCCATAATGCCCCTCCTGCAGCTGCATCTACAATCGTTCTAGACTGCCATCCCAATCCATTATAGAATGTGTTGATCACCATCCAATCTGGCATACCATGGTGCGGATACTTCCGTAGCATCTCTTTGTATCTCTTTCATGCCTCATATAAGGGTTCACCATGCTGTTTCTCAAACTGAGAGATTGATGTCCTTATTTTATCAGTCTTAGCCAATGGGAAAAACTTGGCTAAGAACTTATGTGCTAAGTCCTCCCATGTAGTTATAGATCCTGCTGGCGAAGAATGAAGGCAACTTCTCGCTTTATCCCTCAATGAGAATGGAAATAGCCTAAGTCTGATAGCATCCTCCATCACCCCGTTATATCTGAATGTGTCACATATCTCAATGAAACTCAATAGGTGTTCATTCGGATCATCTGTAGCGGCACCCCCAAACTGTACCGAATTTTGTACCATCTGAATAGTGCCCATTTTTATCTCGAATGTATTAACTGCTATCGCTGGTTTTACTATGCTAGACTGTAGTCCATTAATATTAGGCAATGAATATTCTTTCAGAGCCCTATGCTCCTCTCTTTGCTCTTCTCCTTGTGCCTCGGCTGCCATATTAGATGTAGTACCTTCTAACTGTGCTTGTAAATTTCTACGAACACTCGCTTTCCAACCTCTCCCATTTATGTTGTCCTGAGTCGGTGTTAAGTCGGGGTTGGATGACCGCGTGTGCATAAAAATTTATAAAAGTTTTTTTTTTGCTAAGTTTGTTTGTATATAGAAAAAGAAGAGAAAATACAATCGAAAAGGGCATACCCCAGAAGCTTTTGATAGAACCACATGGGACAACCCCCAAAATGGACAACAAAAGACTAACAACCAAGCCAAATGAAAGAACAAAGCGTTACTAAGCAGGACAATAGTAAATACAAGCATGAAACCTTAACAACATAGACAACCAATCAGGGGAAACCAAGCATCCAAATAAATGGGGGAGAAGATTGAACCGAACTGCATGCAGAAGCTGAAGGGGATGCTGAAGCATAGGAAGAACTACAAGAGCCAGAAGATGAGGGCCAAAACTATCTAAACCGAACCCCGAAGCCGAAGCCGAAACCCCGAAGACCGAGGCAAGCCGAAACCAAACCGGCAAAACCAACATCCCCAGTTCAAGACAAGAGGTAGAACCGGCAGGCGAGCCGAGATGCCACCCTAGTCCTTTCACGGCCACAAAGCCGAACCGATTCTGGATTGAAGATGCTACTGAACCCAAAACGGACCGAAGCAATAGCTGAACCAAACCAACGAAGAGGCCAAACTGCCTTGGAACCGAACACTCATAGGCAATTTGGCATAATTATGAAAAAATGAGTTCCTACCTGCCCAAAGTTTGTAAACTGGGGAGGAAGACTGAACCAAACTGCGTTGCAGCAGCCGAAGAGGATGCTGAAGCATAGGAAGGACTACGAGAGCCAGAAGGAGAGGGTCAAACCATCTTTACCGAACCCCTCGAAGCCGGGCGAAAACCAAATCCCCACTTCCAGACAAGGGAAGAACCACGAAGCTCAAATTTCTGACCTTTTACCGCCACAAAGCCGAACCTGGATATGGAATAAAGTCGCTACCCAACATGGAAAGAAGCAAAAGTTTGAACCAAACCAATGAAGAGGCCGAATCTACCAAGGAGACCGAATCTGCCGAACCATGCTATGAAAGCAAGTTGATTCGAATTTAGCGGTAAAGAAAAACGACTATCACGCAGAAAAGACCAGACCAAGAACCATGAAACAGACTTGAGGAATTTGGGGAAAGAAGAAAGCCTTGACTTAGTGCTAATAATAATCTCCCTAGCCAAAACATTCATAGGCAATTTGGCATTTTTATGGACAATTGAGTTCCTAATCGCCCAAAGTTTGTAAACCGTGGTGGAAAATACCGACTTTAAAAATATCGAATCAATTTTATTTCCTTTAAAATGAATGATATAGTCCACCGAGACTATCCCAGCTCCTTGGAGCATTGGTCCGAACTCAAAAGCAAGAACATAAGAAGAACGAGGAAGAATAGGACAATCAAAGAACAAATGAGAGAATGTCTCAAAGATGATTTGCACGAAAAGGCGATTCATAGGACTAAGCTATGGTAGCGAGAGAACCTATCATTTGTGGGTAACTTTGTCTTAAAGAGCAAGCCATGGGTAAAGGAGAATCGGGGGATATGGAGGGGGAACCAAAGCAATTTAGCCCATGGGACTTTCAGAGCACGTGAGCGAATAGATTCCCAGATAGTGGAAGCTTTAAGATGTTTCACCGTTCGGTTGTCCCAAAGAATCAAGTCCTCGACATCAGCAGGATTAGGAAGAGATGAAAACAAGGCGCAGAATTGCTGGAATGCACAATTCAGCAATTACTAAGTTCAAATCTATTTCTAGATGCGCACCTTCGACCGAATTAGCAGACCAAGTCGGTGGTGCGTCATTGATTCTAAAAGCTGCTCGGATCGCTGGGGGTCGATAATCCACTTGCACTCCTCGAACTAGCGTTATTCCTCCCTTTATGTCACTAGCATTCGCGTAGAACTCTCAAACAACCCCCATTAGAATAAGCATAGGAGTTGCAATGAAACCAACCCACCCTTTTTCTCGTATCATATTCCATAGTTGGCCATCTTGCTTATCAGGCTTAAATCCCCGTTCCTTCACGAACGATTTGTCCACGATTCAAGTATATTCTACTTTTGGGCTTCCAAATCCAGAAACTTGGTGTGATCAACCATATCCTCTTCTTGGTTACTAGAGGACGAGGAATCTGAAGAAGAGATGGATACGGGGCATGCTCTTTTTGGACCAATGTCCAGATGATAGAGAGAATACAGATGCTTTGCTTGATAATGAATAAGTGCTACTGATGAGAGTACCCCCAAACTTGTCACTGCACAACCTAAGAAGAACACTAGATTTATGCCAGTGGATGAGATTGTGGGTCTGAGCTTTGAATGTGGAGAGAATTGAGGGTATGAACTTTGGTGAGAGTTGAGGAGTCGTGCGATTATGGGAGAGCAGAAGAATACGCTGCTATTATGTCAAGTGAGAGACCGAATAAACCACGACTTGGTTTTAAAAAAATTTAATTCTCAGTATCGCGCGAGTTATCCATGAGTATATTGCGCGGGCACGCGAGTGATTTGACCTGCTTGAATTCCTTTATGCTCGGGCGCGCGAGTTTTCAAGCTTATTCATGAGCGATCGCGCGATGCAAAGTCTTGTACTGCTAACTCTTACTTCCAGTAATGCAAGTCAGTGATGAATTCAGGTTAAGGTACCTACATAGACATCAAGACACATTGTTAATGCATGAAATACTGAGTACGCATGAATGACTACATAAACTCTATACTACATCAAACACCTCTCAGTGCAAATTTAGCCACACATTCACTTATGCAAACATAACAATTTATCGAAAACAAACTAAAGCTAAACTAGCTAAAGCATCCTAAATTGAATGAATAGAAAGAGAATAGAGATAAAAAGAATGGGTTTCCTCCCATCAAGCGCTAAGTTATAGTCAATTAGCTTGACTGTGTCTGAATCTCATGTTGAAGAAAGAATTGAGGTGATTTTCTGTCTGTCCACCTCGCCACCAAAATAATGCTTCAATTGCTGCCCATATACTTTAAAAGGCTTGTCCGAAAAATTGTCAAATACTTCAATTGCACCATGCGGAAATACAGTCTTTACTATAAATGGTCCTGACCATCTCGATTTCAGCTTCCCAAGAAAAAGTATAAGTCTGGAGTTATAAAGCAAAACCCTTTGTCCCGGTTCGAATGTTCTATCAATTATCTTTCGAGCATGCCATTTCTTCACCTTCTCCTTGTACAACTTTGAATTCTCATATGCCTATAATCTGAATTCATCCAACTCGTTGAGTTGGAGTAAGCGTTTCTCCCCTGCAGCTTTTAAATCAAAATTGAGCTTCCGAATCGCCCAATATGCCTTATGATTGAGCTCCATAGGAAGATGACAAGCTTTTCCATACACAAGCTAAAAAGGTGACATGCCCAATGGTGTTTTGTATGCAGTCCTATAGGCCCATACTGCATCATCCAACTTTAACGACCAATCCTTCCTGGTGGGATTCACAACCTTTTCAAGGATTCTTTTTTTTTCTCGATTCGACACTTCAGCTTGGCCATTCGTTTGTGGGTGATAAGCTGTCACAATGCGATGGTTCACCCCATACTTAGCCAACAAAGTCAGAACCGCTTTGTTGCGAAATAGACCACCTTAAATCATTGATGATGGCTCTTGGAGTCCCAAACCTAGTGAAAATACTCCTGTGTAAAAACTTGAGGACTACATTGGCATCATTTGTCGGAAGAGCTGCCACTTCTACCCATTTCGAGACATAATCCACTACGAGCAAGATGTAGAGATTTTTGCAGGAAGAAACAAAGGGTCCCATAAAATCAATCCCCCACACATCAAAAATTTATACTTCAAGGATAGTATTCAATGGCATTTCATTTCTTTTTGAGATGTTTCCCACTCTCTGGCATCTATCACACCGCTGGACGAAATTGTAGGCATCCTTGAAAATTGTCGGCCAGTAGAATCCTTCTTGTAGCACTCTAGCCGTTGTTCGCTCTCCACCATAGTGACCACAATACACCGAAGAATGACAATCCTGCAAATTCCCTCGGTCTCGCTATACGGGATACACCTACTTATCATTTGATCAGCACATTGTTTAAACAAATAGGCTCATCCCATATGTACTATTTGACATCATGTAGGAATTTCTTCTTTTGATAACCCACCAAGTCAGAAGGTACCATCTTACTCACCAAATAGTTCGCGTAGTCTGCAAACCATGGCACTTCCCCTTTCACAACAAACAACTCTGGAAAGGATTCATTGATTAAAACCTTGTCGTCTACCTCCCTTTCCGGATTCTCAAGTCGAGATAAGTGGTCCGCCACTTGGTTTTCAGTGCCCTTCATGTCCTTGATCTCCAAATCAGATTCCTGCAGGAATAAAATCCATCTGATCAACCGGGGCTTTGCATCCTTCTTTTCCACTAAGTGTCGAATTGATGCGTGATCCGTATACACTATCACCTTTGTGCCAATCAGATATGCTCGAAATTTATCAAAGGCGTACACCACTGCCAATAACTCTTTCTCTGTGGTGGTGTAGTTCAACTGTGCATCTGTAAGGGTCTTATTGGCATAATAAATCACATGAAACATCTTCTCTTTCCTATACCCCAAAGCAGCCCCTATTACGTAATCACTGGCATAACACATCAGCTCAAATGGCAAATCCCAATCTGGTGCAGTAATAATTGATGCTGATGTTAATTTCCATTTTAGGTGCTCAAATGTCGACACACAAGCCTAATCAAAGTTAAACTGCGCATCCTTCTCCAATAAACTACATAGTGGTTTAGTTATCTTGGAGAAGTCCTTGATGAATCTTCGGTAGAAACCTGCGTGTCCAAGAAAGCTGTGAACACCTTTTACCGAAGTAGGTGGTGGCAATTTCTCAATAGTTTCCAGCTTTGCCCTATCTACCTCGAGTCCCTTCTTCGACACTTTGTGTCCCAGTATAATTCCTTTTTGTACCATAAAATGGCACTTTTCCCAGTTCAGCACTAAATTTGTCTCAACACACCGCTTCAAAACCATCACCAAATTCTCAAGGCATAGATCAAACGAGTCCTCGAAGACTGAGAATTCATCCATAAATACTTCCACATCCTGCTCCACCATATCTGAAAATATAGCCATCATGCATCTCTGAAAGGTGGCTGGAGCATTGCACAACCTGAAGGACATCCTTCTGAAAGCGAACGTGACGTAAGGACATGTGAAGGTTGCCTTTTCCTGGTCTTCTGGAGCTATCATAATTTGATTATAGCCCGAATATCCGTCCAGAATGCAATAGTACTCATGACCTGCTAATCTGTCCAACATCTGATCAATGAATGGGAGTGGAAAATGATCTTTCCTTGTAGCTTTGTTGAGCCTATGGTAGTCCATGCAGACTCTCCACCATGTCACTATTCGTGTTGGAATCATCTCATTATTCTCATTAGTCACTACGGTCATGCCACCCTTTTTTGGTACACACTGCACTGGGCTCACCCATGAGCTGTCTGAGATCGAATAGATTATGCCTGCATCCATCCATTTCAGTACCTCTTTCTTAACCACTTCTTTCATTATCGGATTAAGTCTCCTTTTCTGCTCAACCGACGGCTTACTCCCATCTTCCATCAGGATCTTATGCATGCAAAACGAAGGGCTGATCCCTTTGATATCTGATATGGTCCAGCCAATAACTGATTTGAACTCTCGAAGCACTCGTAGCAGTTTTTCTTCCGAAAAAGATGTTAGTGCAGAAGAAATAATCACAGGTAGCTTTGAATATTTATTTAAAAATGCGTACCTGAGATGTTCTGGAAGTGGTTTTAATTCAAGTTCTGGAGGTGTCTCAAGAGATGGCTTTAATTTTACTGAGGATTCTCCAGCTTTTGTCAATGGCTCGACAGGTGTTCTAAATTTTTTAACTTGTGGAGTGGTATCCAGATATTGCACAAGTTCATCAAGTTCCTCGTCCTCCAAATCTGAATTTTCAGCAATTACACTCCTCAAAGGTTTTTCATCCACTAGACTCTGTACTTCATCATTTACGACCTAATCCACCAAATCAACCAAGAAACATTCCTCTTCATCTGCTGGAAACTTCATGGCTTTGAAGACATTAAAGGTGACCTCTTGATCATGAACACGCATAGTGAGTTCCCCCTTCTACACATCTATCAAAGTCTTTCCTGTGGCTAAGAGAGGTCTCCCCAGTATGAGTGGTATATTTTTATCTTCCTCGTAATCCAAAATGATGAAGTCAGCCAAAAAGATAAATTTGTCCACTTTCACTAATACATCTTCAATAATTTCCCGTGGATATGTGATGGATCTGTCAGCTAACTGCAACGAAATGTGTGTCGTCCTTGGAGTCGTTAATCCTAACTGATTGAACAATGATAAGGGCATCAGATTGATGCTTGCCCCAAGATCACACAAACATTTTTCAAAATTCATCTTCCTTATTGTGCACGGAATTGTGAAACTGCCCGGATCCTTCAGCTTCGGAGGTAACTTCTGCTAAAGCACTGCACTGCACTCCTCTGTCAAGGCTACTGTCTCAAACTCGTCTAATCTCCTCTTCCTTAATAATATACCCTTCATGAACTTTGCTTAACTTGGCATTTGTTCCAATGCCTCCGCGAATGGTATATTAATCTGCAGCTTTTTAAATACCTCCAAGAATTTTTTGAACTGTTTATCTTCCCTCTGCTTATTCAGTCTTTGTGGATATGGTGCCTGAGGGTGAAGTGGTGGTACTGAACTCTTAAGCTTCTTCTCTGAACCTGCTTTATCTTTCTCTTCCTGTTGAACCTCAGAATTTTCTAGATTTTCTTCTTCAGCAGCTGACTGCTCTGCCTCGCGCGGCCTCCTTAGTACAATTGGGCGCGGGCACGCGACTTGCAGTGTCTGCAATATTTTTCCCAGACCTCAATGTGATCGTTTGGCACTGCTCCTTCCCGTCTCTTCATGGATTTGTCTGTGTATTACTCGGCAATGAACCCTGGGGCCTGTTATTAAGCACGTTTGCCATTTAACCCATCTGAGTTTCCAGATTCTTAATAGTCACTGCTTGGCTTTTGATCATAACCTCTATATTCGCCATGTATTTCATCATCATCTCCTCCATTTCTGATTTCTTTTCTTGCTGAGGTGCAGCTGGAGTGTGATGTTGTTGTTGTTGAGAAAATCTCGGCAGAAAAGGTGGTCTAGGAGTAAACTGTGGTTGCACTAGTTGTGACTGAAACTAATTATTTGGTTGAAACTGATTCTACTGATTCCCTTAGTTATTTGACCAACTGAAGTTTGGATGATTACAGTTGTTGGGGTTGTATGTGTTCTGAAACTGACCTTGATCTTTTTTATAATTGCTCACATATTGTACCGACTACGGTGATAGCACATTGCTCGCTGAGAGTGCGACCCTTACAGATCTCACATATAAATGCAATCGTCTTCGTTTTACCTTCTGTTAATGTATCTATTTTTTCGCCATGGCTGCCATCTGTGCTGACAACTGCGTGATAGCATCCACTTCCAACAAACCTGCAACTTTGGGTTGTGGCATCCGAGATGTAGGATTTTGAAAATCATTTGATGCCATTGTCTCGATGAGGTTATAGGCTTCCTCATAGCTCTTTGCCCATAATGCCCCTCCTGCAGCTGCATCTACAATCGGTCTAGACTGCCATCCCAATCCATTATAGAATGTGTTGATCACCATCCAATCTGGCATACCAAGGTGTGGACACTTTCGTCTCTTTTGTATCTCTTTCATGCCTCATATAAGGATTCACCCTGTTGTTGCTCAAACTAAGAGATTGATGTCCTCATTTTCGCAGTCTTAGCCATTGGGAAAAACTTGGCTAAGAACTTCTATGCCAAGTCCTCCCATGTAGTTATAGATCCTGCTTACAAAGAATGAAGCCAACTTCTCGCTTTATCCCTCAATGAGAATGGAAACAGCCTAAGTCTGATAGCATCCTCCGTCACCCCCATTATATCTGGACGTGTCACATATCTCAATGAAACTCAACATGTGTTGATTCGGATCATCTGTAGCGTCACCCCTAAACAGTACCGTATTTTGTACCATCTGAATAGTGCTCATTTTTATCTCGAATGTATTAGCTGTTATCGCTGGTCTGACTATGCTAGACGGTAGTCCATTAATATTAGGCATGGAATATTCTTTCAGAGCCCTATGTTCCTCTCTTTGCTCTTCTCTTTGTGCATCGGCTGCCATATTAGATGTAGTACCTTCTAACTGTGCTTGTAAATTTCTACGAACACTCGCTTTCCAACCTCTCTCGATTATGTTGTCCTGAGCAGGTGTTAAGTCGGGGTTGGATGACCGCGTGCGCATAAAAATTTACACAAGTTCCCAAAACAAAAACAAAAAACACAAAATTGGAAATGTGATAAGATTAGATTTTTCTAAGTCATACAATATAGCTTAAAACTAATGATAATAATTAAAATTTAAATGCCTTTCCCCGACAACGGCGCCAAAAACTTGTTGCCTCTTTATCAATTCTAACAAAAGAGCTCTAACTCATGCAAGCATACACGTGTCAACAAGTAATAGAGTAAGTAAAGTATCGATCCCACAAAGAAAGTTGTCTAATTCAAATCACTATGCATCAATTAAATCACTATATTTATATGCTCAAACTAATGAATATAATTGGTGAATTACTCTAATTGAAAATAATGACTAAATCAAGAATAAAAATGTAATAAATCAAATCTGAAAGTAATGGGATCCTAACTTCATTTAATACTTCATCTAATCACCACTATCATGCAAGAATTGTTCACATATCACAGGAAAGTCTCCAAGAGCACTAATAGAGTCATAGCCATTTTTAATGTGCTATGACCTACTTACAACATCCATGGCGATAGACTCCATGTAATCATCAATATAACCAAAATCACTATATGTCTATGTGAAATTGCAACCATATTGAATTTAAGCACAAGCCCGTATTCTAACTCATACGGTGAAACAAAGATATGTCTATCCGGTTCACGAAATACACAAGCCATACAAAAAATACCCCATATCGTATGCTATCATGATTACAATCCATACTTGCATGTTCATTGTCAATTTCATACAAGTACTGAAAATGAATGGTGATCAAGCATTCATACATGCAAAACAACCATGATAGAAATCCCATATGATATGTAAAATAGTCCAGCATTCAAGCATGCAACTAAACTACATATTAAAATACGTTAGAATCCCATAATGGAGTTTAGTTCATGATTGAACCAAAAGCCATTATGGGATCAAGGAAAAACATGGATAATAAACAAACAATTGAAAGAGAGAAGAAAGAATCGATCAAACCCAATTGCTTATTGTAAACCCAAAGTAACATGCACGTCCTCAATAATATCCAGCAAAATACTAATAATTATCCACAATGATAGAATATCCCAAGAAGAATTAGAAAAGTTAGAGTTTAGGCTTCGCTCTACGTTGGAATCTCCCTTAGAGTGTAAACCCTAGTTACCAATATGAAAATACGTAAAAAATAATGAATGATACGTCTGACACCAGTCAGAAAATCGTTTTTAATTAAATACAACCCTTAAAATTAGAAATTCAAATAAACAAGCAATTCGTACCCGCGATCATCAGCGTCTTGGTAGCCGCTCTTATAGTAATTCTCGTGCGGGCTCGCGACTTGCATTAATGCCATGTCCGGTCCAAAGGATAGTCGCGAACACGCATATGTCTTGTTTTATTATAAATGCTACGTGTATGACTTCTGCAACTTTGAGTTCTGGTTCTGCTGCTGCAACTGATCTGTTCTGCTGCTCATTCCTTTGTCCATCCATGCTTAGTCTCCTGCTGCACTTGATCCTCATGCCATGCATCCAATAGCCTCATGCCATTTACATCACCAAATTATGCCATATCCTGCACTTTTACACCAAAGGAGTTTTAAGTAAATGCTATGTAAAATAAACAAAATGCAACTAAAAACACATTAAAATGTACTTTAGATGGGCATAGTTCGCGTGAATTGCTATCCAATAAGTAGGTATAAAACCCACTTATCAGTTATGTATATATATGTATGTCCAGAGATATTCAGCATTGACCCCTGGATGGTCTTATGATACGGCCTACACAGATGTCTTCTTCAACAGTCAGCCACATAGATCATACCCCACCATTATTGGTGGCATCACGTCTTAGATAGTGGTATGATAGTATATCACCATCAGACAGGGTGACTGTAGATCAGATATTGTAGCATATAATAACCCTCTTGATATTTTAGGTTCCCGCAGGATTTGTGGAGGGTATGTTGGATTACTAGGTACCGGAGAGGCAAGTTTTATGGTTTGGGACCCAGGAGTTGACTCCAACTCTAGAGGAGTATGCACGTTTGATGATGTTGCCACTTGATAGACCTTGCGTGCCTATGGCTATTGGGGACATGAGTCAACAGTTCATGACCCTTACTGGATTGAGGCGTAGAGTTATACAAGATGAGATCACATCCGGCCACATAATATCCCAGCATTTTCTGTTTGACAGATTTGGCTCTGAGGACAGTTATGCTCGTCATTCTGGGGATTTCACCATACCAGCGGATCAGTGGCATTTGGCTAGAGTGGATGCATTTTTGATGTCCATAGTGGTGTATGTGTAAATGCCACGATATATGGACGAGCTGGATATCGGTGTTATCATGGCAGTGAGAGCTCTCAGAGAGGGTCATACCATCATTCCGATGATTATGGCGGAGACGCTTAGGTCGGCCACATTTTGTAGCACTTACCCTACAGGGGTATTTACATGCAGTTCGGTCATGCTGTACGTGTGGTTTATGTCACACTTGAGACTGATTGGGACCTTCCGCCAACATGGGTATTGCTTCACCCATAATATAGCTATGTCTTACTCCTTTCAGCCATCGGAGTGTACAAACGTTATGTCTTGGTCGACGTTTTTGGCGGATATCAAAGATCCATTTGGCATTCTGCCGTGCACAGGGCTTAGCTCACCCTACAACTTCATTACTCATTCTCCAGGCATGGACTATCTCCCTCTGGCTGATTTGAGGGGCATGACTACCTATCACCCATTGGCCGAGATGTCACAGTTTGACCAGTTCCAGAATTTCCATCCTCTTGATGGGGCGCTAGGTCAGCGTTTAGCTTCTCGCCATCTATTAGTAGAGGACCGATCCCGAGTGTATGCATATTGGGATCAGCGTGACATAGATGCTTTCTCTGTTAGCCATCTGGCCTGTTCGCCAGAGTATTCTGCGTGGATGGAGACAGAGACTTCATCGGCTACGACAGTATCCACATTATCGGGTACTGATTCAGACGATGGAGAGCCCATGGAGGACATTGATTCTCACATCAAGGAGGAGCAGTTTACTTGGTTGCCAGCATCTCCTTTAGATTCTCCCAATACTAGCACTGTTGTGATCCAACATTCGGCACAGTACTTTGAGCAGAGTCTTCATCTGATGACCTTTGAGAGAGATCAGGCTAGAGCCTTGATGTTGACAGCCCTTGATGGGAGAGACGCAACTTTGTAAGAGAGAGACGAGACATTAGCTAGTTGAGATGCCGTTGTTGTTGAGCGAGATGAGGCCAGATCAGCCAGAGATGCCGTGACAGCTGAGAGGGATAGTGCCATATCTGCCTGGGATGTATCCTTCACAGATATTACTACAGTGAGGTCTTTACCACTGGCATGATTGCAGAGATGAGCACGTACATTGATGAGCATAGAGTCACCATGCAGATGGTTGCAGATCTGTTAGCTCGTGTGGATACCCTTGTACAGGAGAGCACATTGTTACCTCTTTCAGCTGAGAGGGATGCCATGTTGGGCTTGATAGCTCGCATATACACCGATTTGTAGATGGGCTTGTATTTTCCTACATAAACTAGCTTAGCCATTTTGTCATGTACAGTTTACATTGTGTATATCAAACAACAATATATATATAGCATGGAAATATATTTTTGATCACTTCCCTTTTAGATATGTCTGAATACTTGCTTGATATTTTGCCTGCTATTTCAGGGCTTATGATCTTGATGTATTCTGAATTCCTCCTTGATGGATGGACACTGAGTTGTCACTGGACAGTTCATAATGGATCATTGATCTGTGTGTATCCCTACTATCTTTGATGTCTTGGGACTGGTTTCTGTATGGAAATGTGGAGAAGAGTGTGGCTTTCCTCTTTGAGATTGACCGCACCACAGATGGTCGCCAATACTCCTATTTGTGAGAAGCCTAGTTAATTCCATCTCTTATGGATTGGCGTCGCTCTTTGAGGCACAACCATAGCTTAGATGGTCGCCGAATCTTCTATTTAGGAGGATTTCAGGTAATTCCATCACTTTGGTCTAAAGCCGAATGAAATGTGATGGATTGAAGTTTGATCCCAGTACCAGATGACAAGTATTTGTGTTTTGGTAGGGGGTGAGATCGAACCATAAATGGCTGCCTATGTACTCTTATTGAAGAGGAGATTAGGTCTGCGTAGTTTGAACCTGGTGTAAGAGGTACAATGCTGTATGTGGCAAAAATGGTGTAGGAATGTTTTTGTTGTTTTAGTTTTTGTAAGGAGAAGGGCGTAGAAATGTTTTTGTTGTTTTTTGTTTTATTGCGATCGGGCCATATAAAATGGTTGCCTACGTACTCCTATTGATGAGGAGATCAGGTCGACGTAGTTTGCCCTCAGGACGATTTGTAGCTGTGACGACCCGAAAATTCAGGTTGTCCAGAATTTAAGTTTAAAGAATTAGTTATTAATAAAATGAATTTTATTAATACTATTATGTGATATGTGTTTGTTAATTGTTCTATAACCTAGGATAATTATAAATTGGGAGGATTCTGGCTACGAGCTAGACTGAACGAATAAGAATTTTCAAGACTGAAATAAAAAATTTCCGGTAACAAAATATTTATCAGGGAAAAAGACGAAATAGGCACTATTCACCCGACGAAACTCGAAGGGTTAGGGTTTGAATAACCTAGGCCGTTCCGAGAGTTCGGTATGTCAAAATGACATTCCGTCGAAATATTTAACGATAATATGTTGTAAAAAGTAAAGTAAACCGATAAAAGTTTTCTCGAAAAGCGTACAGAAATCGAACAAAATAAAAACGATGAAAAGTACTGCTCGTCTCCATTAGGGTAAAACGTGAAGTAAAACACTTAACGTCGAAAAGTGTTTTTCAGTTTTTCGAAGATCCGAAGAATACGTAAAAATTAGTCAGTAAAGGAAAGACGAAATATCCAAAAATATTTGGATTCTAAGAATCACAGTTTTTGAACTGTCCACGAAACTTCCAAGGGAAGTTTCATGAACAGTAAGGAGGTCTAATGAGGAGGTGGGAATAGTAAGAAGGTGGAATAGTAAGGAGGTTAAGGGGGGCAAAATGACTAAACTACCCCTAACTTTGGTTTTCTATAAATAGGAATGTAAGACCCCAACTTATTAATGAATAAAATCGAATTTCCTCTATTTATTATTGTGAGTAATAAGGTATTAATTTGATATAATACTTTGGTTATGGGTGAAATATGAAAATTTTGCAAAATAAGCAAGTGGTTATAAAATATTCATTTGTCAGGGAATATTCGTTTGGTCGTGGAATATTCTTTCTATCGAGGAATATTCGTACGACGGCGCAGCTATTTGTGGACCCCATAACGGATAATGGTCGGATGAAGAAAACGACAAAAATTGAGTTTTTATAAATAACGGCTTAATTGTTATCGTTAACACTGTTGGAATATCCGGTGGTTAAAATACAAGATGTACGCATGGTTGAGCGATGAGCACACTCAGTATTGCACAAGATTGTATTGTTGAATTATTGATTCTTACGTAAGAAGCCACTACTCAATAATTGTTACAGTAATTACTGTTCAATATTTTATTTTATTGATTCAATAATTGCTGCGTTGATATTTTATATTATTGTTGCTCAATAATTGTCACTGCACATCATCTCCATTATCAGATCAATAATTCATATTATTTCGAATAATATTATTAGATAGAATTATTGGCAATGTCTAGAAAGTTACATCGAAGGAGAGGTTTGGTCACCTAATTGCAAGGCCAAATGAAGGAGAAATCCTTATTGGAAAGCCCCCTCTTTCCTGGGAACTGCCTGGTTGTCATTATTGTGATTCTGTAATATTATTTGTGAAAAATTAATTATTGATTTATATGATAAGAAAATATTTATTTTATGTGGATATAAATGATGGATATATTTCTTTTTATGTGGATAAAAATGAAGGAATTAATGTTGAGGTGTTTTATCAGTATTTTGTCGGTGTGGAAGTATTAAAAATCATCCGTTTGTGGATTTCGGATATTTTTGGTTTGGAATTTGGAAAAACTCAAAGCTACAAAGTTGTAGAGAATTCGATTTCTGTCAGAATGGACATAAATATCGTATTTTTCTGATAACCGGGCTATTTTCTACTGAATTGTTGAAGTTTCGGAAAATAAAATTATTTTTATTAATTTATGGGTGGGACCCACTTTTGTTTTAACATGTGGGCTGCTGGTATTTTTTGTCAGAAATGGCATGCTAGTCTTGGTCTTTGAGCATGCGTAGAATTTGTTTTAAAATAATAATATTTTATTATTTTAGTCTCTCTATATGCGTTCTAAAGATTTTCTTATAAATAAAGCGCTTATGTTAGAATTGAAAATCACACGAAAAACAAAGTTTTCTTTCTCTCTAGATTATCGAGCTTAATTTTTGTGAGTATTTTGATACTTTGAGAGTTGGTATTGATCTGACAAGTTTACACAAGACTATATCCAAAATTCGACGAGAAATGCGGTTATTTTGAGATAAGGGATGTTGTTTTCTTCCTAAATGATATTATTTTCTTCAATATCATTATACCAAAATATTGGTATGAATTTTTATCAAATTCGAACTTTTTGTGTCGGGGTTGCTATTCACGTTACTCAAGACTATTCACGAATCACGACTTTATTCAATCAAAAATGAAATTTTCTTCTTTTTGTCCAAGATGTCTATTGTGGTTACTATCTTTGATTGTATCCATGTTTTGATCGTTATTTTCGAATTATGCTTCAAAATTGGTTATTATGGAGTATTATTAATCTTGGATAAACTGTGATACAAATCCCTAATATTTGTCCTTCTGTCTCACTGGATTCGTTTTTCTTTAAAATATTTTTCATCATCCTCAGTCCTAAATGATGATATTACTGAATATCTTTGGCCTGTAGTGCAAAGATGAATGATTACCTAATGAATATCTTTGGCCCGTAGTGCAAAGATGAACAGGTGTTGAGATGAACATGACCAACTGGTGATACAAATGAATATCTTTGGCCTGTAATGCAAAGATTAATATTTGATTCAAAATGTATATTGATTGATGTTACAGGGATAAAATATTGATGATGGACTTTTAAATCTTAGAAGATAGTAGAATTCTTTCTCTACTTGACTCTTCTAATGGATTGTTGTTTCACTGCGCAGCTGTTGATCTAAAACTTGTTGTCTATTACATTTTATCGATTTTTCCTCAATGAAGACTAATGATAATTTGTTGTATATTATCTTAGTCATAATATTCTTTACTGGGCTAGTTGAGCTCACCCTTTTCCTTTTTGTTCCATTGTTCTTCTCAGGAGGGGAAAATTTAGCAGGAACTAGCCGGGGTATGGAGTGATGATTCAAGATAGTTGTTTAGCAGTCCTCACTATTTTTGTAAAATAGTGTATCAATAATTGTAATGAGGACTTCTTTTGAGTTTGTATACTCTCTAGTATACAATATTTGTATTCAAACTCACAGTATATGTGTTATCGTATTTTGCACGGCAATTATATTACTGAAGTTGTATTTGTTTCTGTACCATGTATCTGGCGGCTCAAGATGGGTGATGTATACCTGTTTTGGGGGCGTCATAGTTGGTATCAGAGCTTAGGGATATGATCTCTGGCTGAGATGTGAGACAAGAACTAGGTGGGGAGAGACGGGGAATTCCTTCGCTAGTATGACCTGACTAAGTTTATTTGGTGTTTATTTGGTCGGTCGGAGTATAGGGATAATATATGACATGACAATTAATCCTTGCTTTATGGCAGTCTTTAAGAATGGCAGCTGAGAACGTTAATAATGGAGTAAATCAAACCGTGGAGACACCTTTGATCACCACCCAGGGGAACGTGCAATAGGAAGGCAATATTCCTCATGTAAACAACACTACCGAACAAATGATGAATGATGGGATGTTCATAAGTATTTTGCAGTTTATGCAAAACCAGACGAGCGAGACTCGTGCACAAAATACGGGTGGAAATGCTAGCAATGCGCGGCTTGTCACAAATGCAAGCGCTTCAAAGAGTTGGGACCACCGAATTTAAGGGAGCGGGATCCGATCATGGCGTAAACGTGGTCAAGCAAATTACCAAGATATTCGATGTCTTGGGATGTACGGAGGAATGAAGGTTCCATTCACCACCTTTATGTTCCGCGGTGAGGAGACTACTGGTAGAGTCTCTCAGAAGCGTACCAAACCGGTACTTTCAACATGTCTTGGGAAACATTTCAGAAACTATTCAATGACAAGTACTTTCCTAAAAGTATTCTTCATATGAAGGAGGTGGAGTTTATTAGACTGGAACAAAACAACGTGACGGTGTCCCAGTACGAGGCGAAGTTTGCAGAGTTATCCAGGTTTGCACCTCATTTGGTCGAAAATGAGGAACGAATGACAAGGATGTTTCGAGAGGTCTAAAGCCCGAGATTCTAAGCAATATCTTATCTCTCATAAATTTTCTTTATATTCGGATGTGTTGTAAATGTGGCTCAATTATTAGAGCGAGATAATGAGTATGTTCAACCAAGGGACCACAACTGTGGTCATACCGGCATGGCGGGCGACCATCGAAGCAATGAAAACCAAAGCAGGAGGAAAACATTCGATTAAAAGCGGTAACCACTGCCGGTGGTAATCGTGGCGTGATAATAGAAGGAGCGAGTCGGGAGGAGATTTCAAGAAGAGAAGGTACAACAATGATAACGTGAACACGTGAGTACAAACATCAACTGTTTTTAGGAAAGGAGAATGAGCACCGGTCATTTGTTACAAATGCGGGAAGGAGGGACACATCAGCCCAAACTGCCCACAACAATCCAAGGTGTGTTATAACTGTGGAAAGGAAGGTCATATAGCTAGAGATTGTCTAGTTGCGAAACCAAGTTCAACAGGGATGGTGACTCCAAAGGCTGTCCCAGATAAGTCAAAGTCGGTGGTTCCTGGAAGGGCGTTTGTCGTAACTGCACAAAACGCGAGGAACCCAAACGAGGTGATCACGGCTAAGCTAATCATAAACTCTTGTGAAGTTTATACCTTATTAGATACTGGTTCTACCCATTCTTTTATTTCTCCTTCTTGTGCTCAACGTTTAAACTTGACTCCAGAGAAATTAGACCTTGACTTATCTGTTGAGACTCTGTTAGGAGAAACTTTTATTACATCTACTGTCTATAAATCTTGCTTGATTCAAGTCGGTACCCTCACATTACCTGCCGACCTTATTTCGTTGAAAATTCTTGCATTTGATGTGATTTTAGGGATTGATTGGTTAACCACGTATCATGCTAAAATTGATTGTTTTCGTAAGATTGTTAGTTTTCATATTCCTAACCAACCTATCATGCGAATTCAAACAACCAAACCATTAAAATCAATCACTGTTATATCAAGCCATAAAGCTATTCGTTTATTAAAAAATGGATGTCAAGCTTTCTTAGCCCATTGATGAGTGAGTTTTATACTCATGAATTGGATACATTCGGGCTTAATTTATTGTTGTTCTCAAGTCTTTTAGAATAGTTTTTAAGTGTTTGTGTCCATTTAGGCATGTTTTACATTGTTTTGTAGGATTTGGGATAAAAGTTACTTGGATCGACGTTCGAGGTGGCTAGATTCGCGTTTTCGGCTTGCCATTTATATAGCAGTCACTTCAGAGCCAATTTGAGTATTTCTACGGACCTTATTTCAAAATACTTAAAGAATAAAAGTTGTAGATCTACTTCTCCTCTTTTCGGATCATCTTGAATCATCAAAATTGGAGTTCAGACAAAGAAGCTATGGCCATTTTCCCAAAGGACGTCGGAGTAGAAAATGTCAGAACATATGCCCAGCGCCGGGGCGCTCATTTTAGGCCTATGCCCAGTACCGGGGTGATGGGGAAGTGATTGGCGAAGCTTGAACGCGTTTTGGGGCGAATTTTGACACCTTTTTGACTCCAAATTGGATTGGGTTTGTTCCTAAGCTAAAAATTGGACTTGTAACCTATAAATACATGATGTAAGGCATAAAATAAAGGGAGATTACATAGATTAGACTAGATTAAACACTCCATTAGATTAGAATATAAACCCTAGTTCTTAATTAGGCATTGGAGATTGAAGCAAATTGAAGAACACTGGAGATCAAGAGCAAGAGCAAAAGCAAGAGGGGAGCATCAGATTTGCTGACAACAGATTCTATTCTCTTCTCTTATCATACTTTTATCTTTTAATGTCTATTCAGTTGTGGATTCTTGGTTTCAATTCATTAATTATGAACTAACTCTTTTATTAAGATTTCAATTGAACCTTTTATGTCTATAAATTAGTATTTCGATTTATTTCAATTATTTTATGTCTAAGTGAATTGTTTATCTTGTCTTGTGCTTATTGCTTAATTATTTGATCAATAATTACCTTTTTACTCTAGAAGGAATTGAAAGAGGAATTCTAGGGTTAGAACTGGGCATGATAACATGTGACTTAGTTATTTGCACTGTGAATAATTAGGTTTGTGAATTGAATGGAAATATCTGTTCACCGCATGTAACACATAAGGAATTGGGATTGAAAGGAGTTTAATTCAATTGTTTTGCATAGGAATATAGCAAGATTAATCTGGATTAAATAGAAGGCAATTGATCACTTGAAAAAGGACTTTTGGCACTTGAGAATTCCTGTTAACAATTCAGTAGGCATAATAATTGGGATAGTTGAATAATTGGTTTATAGTTCATAATTGGGGATATTGTAGTCTTAACGTTTATTTATTTGAATTCATTCATTCAAATCTTAGTTAGTTAATTTAGTTTTCTTAATTAGAAAAATCACAATTTGAGATTGTTTAAATAAAATTAGTTTGGTTAAGAATTAGTGCTTGGTGATTTTTATTAAATAATTCCTCGTGGGAACGATACTCTACTTTTACTTTATTACTTGTTGACCGTGTATACTTGCACGTATTCATTGATTGTGAAATCGATCAATACCCATGTCACAGACTTGAACAAAAACACGTCAAATTTGAATACTATTTCCGTTGTTAGTGAATTTCCTAACGTATTTCCTAAAGAACTTCCCGGTCTACCCCTAGAACGTCAAGTTGAATTCTTTATTGACCTTGAACCTGGTACAAAGCCCATTTCTAAAACCCCATATCGAATGACTCCTATTGAACTTCAGGAGTTAAAGGTCCAACTACAGGAGTTGTTGGACATCGGTTTTATTCGTTCTAGTACATCTCCATGGGGTGCTCCTGTGTTATTCGTAAAGAAGAAAGACGAGAGTATGAGACTTTGTATCGACTATCGAGAATTGAATCATGTCACTATCAAGAATAGGTATCCGCTACCTCGCATTGATGACCTGTTTGACCAGTTACAAGGAGCACAATTCTTTTCAAAGATCGATCTTCATTCTGGATATCATCAGCTGAAGATTAAAATTGAGGATATTCCACAGACTGCCTTCAGAACTCGGTACGGGCATTATGAATTCTTAGTCATGTCTTTTGGATTGACTAATACTCCTGTTGATTTCATGCATATGATGAACCGTGTATTCAAAGAATATTTGGATCAGTTCGTTGTTGTCTTTATTGATGACATCCTCATCTATTCCAAAAGCCGTGAAGATCATGAGCACCATTTGATGCTAGTACTGCAAAGGCTTCGTGATAACAAGCTATTGTCAAGCTGAAGAAATGCGAGTTCTGGCTTGAGGAAGTAGCATTCCTTGGGCATGTGGTGTCAAAACATGGAGTATCTGTCGACCCAGCGAAGATTGAAGCCATACAAAGTTGGGAGCAACCGAAGTCGGTGACCGAAGTACGTAGCTTTCTGGGCTTAGCTGGTTATTATCGGAGATTCGTGGAAGGATTTTCTCGAATCGTTACTCCGTTAACTCAGTTGACTTGGAAAGATAAAAAATTCGTATGGAGTGAGGACTGTGAGAAGAGTTTTCAAGAGCTCAAGAGGAGACTCATTTCGGCACCTGTTCTGACAATACCATCTGGTTCGGATGAATTTGTTATCTACAGCAATGCTTCGGGCAAAGGGTTAGGATGTGTTCTCATGCAACATGGGAAAGTCATAGCCTATGTCTCGCGACAACTTAAAGAATATGAGAGAAATTATCCTACTCATGATTTGGAGTTGGCAGCAGTCATTTTCGCATTGAAGATCTGGAGACAATACCTGTATGGGGAGAAAGTGGAGATCTATACAGATCATAAAAGCCTCAAATATTTCTTCACCCCAAAGGAACTCAACATGCGGCAACGATGTTGGCTCGAGCTGCTGAAAGATTACGATCATACCATCCAATATCATCCTGGAAAAGCAAACATAGTAGCTGACGCATTGAGTAGAAGATTATATGCGGGTATGAGTGCAATGTTGTTAACACAAAGGCCCATTTTGTATGACTTGCAAAGGATTGAGATAGAGATGAAGGCTCCAAGTACCCACGTGATGATATCAAACATACGAGTAAAACTGACTTTAATCAATAAAGTTAAAGCTGCTCAAGCTACGGACATGGAGCTGAAGCGTATGAAGAAGAAAGTGCAAGAATGTGCTATTCCAGAAGCAAGAATCGATGAAGAAGGAATACTTCGAGTCAACTCCACACTTTGTGTTCCTAACGACCCTGATTTAATGTATAAAATCATGATGGAGGCGCACAACACACCATTTGCAATCCATCCTGGGAGTACCAAAATGTATCATGATCTTCGACATACATTTTGGTGGAGCAATATGAAAAGAGAGATCGCGGAGTTTATCTCGACGTGTTTAACTTGTCAACATGTAAAGGCGGAGCATCAAATGCCAAAGGGTCCATTACAACCACTTGAGATTCTGAAATGGAAGTGGGAACACATTACTATGGATTTTGTTACGGGTCTTCCCAAGGTTTCTCAAGGCATAGATGCGATTTGGGTTATTGTTGATAGATTAACCAAGTCTGCCCATTTCTTGCCTATACGTGAGACTTATTCCCTTAAACGTCTTGTTAGTCTGTACGTAAATGAGATTGTAAGATTGCATGGCATGCCAGTATCCATAGTTTTGGATCGTGACCCAAGATTCACTTCATGATTTTGGGTTAGCTTGCAGAAAGCTATGGGCACGGATTTACGATTCAGTTCGTCATACCATCCTCAAACAGACGGACAATCGGAGAGGACTATTCAACTCTTGAAGATCTATTAAGACTATGTGTCCTAGATTTCAAAGGGAGTTGGGATAAGTACCTACCATTGGTAGAATTCTCCTACAACAACAGTTATCAGGCAAGTATAGGTGTGGCTCCATTCGAGGCGTTGTATAGAAGAAAATGTCGTTCTCCAGTATGTTGGGATGAGGTGGGTGAAGCAACATTGTTGGGACCAGAGTTGGTACGAATGACTACAGAGAAGATCCAAACGATTCGACAATGTATACAAATGGCACAGGATTGACAAAAGAGTTATGCGGATCTTCATCGGAAGGACGTGGAATTTAATATTGGGGATCATGTATTGTTACGTGTTGCACCATGGAAGGGAGTTATAAGATTTGGGAAGAGAGGAAAGCTCAATCCACGATTTGTTGGTCCATTTGAAATCCTTGACTGAATAGGAAATGTGGCCTATAGACTCGCATTACCTCCAAGTATGTCTCATGTTCATAATATTTTTCATATATCTATGCTTTGTAAATATGTTAAAGACCCGAACCACATTATTGAGTTAGAACTAGACGAGATAGCCGAGGATTTAACGTACGAGGAGGTACCTGCTAAGATCTTGGATAGGAAAGAACATGTCCTACGCACGAAGGTTATACCACAAGTTAAGGTTTTGTGGAGAAATCATACTATTGAAGAAATGACCTGGGAGTTAGAATCAAAAATGAAAGCGAGGTATCCTCACCTTTTCAAAACACCAGGTACGTACGTCAATTTCGAGGATGAAATTTCATAAGGAGGGGAGGTTGTAATACCCCAACTTATTAATGAATAAAATTGAATTTCCTCTATTTATTATTGTGAGTAATAAGGTATTAATTTGATATAATACTTTGGTTATGGGTGAAATATGAAAATTTTGCAAAATAAGCAAGTGGTTATAAAATATTCATTTGTCGGGGAATATTCGTTTGGTCGTGGAATATTCTTTCTATCGGGGAATATTCGTACGACGGTGTAGCTATTTGTGGGCCCCATAACGAATAATGGTCTGATGAAGAAAAAGACAAAAATTGAGTTTTTATAAATAATGACGTAGTTATTACTGAATTAACACTATTGGAATACCCTGGTTAAAATACAAGATACGCTGGCGGTTGGTTGCAAGATGCACACCAGTATTGCATGTTGTTGAATTATTGATTCTTACGTAAGAGGGCACTACTCAATAATTGTTACGAAGAATTCTTTATTCAATATTTTATTTCTTGATTCAATAATTCTTTGCGTTGATATTTTATATTATTGTTTCTCAATAATTGTCACTGCACATCATCTCCATTATCAGATCAATAATTCATATTATTTCAAATAATATTATTAGATATCATTATTGGAAATGTCTAGAAAGTTCTGTCAATGAGAGGTTTGGTCACCTAATTGCGCGTCAGTAAGGAGAAATCCTTATTGGAAAGCCCCAACTTTCCTGGGAACTGCCTGGTTGTCATTATTGTGATTCTGTAATATTATTTGTGAATAATTAATTATTGATTTATATGATAAGAAAATATTTATTTTGTGTGGATATAAATGATGGATATTTCTTTTTATGTGGATAAAAATGAAGGAATTAATGTTGAGGTGTTTTATCAGTATTTTGTCGGTGTAGAAGTATTAAAAATCATCCGTTTGTGGTTTTCGGATATTTTTAGTTTGGAATTTGGAAAAACTCAAAGTACAAAGTTGTAGAGAATTCGATTTCAGTTAGAATGGACATAAAATTAGTATTTTTCTGATAACCGGGCTATTTTCTATGAATTATTGAAGTTTCGGAAAATAAAATTATTTTTATTAATTTATGGGTGGGACCCACTTTTGTTTTAACATGTGGGCTGCTGGGATTTTTTTTTCAGAAATGGCATGCTAGTCTTGGTCTTTGAGCATGCGTAGAATTTGTTTTAAAATAATAATATTTTATTATTTTAGTCTCCTATGGCGTTCTAGCATTTTCCTATAAATAGACGCTTATGTTAGAATTGAAAATCACACCAGAAACAAGTTTTCTTTCTCTCTAGATTATCGAGCGTATTTTTGTGAGTATTTTGATACTTTGAAAGTTGTTATTCAGTACAAGTTTCACAAGATTATATCCAAATTCGAATGTAAATACGGTTATTTTGAGGTAAGGGATGTTTTTTTCTTCCTAAATGATATTATTTTCTTCAATATCATTATACCAAAATATTGGTTTGAACTTTTTATCAAATTCGGAACTTTTTGTGTCGGGGTTACTATTCACGATATCTGACTATATTCACGAATCGACACTATTCACCAAAAAATGAAATTTTCTTCTTTTTGTCCAAGATGTCTATTATGGTTACTATCTTTGATTGTATCCATGTTTTGATCGTTATTTTCGAATTATGCTTCAAAATTGGTTATTATGGAGTATTATTAATCTTGGATAAACTGTGATACGAATCCCTAATATTTGTCCTTCTTCCGTCTCACCGGATTCGTTTTCTTTTAAAATATTTTTCATCATCCTCGATTCCTAAATGATGATATTCTTGAATATCTTTGGCTTTAGTGCAAGATGAATGATTACCTAATGAATATCTTTGGCCGTAGTGCAAAGATGAACAGTGTTGAGATGAACATGACCAACCTGGTGATACAAATGAATATCTTTCACTCAGAAAAGCAAAGATGAATATTTGAGTCAAGATGTATATTGGTTGATGTTACAGGGATAAAATATTGATGATGGACTTTTAAATCTTAGAAGATAGTAGAATTCTTTCTCTAATTGACTCTTCTAATGGATTGTTGTTTCCGCTGCAGTTGTTGATCTAAAACTTGTTGTCTATTACATTTTATCAGATTTTTCCTGTTGAAGACTAATGATAATTTGTTGTATATTATCTTAGTCATAATATTCTTTACTGGGCTAGTTGAGCTCATCCTTTTCCTTTTTGTTCCATTGTTCTTCTTAGTTGGAGAGAATTTAGCAGGAACTAGCTGGGGTATGGAGTGATGATTGTAATGAATGTGTTGTTTGAGTTGTGATTCTGGGGACAGAATCCTTATAAGAGGGGTATGATGTAACATTCCAGATTTTTTAAATGTAAGTTATAAATATTTATTGATTTATATAAATATTTATTGGATGTATTTATTATTGAATAAGTACTTGTTTAAATTGATTGAGTTGATTTAGTTAATTATTTATTTGCTAAATAATTAATGTGATTAGTTAATTATTTATTTGTTAAATAGTTAATGTGTTATGTGGATTGAGTTATGTGATTAAGTAATTTATTTAATAAATTATTATTTCATAAAGAGTGACAAATAACTATGTTATAAAGAGTTATTAAAATAAATTAAAGTAATTTTAATTTAGTTTTACCCAAACAAAGCTCAAGGATATAAACTATTTTATTTTAAAGGATTTTGCCAAACAAAGCCCTATGGCTTTTGGATTTTTGAAATTTAAATTGTTTATAAAATAAACTAAATATTAATATATATATATATATATATATATATATATAAATGGTACGTTATATATTTTTATAACTGATGTTATTATTGATTAGGCTTATTATGGCCATGTCCGTTTTATGTTACGCGTATTGGATATCAGTTGAGTTACGTGGTTAGTAGTCTAAATTATTACTGAGAAAAGAAAGAAGGGCTAGAGAGAGTTTTGAGAAAAAGATAGAAGTTCAGAGTTTGAGAGAACGTGATTTTCAAAGCAAGTCCGTTAACAAAGATTCGTAAGCAGGCAAAAAGGTGGGTTTCTCTAACCTTAATTTATGTACACACACATATATATATATATATATATACACTCATTATGGTCGCATTCATCATATATATATATATATATATATATATATGGTTTCATGATGCCTAATGTCTCTGTGTTCTTCAACTTTACGGTGTATAAGGTTTTCACAAAACTCTCTGTAAACTATGTTTATATAATTGGTTAGAGAAGCATGTATGTGTACAGTTGCAATTGTTACCACTAGCATGTGTATCTGTATATATATATATATATATATATATATGACTGTATGCTAATTATAGGCTAAAGGAAGAAATGGATTTGTTCAGTGAAGTATATATATACGAATATATGTTTTGTAGAAATATCAAAAGTTATGTATGCTAACTGAGGAATTGAACTATACATGTTAATTTGTTATATGTTGGTATACTTGTATTTTAAAGGAATCAAATTTGGTTGATAACAAAGAAAATTTAGCTTCAATTTGTATTTTTTAGATATCAACAATGGAGTTTTGAGTTTTAACCAAATATTATTTTAGTGATTTAAGTCTTTTAAATTTGTTGTTCAATTGTTGGAAATTGGTATATGGATAATTGTTAGCAATTATGTGTAGTTTATATTAGTTATACATGTTGTTTGGGGCGAATTGTTGTTACAAATTTAAGACAGTAGCTTTGGCTCTGTTCTTCGTTTTGGTTTTGTGAGTTTCGACGCTTGACGTAAAAAGTTCACGCACTCCAATACCAAATTTCGCTACTAACGCCAAATTTCGCACTTCAAGACCAAAAATAGGCTAGAAGTTCACGCCCAAAGATCGAATTCACGCCCAGACCTTGACATCTCATCGTCTCGCCCAAAATAAAAGTGGTGGTCCAGGACGGACAGTTTTGACCTCCTGTAGTAAAATGGCCATAACGTTCTTATACAAACTCCGATTGAGTTGATTCAAGATGATCCGGAACGAGGACGAATAGACCTACAACTTTCATGCTTTAAGTGTTTTAATTTGAGGTCTGTAACAGTAGTCAAAATGGCCATCTTTAGGACTGTTGTGTATTTGGAGCCAATCAGAGGGCGTCGGGATGCACGAATGCAAGTGCAACCCTTTGGGTATTAGTATAACTTAATGATAACATGTTGGACATGTAATAGGATGTTGTATCAAGTTGTTAATGTGCATGTGGTGCAATGACATGATCACTTAAGTAGTTGTAATAAAGCTAAAAAGTAATGTTTATGAAAAGATGTGATGTTGTTTAAACTTAAACTTAGTTAGTAGCTATACTAAGAGTAATAAAGTAACTCATAAAGGTAATATTAGTGTAACTAATGTGTATTGTCAATATATATGGTATGTGTAGGACTTGGCGTGAACGTGAATAGTAATTGTTTAACCTATGCAACGAGGCAAGTTCTCTAACTCTACTTTTATAATTGTGCAAGTTTCTAAACCTATCTTTTTACATTAAGCAAGTTCTCTAACTTCATACTCTCGTTGAGTTAGTTTGTTGTGTTTAAGCAAGTTTTCTAATTCTAAAGCTTCGTTGTGCAAATTTCATATGCTATACTTTATTGAGTAAAGTATTTCCATTAAGCAACTTCATTGTATCCAGTTATCCATGATGATACAAGTTTCCCATCTCCACACTTTCGTTGAGATAGTTATTATGACTATGCAAGTTTTCTTAACTCTAAACTTGTTATATTAGCATGCAAGTACCTTTAGTTTATCGTTCAAGTTATTATTTGTTGTGCATGCTTGATATTAAATTCTAAGATGTAACCTTAGCTTAATGTTATTCAAAGCAAGGTATGATGTGTTATTCAATAGTTATGCTATTAGATTATCCCTAAAGCATGAACTTAGAATGAAATATTTATTCAGTTATGATTATTCAATAACATAGTGTTATTATCTTTCATTCAACTAATCCTTAGTTGATGTCCGTTGAATTCAAATTACCTTGAAGTGTATCCAAACCAAACTATCTTTGGGGCGGACTTGTACTCAAAATATCGAGATGAACAACCCTATTTATAGGGGTTACGCTTAGTTTTGTACTTTATATACAAATGTTTGTATACAATACATGTACGAAGGGTTGATCCCCTAAGTACCTTAAAGTCATTATGGTCGTATGAATTGTAAAAGTTTAAGTTGAAAGATTACTTATAATCGTGGACAAGATTCGTGGTCATTAGACCTCGGGTGAATGTTAAGATGTTAATAGGACTTATTATTTATTTCTATTGAGCCCCGAATGGGCAAGGAATGTTTAAGATGTTAAGAGAACCTATTGTTCGGGTTCTATTGAGCCCCCTGAATGGGCGTAGAATGTAAAAGTTATTCATTGTTATTTCAAGTGAGCCTTGTTTGCTCACTCTTTTAGTAAAATCCTTACAAAAAAGATGGAAAGGGTGACGTACCTAGCACTAGTAAAGGAAAGGGAAAGATGAATAAGTACTGAAGACTTGTAATAGTTTTGATAGTTTTATTATCAGACTTTGGTTTAAAGAATGTAATGAAGTTTATTTAAATTTTCCGCATGAATGATTATTTGTAAAGGTTAGATAACTTTGGGAGATTTTATTTTATGTAATTCTCAGTATAAGGTGTTTATTATTCAATTTTATTTATGATTGGGTAGTTATAAATGAATGTTTTGATTACGTGAACACCAAATCTTGACGTAATGAAGTACCGAGATTTGGGGGTGTCACAATGATTCAAGATAGTTGTTTAGCAGTCCTCACTATTTTTGTAAAATAGTGTATCAATAATTGTAATGAGGACTCCTTTTGAGTTTGTATACTCTCTAGTATACAATATTTGTATTCAAACTCACAGTATATGTGTTGTCATATTTTGCACGGAAATTATATTACTGAAGTTGTATTTGTTTCTGTACCATGTATCTGCCGACTCAAGATGGGTGATGTATACCTGTTTTTGGGGCGTCACAAGGAAGCTCATTTCTTTGTTTTGAGATTTTGAAAATCCTAAGGCACTTGAGAGAGAGAGAGTTTGGATGGGAGGAGAAGGAAGAGGAAAGGTTAGCCAGTGTACAAACTTTGTCCGACGGGAGAAGATTAAAAGAGAACGGTAATCCAAAACCTAGTCTCTTATAATTTTTCTTTAAGTATCGATGTTTAAAAACATAACTTAATGAAGATAAGAAGTAGATAAGGTGAGAGATGATTTCATATGGTTGAAATCATAAGAAAATGAAGAAATAAGAATTTAAAGTTAAGTAAATAAATTTCTTAAGTAAGTATAAGATTCATAATGAATTACAACGATCTGAGTGGATTATATGAATGAGTAGGTGAAATAAGTAAGGAATGATATTCTATAACATCAAATTCCAATAAAAAGTGAAATCGTAATCCAAAATATCGATTAAAATGAAGAACGAACGAAGAACACGAAGAACACGCAAAGAACACGAAGAACGTTGTTGATGGACAAATTTAAAACCATCGTAGGATAATTGTTGTTGATGGATAAGTTTAAGACCATCGTGTATAAGTTATATGTGTATTTCTTGGTTAGGAACGGTAGAAACATTCATGAAGAACGGATTAAAACTTAGTTATAACAAAGTTATGGCGAAAATTTTGTAAAAGACAAACGAGAATTAGAAAGTTAGTAAATGAACCTGAGTGGGTAGGGTTTCATAATAAAGTAAGAGAACATAGGAAACATGAATCGTGGACTCAAGAACGAACGAGTTTCGAGTTCGGCTGACCGAATTATGGACGAACGAACGAAGAGCGTTAAAAAACATAAAATGAATAAAGGGTGAAGATCAAGCCAATCAAATGGCATGTTAACCGATTCAGAATGAAGTTCTATCTGAGGGGTATTGAAGTACGTAAGATAAGAAAGAGAATGGCTTTGGAACGACCTCATTCTGAGTTATAACGAAGGAGTTATGAGACCGGGAAGTAAGCGTCTCAAATTGAATTTAACACTTAGAAATTTTTCTAGGGTTAGGGCTTGGCGCCGCGATGCCAGTCATGCCTTGTAATGTGGTGCTGTAGCGCCAGACCGGGGAGTCGGGTACTTCCAACTCGCGTCGCGGCACGAGAGATAAAGAAGAGAGTGGCGTCGCAGCGCCGGTGCAAGGAAAAATCCCGGTAATGAGCTTTTAACTACTCAAAACCTGGGGGAAATGTAACGAAAGTTAATGAACGTGTAGTTCATCAAAAGTAACACTTAATCAAGTAATTTAAACCTTTAGTACATGTTGAATGAAATGATCGAAAGAGATTAAAAGATCAAGAAGGTAATAAATAACGAAAGTATTAATAAAATAGAAAATATCAAGAAAGCCGTAACAAACGGTAATAAGATTAATGAAAGTCGAACGTGAGTCGAATAAGGAAGGAATCCTAAGGTATGGCATTTAGTTTCCAGAAAGCCGTAAGGAATAAGAAATTGATTAACGAACATTAAGTTTAATGGTTCGAATAAGTTAAGATAAAGTTCAGGTTGTGGTACAATCGTAACCTTTGATGGTTAACATATGGGAGCTGGGCTAAACAATTCCTTTAGAGAGCGAAGGTATATACAAAACTGGCAACCGATCTAACTCACTGTGATGGTAGTGTAGATGAGACGGGAACTTGTTTGTTGGTTGTTTGTGGGAAACCACTCAGAGTACCATATGGAATACTAACAGAGAAGCAATGTGTGCTGAGTCCTAGAGAATTTATAAAAAAGAAGATAAGAATATAAATCATCCAAGATGATGAACGTTTTGAGTAAGACATCTCCGTATGTCATAAAGCCATAAACTGGTAAAGGAAGTTAGTCGCGTAAACTTATATTGCAAGAACGCGAACCCTAAAAAGTAAAGTTGAGTAAACCAATACGTAAGTTCAATATATGACTAATTGGTGTTTATGTTTTCTTCTTATGTGTTATATAGAAATTGGAATGAGCAGTTCAGCATAAGCTGTAGCTGTGCGTAAGGCAAGTTTCCTAACTTCATTCATATTACATGAATGCTAGTTTCTTAAACTTCTCAGATGTTGTACTTGAGAAGTTCTGTCTATGTGCGAATGTGCGATATTTGTACCATGTGGTAGAACATATGAGGCCTTGAGCCACAATTTGAACACTTCGGTGTTTCTATGATATGAATTATTCTGTGATTGAGAAGTTCAATACAAGTATGTTCTGTTTATACATGAACTGTTATTGTTAAGTCTGTGCTAATGATTCTAGCCAGATAGGATGTGTATGAAAAATGTTATAAGGTTTCCAGAACCTGGGATTTGAGAGTGTATGTCATTATATTTTAGTATATAATGATGTATGTTGGATGAATGATGTACTCGTGACGTACGGAATCCGGGTGTGAAGTTAGACCGGATTTCGGGGCGTTACAGTGGCCGAAGAACTTGATCCCATGTGCAGGTCAGACTGTGGGGAAAAAGAAAGTTTGATCCTAAGTTCAGGATAAACTGCAGGTGTGAAAAAGTTTGATCCCATGTGTGGGGAAAAATTGCAAGTGTGAAAGGTTCAATCCCTAGTGGGATAACCGAAGTTGTATGAGCGCAGTGAAGCCAGGCTGCTAGCTTAAAGAGTATGTTTCCCTGAGGGGCAAAGTGTGAAAAAGAGTTGTATGTTATGAAGGGTTAAAGAACATGAATGACTGGTGATCTGATGGTCCAACACCAGGATGTTTGCTTGATCGTAACTTCAGACATAGTACCATTTCACGGTGTCCGAGTTGATGAGTTGAAAACTAGTATAATTGTTGTTAAATTGTTCTATATTGATATATATATGTGAGGAAACATGTTTATGATAGTTTCATATTTATTGTATACGTTAATTTCACTATTTTGTGGGTGAAATTCGTGGTTGTTGGGCTAAAGTTGACTCGCTCATAGTCGACTCATTTCTCATCACAGTACTTAAATAAATTGCTGGCTGTATATAATATATTGATACTGTATTTGTGTATGTGTATGTATTCATACATACTATCGATATAAGACAAAGACTTCTGTTTTTGCTGCAGATTTTGAGTAGCATTACTACTTGGTCTAAGGTTATATTAATGTGTCACACATGTAGTAAGAAGGTTAAAAAAGAACCGTGATATGTAATTGATAAATTCAAAGTTATGAGAATGATTAGTAAGTTACAAACGCGTTATGTGATAACCTAGTATACACAATGAATGTTAGACAAGTGTTGTGAACTCAACACTTGGAAATTCTAAAATGTAAATGGTAATGTAAGACTTGTACTGAAATAACAAGTTTAACTAGAAATGAGTGTTATGTTGGAAGAAGGATACTAGTACAGTGTGTATTGATTAATAAGAAGGATTATGAGATGTAGAGTAAAGTTTACATTATAGCTACTATGTGTTAATATGTGACTAATAGTTAATGTGAATCATGATATAAATGTGTAGGAATACACGAAGTGCAGATAAGCGATAAGCAGTTAAGTCGTAGTTCATAAACTACGAATCAGACAAGTCTTTCAGTTCCTATTTGCTATGTGAACTTGGTGATTAACTGTTTTAAATCTTTATTGCAAATAACATGATGTGTTATATTTATGTTGAAAGCATGAAACGTTAAAGTCAACTTATGACTACGTTGATTGAGTAGAGCATGCTGATTGAGTAAGAAACTCAATATTTATATTTGTTATATGAACTGTAGCCTGTATGTTATGATAGTCCAATGTTTAAGAGATATATGTTGATCATGTTATTATATGCTACGTGTTGCATGAAAACTGTTAGATTTTGCTGGGCTGTCGAGCTCAACCTTGCAAATAACCATTTTTGCAGGTTAAGGATTGAAGATAACACTATGTGCTACTTGAATGAAGTGGATAAAATTAATATACGAAGATGTATATTTTAGCTAAAGTTGTTATTTCCTTAAACCATGATTAAGACTCATGAGATGTAGTAAATGTTTTATGATGTATAGTTTTATATTGAGTTGTAAAGCTAGAGTTAGAGTTATCTGATATGTAAAGGTTATCGGGTTGAAATGTAAAATTTTATATGATAAAAGTGATAAGGTGAATCATAAAATAAGATTGATTCAAAGACATGTAGTTGATAAAGGTTTTGATTCAGGGAATTAAAGTAAGAAGACATAAAAGTTTAAATTATTCCGCATTTTATAAAGTTTAACATCGAATAATTATGTTGTGACACTCGAAATTTTCTGTACTACAGTCACTAACATTGTAGGAGGACAGATTCGTCTTTTAAGAGATAACCCTGAAAAACAATCCAAATCCATACTGGATACTACCGGAAGTTCAGCATCAACCCCGGATCACAATCTGAGATTAACAATTCCAACCTCAGATGTAACCCCGAGGCCTGCAGATACAATACCGGAACACACACCGGAGAAGACCGATTAATCTCGGAGATAACCCCGAGGTATCCAGTTTCAGTCCCAACCATGGGAATAGCCACCAACCTTGGTGATAACCCCAAGGAATGCAGTTTCGGCGATAACTCCGAAAATGTTTGTTTTAAATGCGACCAGCTTCAATCTCCACAGCGAGATACACTGTACCAACCCGTCGATAACATCGGGAAGACATGCACACCTCAAAGATGACAATGAGGACCTTCAACAAATTACAGCAGTCCAATCTCAGCGAAGCCTGAGCAACGTCTGCTTTATCAACCCAATCCGGCGATAACACCGGTGAGGGGCAACATCGTCATCACGTCAACATGATGCCACGTCACGTCTCTACGCAACAATGTCCCACAAGACTAACCAATCTCGAGTGACTATTGTCCAGGGTAACGGATGAAAGTTGAAGCTTGAAGACCGGAGGGCATCGTCCCATCTTCAATGACTTCGTACAAACTCTAATCCCATGCCATTGTACAACTCTCGACAACGGCGGTCCGAAATAGGTCCTATATACCTCAAACGGATGCCCGGATTGCACTTCTGAAAGTTTGAGTGGACATTACAGTGCACGTACTTTGAGACGACCCGACCCGAAAAACCCAGGCCCATCCGGGTTGCCTCTGGTACACCTGCGGCTAAAATGCCTATAATTAGAGGGCTTGGGGTGCTGATTTTCAAAGAGAAAAAGGCGAGAAAGCCTTGCCCAATTTGCTCTGCACTCACCCCATGCAGTGTACTTTCCCCTTTAAACACATGTGAGCTCATATATAGCCCTTTTGTACCTACAAAAGCTAGTGTTTACCCACTCTAAAGATATAGAAGTCTTTTTTGACAGTCAGCTGTAAGCCTTCTCACACACTTTAGAGTCATCCTCTTCATCTTTGCACACACCCTTCTATACGTTGAGAGTCGTGTTGCTTGCTTTTGCCCGGACTTCGGTCCGTAGTTTCATTTCAGTCTGTATATATACATATATTATATATATATTTATATATATTGACTAACATTATCGAGTTATGCCTCGATTGAGCCTAGACTTCGGTCAGGAGCATTTATTTGCTTTAATATATATATATATATATATATATATATATACATTTATATATATTAACTGTGTGTCGAACTTTGTTCGATGAGCCTGAACTTCGATGCAGAGCGTTTATTTATTTTAATATATATATATATATATATATATATATATATATATATTAACTGTGTGTCAAACTTTGTTCGATGAGCCTAGACTTGATGCAGAGCGTTTATTTGCTTTAATATATATATATATATATATATATATATATATATATATATATACACACACACATTTATATATATTAATCGTATGTCGAACTTTGTTCGATGAGCCTGAACTTGATGCAGGCGTTTTTACTAAGCTTTTATATATATATATATATATATATATATATATATATATATATATATATATATATGAACTGTGGTTTTGGACTACTGTTCGATGAGCCCAGATTTTTATATCCCCATGCGTTTACTACGCTTTTTATATATAAATATATTTATATATATGAACTGCTGTCGAACTCATTCGATGAGCACCGATTTTACATCCGTGCGTTTATTATTATATATATATATATATATATATATATATATATATATATATATATTCGCCCCGCCTGGAGTTTCCTTAAGTGGCGATTGATCGCTTTTACTGCTTTATTTACATTTCTTCCTTTTGGAGTTTCCATCGTGGCGGTTGGCCGTATTTATGACTTTATTTACGTTTACGTCCCTTTGAGTTTCCTCCGTGATGACGGTTGATAGCTTTTGCAACAGCTTTATTTACATTTCTGATCATCCCCCATGGAGGTGCTTCGTGGTTGGTGATCCTGTCTGATATATATATATATATATATATATATATATTTACAGCTTATATATATATACCTACTTACTGCTTTCATACAAATTGCAGTATCTTGTGCGCCTAGGAATCATGTGATCACAGATTCATCCCATTGAATCTAGATTCGGTTCCCGTGATGAACATTTTCAGCTGTAAGCAGCTTGTAAATTATTCTGCGTTGTCTGAATTTCCTCAGATGGTTTCCATACCCACGAGGAAATCGGCATTATTTTGTACATTATTTTCGTACGGATGCCTCGCATCTGTCAAATAAAATCAATTATGCTGGTCACTTAATAAAATGGGAGTGTAAAAGGTCTCAATTACTATTGAGCATCAGGGTTTGAAAAACCTCTTTTATAAAACATCACTGCCATATCTTGCTTAAAATTGAATTTTTACATAAATTCAAACCCTGTGTATATAGGTTTGAACGAGGCCTCGCACTACTTCCAAATAATACCACATTGACCTACACACACACACACATTCAGATAACAGTTTCTTGAAAAGAGGCGATCACCGTGGTAACACGGATGTCGGGGGGTGTCTAACACCTTCCCTCCGCATAACCAAGTCCCCAGACCCAAATGAATCTCAGTTTCACCGACCCATTTAGCAGTGTCACATCACTGGGTCAATGTGCAAACCTTTTCTCGGTTGTGTTGGTACAACCATTTAAAAAACCAACTGGCGAATCTTAACACTCCATCGTCGACATTATACATGTCGGACCTTTTTCACTTGTTTTTTCAAACAAATCTCACCTAAAATGAGAACACCAAAGAACAAGTAACGGAAAGGGACATCCAAAAATCCCGACGTCGACAGGTGGCGACTCTGCTAGGGACTCCAATAAGAGGACTTAAGCCGCTATTACAATCTTTTCAAAATTGTTATCTGCTTGTGTGTGGATGTTGCATTTACATTTGATGAATGTGTACGAATGCATTTCCTTATTGCACTTAGTGCTTCGCACCATAACTGCTTGTGTTGCTAATGCTTTGCACTATAACTGCTTGTGATATTAGTGCATCGCACTATATCTGCTTGTGATATTAGTGCTTCGCACATGTCATCATTTTTCATACGGTGAGACGCGATGTATGTGAATGTATGTTGTGTGGTCCCTCCACTAGAAGGCTATCCCGTCGGTGTTTGATTATTGGACTCGTGAGAAGACTGATTCTCCGAGGCTCAGGAAAGGCACCACCCAAATTCGCTCCAGTTGAAAGATCGAATTAACTTCCCCGTCTAGTAGATTGCGATGATATGGGAACCTTCATGCCAAAAAGCCGCGAGAGTAACCTAAGATAGGTCAGCCTCTGATAAACCCAAAACGGAGGAAAGTCTCTTCATGCTCTCATTTCAAATTACTTGTAAACACAATTACTTGTAATTACATTCCATATCTATCTCCATGTAATGAGAAATATGAAGAAATGTGTACACATACATATTTAACATGCTACAAATAGCTGACATCCGTTTTGCAGGATAAAATTCCTAAAATGAACACATCACATAGCATGTTATTATACACATCCCCTAAAGACTAAACTATGTCAGTCTTTCGCAGGGAATCAATCGGACCTACTACCCGGTCAAAGTCCAAAAAGGCAAAAGGCCTATAGTCAATCATGTCGTCATCCGACCAGACTGAACTTAATCCAGTTTCTCGCAAAGAATTCGACGGATTAAGCAAACAATTTATGATTGGTCATTATACTAAAAAGAATTACACCAATCTACACAGGGTCAGAAAATACCCGTTCATGCTGAATCCTCCACACAAGGAGGAATCCCGGTCATTACCATACCTGAACTACTGTTGGATACGACCAACAAAACTCATGATGCTGCCCATCCCACTGGAGATCCAGACACTGGTGACATCAAAAAGAAAGTCCTCCAAATGGAAGAAACCCTTCGCGCTATCAAAGGAATTGGAACACACGGGAGTGTTTCATATGTTGATCTGTGTATTTTTCCTGGTGTTCATTATCCAGAAAAATTTAAAACTCCTGACTTCGAGAAATATGATGGGTTAGGAGATCCTTACACACATTTAAAGGTGTTTATTGGAGAACTTGGATCTTATGTAGAGGACGAAAAACTCAGAATGCAATTATTCCAAAAAAGTCTAATTGGAGAAGCCCGTTCGTGGTACACAAGATTAGACAATTCTAAGATCCATAGCTGGGAGGAGCTAGCACATGCTTTGCTTCACTTAATACATCTTTCAAACTCAGATGGCTCCTGATCGGTATCAAATTACCAAGATCAAGAAATAGTCTAACGAGTCTTTTAGAGAATATGCTCAAAGGTGGAGACGCCTGGCTGCCCAAGTTAGTCCTTCCATGACAGAATCAGAAATGGTCATGACTTTCATAGACATACAAGAAGCTCCCTTCTATGAGAGAGTTTTAGCCAAGATCGGCAAACCATTTTCTAAAAATGTCAAATATGGGGAGATGGTTTGAGATGGGATTGAAGTCCTAAAGATTCAAGACCTAGTTGCACTCAAAGTTGTTCACGATCACATCCAATCTGGAAATTATGGGAACAACCCCCGGAGGGTCCATAAAAAGAAAGAAGAAGATGTTTCCCAGATACTACAGGGGCAAAAAGGCAATCAGAACATGCCTATTCAAAGGATAAACTACATTCCCTTTCAAACACAGTTTGTAAACCCTCTAATACCAAAAGGTGGAGAAGTCAAATGCCCTCGAGTGTTTACACCTTTAGGGGATACCCTCGAGAACATTCTCAATCTTCTGACAACACAAAAGAAAATTACGCATATTCTTCCACTAGCCAACCCTAATGGACGGGGTTTCAATGCTGCTAGGAAATGTGCTTATCATGCCGGGGCACCTGGACATGATACTCAGGATTGTTGGGCCTTGAAACACAAGATCCAGGACCTGATAGACAACGGAGAGATCGTGGTCACCAAACTAGATCAACCACATGTTCAAGACAACCCTCTTCCTCAACACAAAGAAGAAGAGGTCAACATTATTAATTTGAGCTATGGACAGAGTTCCAATTTCAGTTGTGAATCTTCCTAGACCCTCAAAGACGGTGATGACAGATGGGATTATGCCAAGTTCCAGTTCACAATGGAACGAAAGATGAAAGCTCTCTGCAAGCAAATTGAGCAATTGGCGGAACTGGTGACTTATCAGCATCAAATGACTCATCAGTTAATCAGCCAGGAGCATGCCTATTGTCATGAATATTCCCTCGTCACTTTCAGAAAATGAAATGCTGGAAGACAAAGTGACGAAGAGAGCGAATGCCAAAGCTCGTCGGGATTTCGTCAACAAAAGGAAATTCACCTATTTGGGCCAACCTATGGAGGAAATCCTTCATATGTTAATCAATGAAGGAAGGATCAGTTCCCTCCTACCTCCAATTAACCCCCGTTCAGGATGGTACAACTCTGATGGAGTATGTCAATATTACTCCCAGTCTCGCGGTCACAACACAGAAAAATGCTGGGCACTCCGCCACCTTATCCAAAATCTAATTGACAGTGGTGTACTGCGCCTAGCAGACGATGATACTGTGTTACATGCAAGTGAGAATGCAGGCCCTACTAAGTGGAAAAGTGTGGTAGCAATCATATCTACTGAAACTGATGGGATTAATACATTACTCACAACGCCAACAATTCAACTCAAGGGAGGCAACAATCCTTTGAAAGTGGCCGCTCTCGAGCCAATCAACTTACCGTGCAAAGCACAATATCCTATTGTTAGCTTGCGCACAGTTCCGTGGAATTATGGAGAAGGTAAAGGATCCGCCTCACATATAACTGCTGCAGTGTCGAAGGAAAATCCACTGTATCTTCCCCCACGGGTGATGAAGCCTACCATCAAATCAAAGGGGAAAATACCCATGGAGAAGATTGAAAAATTCCTCCACACTATGGGTCATCACGAAGCCACGGTGGTTTTAAGCTTGAAAGAAGCTCCACAACAAATATCAATTCTGAACTTGGTCCTAACTTCCGAGAATCACCGGAAGGTCTTGTTAAAGGTTTTAGAAGAAGCCTATCTCCCGACATCAGTGGATACAGAAAAATTTCAACATCTGGTTGATCACATTTTTAACAACAATGTGATATACTTCACTGATGATGACATCTGCTTTGATGGGACCGATCATTGCAAATGTTGCACATTCTTATGGTCTTGTCCTACTGGATATATGGTAGCCGAGTCTTAATAGATGGAGGTTCCTCTCTGATATATCGCCCATGCGCTACCTTGGTGAAGATGAATATCAATCTCAACCGAATTCGGAGTAGCCATACTATCATCAAAGCTTTTGATGGAGCCCGCCGAAATTCGGTCGGAGTAATTGAACTGCCAATCGAAATTGGTCCTCACACATTCTGCGTATCTTTCCATGTGCTCAAGATAGATTCGGGATACAACCTGCTCTTGGGACGACCATGGATTCACATGGTCAAGGCGATCCCTCCACTCTTCGCCAACAATTGAAATACATTATCAACAATAGCCTGGTCACAGTCAACGCTGAACCAGAGTGTCCTCAACATGGGGGACATGCCATTCATCAATGCCAATGCAGACGTAGAACCAGTCAATTTTCATGCTTTGGAAATAAGCAATACCCGATACCATGCTATTGGAACGCCATTGCCCGAACCCAAGATTTCTGTCGAGGTAATGTCAGCTACTCAAGAAATGATGTCGTTGGGTCATAAACCTGGACAAGGATTGGGTTAAGATTGCTAGGGTATCAAATACCCAATTAAACAACGAGCAAAATTGGAATAGTTTGGGCTAGGCTATTCCGCGCGATTCTAGTCACAGGAATCCTCATAAACATCAGCAGATTCTTTCAGCTTCAACCGTGTGGCGTTTATCTTCGCCTTCAAACTCTGAGTCCGCACAACCTCCTGTAAAGGTGCCAGCCAATGTGATGGCTATGTTATTTCCCAAGCCAGTACCGGTGAAGGAAAAAGAAATCTTTGTTCCAAATCCCGCAGTGGAAGAAGAGGAACGAAGGATCAAGCAAGATGTCATACGGATGATGTCCGGCATACGCATCATCGTTCATGATGAACATACCAACATCACACCCCAGAAGATGATTGCCCAGATGTAATGGCCATCATTCGGGACAGGGAGGATGATGACAATCCTTCCATCACTGCGGTCCACCTGGACTTTGCCCTTGCCAATTGGAACAGCATTCCTTGCATTGGTCGCCAAGGGTAAAGCGGGCAGAAACTCTTTCTGCCCTGTAGATATAATAACTGCTTACTTTTCTGTACAGTATTAGCAGTTTATTTTGCCAGTATATGCTAACACTGTGTATGATCAATACATTTCATATATACTAAGTGAAAGCATATTTTGTTTCAGGACTCTGAATTTAGATGTGCATGTACTTGCTGATACGGTGCCTCTTCTCCACAAGGATTGTACCTTTGATGTAGAGATGAATTCAGCCTTGATGGATATACAGATGACATTGAGGTGCCTCCAGAAATTCAAGAATGGGTCAAAGACAAACCCAAACCCAACCTTGATCAAACCACTTCTTTCAATCTCGGAACCTTTGAAAGCCCTAAGTTAATCCAGATTCGTTCAGACCTTACCCCAAACAAACGGAATGACATAGTTACGCTATTAACCCAATTCCAGGATGTGTTTGCATGGTCTCATGAAGACATGGTGGGTTTGTCCACTAACATTGTCCTTCATCGCCTTCCCATTAAAGAGGGATTTAAGCCAGTCAAGCAAAAGCTCAGGCGATTGAAACCTGAATGGAGTTTAAAGGTAAAAGAAGAAATTATGAAACAATTTCAAGCTGGCATCATAATGGTGTCTAATGGTGTCTACATATCATGAGTGGATATCCAACATTGTACCCGTGCCTAAACCTGGAGGGAAGGTGCGAGTTTGTGTGGATTACCGGGACTTGAACAAAGCTTGCTTAAAAGATAGTTTTCCTGTGCCATTTATCCACATCCTCATTGACAATACTGCGCAATACGACATGTACTCCTTTGCTGATTGCTTTGCGGGGTATCATCAGATCATGGTTGCTGAGGAAGATCGTGAGAAGACTGCTTTCATCACGCCTTTGGGAACCTTTTGCTATAGACAGTTGTCATTCCACCTCATTAATGCCGGAGCCACCTATCAACGAGCTATGATGGCTCTTTTCCACGACTTAATGCATAAAGAGATTGAGATCTATGTGGATGACATCATTGTCAAGTCCCGGAAGGAGGATGACCATATAGACCATCTTAGAAAGTTGTTCAACAGATTACGTAAATACAACTTGAAGTTGAATCCAGCTAAATGCGCCTTTGGTGTTAAATCAGGCAAGTTGCTAGGAATTCTAGTCAGCCACAAAGGGATTGAGCTGGATCCTGCCAAAATCCAAGCCATCACGAAAATGCCCATACCTTAGACAGAGAAGGAAATACGGGGATTTTTGGGAAGAATCAACTTCATTAGCAGGTTTATCTCCCAACTCACAACAACCTGCGAGCCAATCTTCAAGCTATTAAGGAAGAACTCCTCCATGAAATGGAATGAGGAGTGTCAAAATGCCTTCCTCACAATCAAGAAACAGCTAATCAAAGCTCCCGTGTTGGTACCACCCAAGGATGATGTTCCCCTGTTTATGTACCTGTCCATAAGTGACAATGCCATGGGCTGCGTCTTTGAGGTAGAAAAGACGATAGAGGCGAAGAACGAGCTATCTATTACCTCAAAGAAAAGGTTCAAATTGCGGTGAACACAAGTACACTCGATCGAAAAAGACATGTTGTGCTTTAACATGGGCTTCCATGAGGTTACAAAGACATTACCTCCAGGTCACACAACCCATCTCATATCCCGCGTGGATCCTCTCAAATCGTGTTCAACAAACCTATGTTAAATTGGTAATTTGCCTAGATGGCAATTGATCCTACAATAATTTGACATCGTATATGTGACTCAAAAGTCCATCCAAGGTCAAGGAATCATGGATCAACTGGCCACCGTACCTTCAAGGGATCAGTACGATACGCGCCAATCATGGAAGATGTATTTTGATGGAGCTGTTAACATGGAAGGTTCTGGAGCTGGAGCAGTCCTAGTATCTGATATGGGGGAGCAGTATCCCGTTGTCGTCAAATTACAGTTTGTCAGCACCAACAATACGACTGAGTATGAAGGCTGTCTCATGGGGCTAAAACATGCCCGTTCGATGGGCATCAGACGGTTAACTGTCCTTGGAGATTCGGAGTTGGTAATCAGACAATCCACCAAAATCTATCAAACCAAGGAACTAAATTTGTTGCCTTACCATCGGCAGGTTTTGAAGATGGCTTTGGAGTTCAAAGAAATCTCCTTTCTATACATTCCTCGTAACAGGAATGACTTTGCGGACGCATTAGCAACCTTGGCCTCCTTGATTCCTATATCAGACAAGGAACACTTGCCATGCGTCACAATTTCCCTGCACAAGGCCCCAGCCTATGGGAATTACGTTGGAGAAGTATCGAATGAGCTACCTCCCATCCAACATCCTTGGTATTAGCACATCAAGGAATATCTACGAGATGGATCTACACCCGCTGAGGTGAGCCCGACTGAGAAAAGGCGGATCCATAGACTTGCTATGAAATTCTACCTGAGTGGAGATGCACTCTACAAAAGAGATGCAGGACTAGGTCTCCTCAGATGTTTAGACAAAGATCAAGCCCAAAGGCTTATGGATGAAATCCATGGCAGAGTCTGTGGCCCCCTCCTTGTCAAGAAAGTCCTCAGGACAGGACATTATTGGCTATCTCTCAAAGCTGATTGCAATGACCACGTCAAAAGATGTTATCAGTGCCAGATTTATGGGAGTGCTATACACGCCCCTCCAAAGGAACTCCATAATATGAGTTCACGTTGGCCATTCTCAATGTGGGGAATGGACGTGATTGGGCCCATTGAGCCTAAAGTCAGTAATGGTCATCGATTTATCTTCACCGTGATCGACTATTTTACCAAGTGGGTAGAAGCAGCCTCCTTCCCCAGGGTTACTAAAGAAGTCATCATTGCATTCATCAGAAACAATGTCGTTTGTCGATATGGACAACCAGAGGTGATTGTGTCAGACAATGACAAGAACCTCAACAACAGAATGATGGAGGAATTATGCAGTAAATTCCACATCAAACATCTCAACTCTGTCATCTATCGTTCGAAGATAAATGGTGCTGTTAAAGCGGCTAACAAAAACATCAAGAAGATTATGCAAAAGATGTCTTCCAACCACAAAGAATGGCCGAATCTATTGCCTCTTACTCTGTTAGCCTACAGAACCTCAATGCGCACTTCCACTGGGGCAACCCCCTACGCATTAACATATGGGATGGAAGCAGTGCTCCCCATAGAAGTTGAGATGGAATCCCTCAGAGTGTTGATAGATGCTCAGCTAGATGAAGACTAATGGGTACAAGATAGGTATCACCAATTGTCTCTAATAAACGAAAGGCAAACCGCGGCTATCTTCCATGGTCAAATATATCAACAAAGGATCTCCAGATCCTACAACAAAAAAGTCCGGCTACGGTAGTTTAAACAACATGACTTAGTTTTGAAGAAGATTCTTAACAACCAAGATTAGGCTAAAGGAAAATTTGCTCCTAACTAGGAAGGCCTGTTTATTGTCAAGTATTGACAGGAGGTGCCCTCAGGTTACAAGAAATGGACGGCGATGAATTTCCAAAACTCATTAACTCAGATGCCGTGAAACGGTACTATGTCTGAAGTAATTCGCAAACACCATGGTGTCGGACCATCAGATCACCAGTCATTCTGGTTCTTTAACCCTTTACCACCTACAAATTTCCTACACTTTACCCCTCAGGGAAACCTACATTTCAAGCCAGCAGCCTGGCTCTCCTTTGCATTCCTACGACTTAGGTCGTCCCACCACGGATTGAACCTCTCACCCTTGCAGTTTGGCTACCCATACCTGGGTTCAAACTTCACATACCTGCAGTTTATCCTCAACCTAGGATTAAACTTTCTCCTCCCCGCACTCTGACCTGCACATGAGATTACGCTTTTCTTCTGACCCTGAGGGGCGAACTACGTCGACCTGATCTCCTCTTCAATAGGAGTATGTAGGCAACCATTTTATATGGCCTGGTCGCAATAAAACAAAAACAACAAAAATATTTCTACCATTTTCTCCTCACAAAAACAACAAAAAACATTCCTACACCATTTCTGCCATACACAGCGTTGAACCTCTTACACCAGGTTCGAACTACGCAGACCTGATCTCCTCTTCAATAGGAGTACGTAGGCAGCCATTCATGGTGCGGTCTCACCCCCTACCAAAACACAAACCATTGTCAACTGGTACTGGGATCAAACTTCAGTCCAATACATTTCATTGGCTTCAGACCAAAGGGATGGAATTACCTGAACTCCTCCCAAATAGGAGATTTGGCGACCATCTAAGTTGCGGTCATACCTTGAAGAACAACACCAATCCATAAGAGATATAATTAACTAAGCTTCTCCTAAATAGAAGTACTGGTGACCATCTGTGGTGCGGTCAATCTCAGAGAGGAAAGCCACACTCCTCTCCACATTTCCATCCAGAAACCAGTCCCAAGACACCAAAGATGGTAGGGATACACATAGATCAATGATCCATTCTAAACTATCCAGAGACAACTCAATGTCCATCCACCCAGGAAGAATTCAGAATACATCAAGATTACAAGCCCTGAAGCAGCAGGAAAAATATCAAGCAAATAGCAAGGCATATCTAAAAGGGAAGTGATCCAAAAATATATTTCCCTGTCATATATATAATGTTGTTTGATCTATACAATGTAAACTGTAAATGACAAAATGGCTAGGCTAGTCTATGCAGGAAAATACAAGCTCATCTACAAGTCAGGATATATGGGAGCTAACAAGCCCAACATGGCGTCCCTCTCAGAAGAAGGAGGCGAAGCTGTGGTCTCCTGTACGAGAATATCCACACGACCCAACAGATCTGCAGCCATCTGCATGGTGACCATGTGATCATCAATACATGCGCTCATCTCTGCGATCATGTCAGTGGTAAGGGACCTCACTGCCGTGCTATCTGTGATAGCTACATCACGGGCAGATAGAGCACTATCCCGCTAAACTATCACTGCATCTCTGACTGATATGGCCTCATCCCGCTCAACAACAGCGGCATCTCTGCGATCTAATGCCTCGTCTCTCTCTAATATAGTTGCGTCCCTCCCCTCAAGGGCAGTCAATATCATAGATCGAGCATGATCTCTCTCAAAGGTCATCAGATGAAGACTCGCTCTAAAATCTTGTGTTAGAGTCTTTGAATCACCACAAGATCTTGGTACTAGGAGAATCCGGAAGAAATGCTGGCAACCCAACAGCGGGCTCCTCCTCGATGTAGGTATCGATGTCCTCCATGGGCTCTACATCATCTGAATCGCTATCCGGTACTGCAAATAATGCTGCAGCCGATAAAACCTCTGTCTCCATCCATGCGGAATACTCTGCCAAATAACTTGGATGACTGATAGAAAAAGTAGCTATCTCACGCTGATCCCAACAAGCATACACACGGGATCGGTCCTCTGCTGAGAGATATCTATAAGCTGAACGCTGACCTATCGCCCCCTCAAAAGGATGGAAATCCTGGAACTGGTCGAACTGCGACATCACGACCAATGGGTGATAAGTGGTCACGCCCCTCAAACCAGCCAGAGGGAGATAGTCCATGCCCGGAGCATGAGTAATGAAGCTGTATGGTGAGCAAAGCCCCGAGCACAGCAATATGCTAAATGGATCTCTGATATCTGCCAAAAATGCGGACCAAGACAGAGCATCCATACACTCAACTACCGAAAGGAGTATGAAATGGCTACATCATGGGTGAACCAATACCCATGCCGTCTAAGGGTACCAACCGGTCTCAAGTGTGACATAAACCACATAGACAAAGACGATAGACTCCCAAAGTGAACACTCCCGATGGGTAGCATACAGGTGATGAGATTTACTGGCGACCGCAGGTCTCTCTTCTGATCATAGAGTACAATGGTGCGACCCTCTCTAAGAGCTCTCACAGCCATAATGACACCAATGTCTATCTCGTCCATATATCGTGGCATATAGACATATGACAATATGCACAGCAACAATACATCAACTCTACCCAAACGCCAGTGGTCCTACGATGCGGTGAAATCCCCGGAATGTCGTGAATAGCTATCCGTCGAGCCAAATCTGTCATACAGAAAACGCTGGGATATCACGTGGCTAGATGTCAGCTCGTCCTGCACTACTCTGCGCCGCAATCCTGTGAGAGTCATGAATCGTCTACTCATGTCTCCCAAAGCCAGATGCATGCAAGGTCTGTCTAAAGGAAGCATCGTCAAACGTGCATACTCCTCCAAAGTAGGAGTCAACTCATGGGTACCAAATCGGAATACCTACCCATCCGGTAGCCAATGCTCTAGCATCCCGTCTACAAACCCTGCGGGAACTTGAAACACCAATAAAATTATGGTATGCTGCAACAACTGATCTACAGTCACCCTGTCTAGTGGTGACATGCTATCATACCACAATCGCATACCCAATACCACCACTGACGGTGGGGTATGATCTATATGGCTAACTGTCGAAGAAGACATCTGTACGGGCCGTGTCATAAGACCATACAGGGGTCAATGCTGAATATCTCTAGACATACATACATATGCATAACATGATACATGCATAACAGATAATGGATGGCAATATGATATAGGGAATGAAAAAACGGTGCATACATTCCTAAGTATATCATCATCTAATACATCATCTCTGTACAGCTACAAATACAGGGAAATGGGGCACAGACGCCCTACTACTAACAGAGGCCTATCAAAAGATATGGCGAGAATGGGGAACAACCACCCAATATCTAACAGAGGCCTATCAAAAGATATAACGAGAATATATATCAGAAGAAGACCAGGGTCTCGATGTCCACGTCCTCAATCCTGTCCACCTGATGTAACTCCTCCTGAGTCACTCGATCTCTATCAACAGGGATGTCAAACCTATAAAGAGGAGGATCTGCGCCGGTAAAACCAAATGAGTCGTCTGAGGGGCGCCTGAGTTGGAAGGAACAAATGACTCACTTCCTCTGCGGATCTCTACCCAAATCTTGGGATAAATATATGTGCTCGGTCCAACTCGTCCGGGTCAAACTATCAATCTGGGTCATATCGCGCCGAGTTTCGGACCTGGCTACCAATCTGTCATCATCAAAGATCTCGGAACCATATCCCCATAAATTGTGTGGCGCGGATCGGGCTCCAGATAGTGCAGGGGAACCACCAACGTTGGAATATCTCCACGAGTACAAGGACCTCTCGATAATGCAAAACCGTCAACCCCAACAATGGGATATCGGTGATGGGTGGTCGTGATATCTGGCCAATGATGCTGGCGGGAGGCGGGGATCGATAGGGATCTCCCCTATGGTGCTCCTTATAGCACGCTCTCCTAAATAGAGCTCCCAGCCTCCATCTGTGAAGAGAGGAACTCTCCTGATGGAAATCAAATACTCGACCCCAGTCGGGTGTCCATCCTCAAAGCCGATGGTCAAATGTTCCCCTGAATAGGGAATCCATGTAATGGCGTCAGCTGTCAGCAACTCCAACTGCATACGGCAGTGAGTGAATCCCTCCGCTACAGGGACCTCTGGCAAAATATAATGGTGCCATCGTCGTCCTCGTGGATAGGTATCTAAACCTAACACACTCACAGGACGCAAACATGGGAGCCTCTCATAGGCCCAAAACTGCCAACACAATGGCAAAACATCTACTATCAGTAAACACTCTTAACCTATGAATGGGAAAAGACAAGAGAAATACTCACCAGCAGAAATGGGTAAAATCCTAGCCAAGCCTCGGTCAAACCCTGTGAGCGTATGCTGTAGCGCCCCCAAATCCGGGTATCTTCCAATCCGACAGATGGTGCTATACTGTACAACATTCATACATTCATTCAATTTGAAAAGTTTCAAAGAACGAATATAACTTCTATATATTTAAAGTAATATTTACATTTCCCAAGTTCTAAACCCGTTACAAAGTTTCTTTGTCATAATATCAGTTAAATTACAACAATAGACCTATACTATTACAAGACAGCTTAGTAATCTGCCTTAGCTTTTCCCTTATCCTTTTTCGATCCTTCGGGATGTTCAGTCTTAGCTGCATTCATATGGTTCAAGCAAGAGTGAGCATAACTAGCTCATCAAGTATAAAAATTTAATAACAACATGCTTGACACATACAAATCGTATATCTTCGATAACTGAACAATAGTTATGAAGTACTATTGATAATTCAAAATATCACTTCATCTTTTCTTTCAAAATGTTTTACAATAAGAACAGTATTGAGTAAAACATTCACTCCGGTCAAAGACCTCGAGTATTCATTCTTTATTGGAAAAGGACAACACGAAGCAAGTCCGTAAAGCCGATATATCACTTACGAGCACTTCTAGGTGATCACCTTTATTGTACTTATGTTGATCAACACTACATCCGATTAAGCGTGTACGCGTTTAAGCATTTGGCAACCTCACGTGCTTGGCCGTTTCTTACCGACAAATCATTTGCTTAACATTTTAGTCTTCTTTTGAAAACCATATCAATTAGTTGACAAAAGATAGCAACATTTGATAATACATGAATAGATTATCAATTCATCAAGTCTAGCCAAAGGAATTGGCTTCAACTTCAACATACCTCAATTCATGCGAAAGAATACATGAACCTCAAAAACTTGTTCAGATTGAACTGAGACAAGAGTTAGAATACTTGCCTTTAGCGTCTTCTACGGTATTTTAACTTTATATTCGAGTCGTTCAAGTCGTTCAAGTCTCTACAATACATGATAACATAATGCCTTACATTAGGTCACATATAATCAAGTATGTATATGATTATATGATACCCTTTATTTCAATCTAATTGTGTATTAGATTCATTTACTATTTGTTCCATTTTATCATTATATTGGACTAGGTTATCTCAACCTTTATACAACATCCTTAAGGTTTAACAATGTTACATTACATTCCTTAAGTTGTGTTTTACTTCCTTTTTCTTTTCTTTGTACTTAGAAACATTCATTATTATTTTTGTTACGAGATCATTTGTATGGCATTGACTTTATTTTACATCTCGCTACTGGCCGCGACTCTTAATCCATTGTCCTGGACTTGGCGCAGCCCGAGAGTCCTTACTTAATGGTCAGTATGCTGCGGCCACACTCCAGAGGATTTTGTCATCGTTTCATGGTATGCTGTATTCCTTATCGAACTAAGATTCATTGCGACGAACTCTTCTGTGAGACTCGATTACTATTCCATGCGGGTCTTTTTGCCTAGGGTTGGCCATGGCTGACTCTCTGGCACCAGAAAAACAATTTCGGTTTTGAAATTTTGTGAACTTCCTTGACGCATAACTTCTTCATTATAAGTCCGAATTGGCTCGTTCAAAAGCTTACGGTTCACAAATTACGTAATCTACATGATCATTCAAGAATTTTATCTATTTGACTTCTTTTGCTAAAAATTCACCTTTTGGTTCATTTTTAACTAAACCGATAAACGTTCGTGAACGTTCAACGCTCGTTTCTTCGTTCTAAGTCGGAATCCGGTAATTTTCGAGTTCGCAACTCTTAAATGCCAAATATGACTTGCCTCTATTGGAAAACAATGGTTTCATGATCAAACAAAAAATTTAACTTCCATTCCGAGAATTTTACGTATTCGACGTTTATCGTCCAATCGTGTAAATTCCGACAATTCTTCATTCTTATGATTTGTTCAACATTACAAATGAACTTCATTCATTATGTGAACATCATAACATACTTGATACAACAACTTATATTCATTGTTGGATTTTGACTTATTCTTCATGAGCTTATAACTTGTCAAATTATAAACTACTTAAGATTTCATTGTCAATGACTTATGACAATTAAGGTTTCTTAAACATCATTTCTTATATGTTCTTAACATATAACTTAACTTAGGTATTCATGATACATGTGATCATATAAATTCCTTTACATTCATATCGTTTCTCTTAATAAACTTCTTACAAGTTCATATTATTTTCACATAAGTTTATAACTTATGCTAGCTTAAATGACTTATTACCAACTTAATTGGCTTAAGTTCATTACTTACTCATTCATGTTTCTTAATTCAACTTTTCTTATCATCCTATCATGGTAGAGATAGAAGATAATTAAGAAGAATTCTTACTCTTTTGTTGTCTTGGTAAGTAGCTTGCTTCTTCTTCTTACTTATGGAAGTGACTTATTGGTAGCTTATTCTCTCTAACACTTAAGCACTTTATATGTGTTGGATTAATTGATCAACCAACAAATGACTAGCAAAGCTCTTCTATTTATAGACTTTCCAAGGTTAGGGTAGATTGGTCATTAAATCATCCCACCTCTTCATGCACCTCCTTACTATTCATTACTTGCAAGGCACAAAACTTATCCTACACTTGGTCATTACTTCAAAGTCTTGGTCAATACTCCTACTTGATCATCACACTTACTTGATCACCACATCACTTGGTCACCACACATTAACCATATCAATATGGTTTTCCCCATGGGTTATACAATCCATAGATTCTAGCTTGGGCTTGGATTAATAAATCCTTGGGCCTTATATTAACAAACACTAGTTGGTTCATTAATTTATAGTTGGGCTTCTCTCTTTAATTCACTTGGACTTGTATATAATTGTTTAACCAATCATCTAAGTCCATTAACATTTCTTAATACTGAGATACATATAGTTCATGTATTATTTTCAGTATTATAATTCATATAAATTTATATACGATATTTCATCCTTCATACAAACTTCGTATAATACTTCATATTATATACTCGTTTTCCTTACTTACGTACAATACTACGTATCATACAATTATTTCTTATTCTTCAACAATTCGCTTTTACTTAACGCGTTTACAAATTAAGTCCATGGCGAATTATTACATTTTCCATAACTAGATTTTTATTACATAATCCATCTTACCTTGTTATTCCATCATTACGTATTTCTGGAAACTCAAAATTATATCCCGAGCAAATACCGATGAATAGCGTTTTTCAAAAAATTTCTCGGAAAACTTTTATTTTCGTCTTGGAAATTAAAACACTTTAATTTATCCACGTAGCTAAAATACTACGATATTCTATCATCAATAGGTTATACAATGACAACCATTTTGATAACACATATAATATGATTTTATTATTATTTAACTTAATAAAATCATTTTACAATAAGATCCGAATTTCTCGGTCGTTACATTCTTCCACCCTTATAAAGATTACATCCCCGTAATCTCGTCTTACTTTAATCAAATAGATGAGGAAAATTTTTCTTCATCTTTTCTTCTAGTTCCCACGTTTCTTCTTCTTCACGTCGTTTCTTCCATAATACTTTTCTTGATGGTATTACCTTGTTCCTCGAACTTGTTCCTTTCTATCAATGATGCTGCATCGGCGACTCTTCATATGATAAGTCTTTCTCGATATGAATAAGCTCATACTTTCGATTACATGCTTATAGTCAAACATATGGATTTAATACGAATCGTGAAATCGTTATGTATTCGTTTCTAGATCCGGAGGTAATGCTACCATATAAGCTACCTCCCCCACCCGTTTTAACACCTCAAAAGGTCTTATAAACCTTGGACTTAACTTTCCTTTATTTCCAAAGCGTATCTTTCCTTTCCACGGAGATACCTTTAGAAAGACATACGAGTCCACCTCAAACTCTCGATTTAGTCTATGTGAGTCCGCATACTTTTTCTGTATGTCCTGAGCTGTGACGAGACGCATTCGAATTTAACTTTACTACATCCACTGTTTGCTGCACCAATTCTAGTCCTAGCATCCGGTGTTCTCCCACCTCATCCCAACACAAAGGTGTTCTGCACTTCCTTCCATACAGAGCTTCATACGGCGGTATACCTATGCTTGCATGATAACTGTTGTTATATGCAAACTCTACTAGTGGTAGGTGATCATCCCAACTACCCTTGAAATCCATGACGCAAGACCTCAACATATCTTCTAACGTCTGAATTGTCCTTTCGCTCGCCCATCAGGTTTGTGGATGATAAGCGGGTACTTAACCTCGGTATGTGTTCCCAATCGCTCTTGCAAACTCCTCCAAAGTTCGATGTGAATCGTGGATCACGATCGACACAATCGATCTTTGTACTCCATGTCTGAAATGATTTCCTTAACATAAAGTTTAGCTAAGCTGTCTAAGTTATACTTGACCTAATTGGCAAAAAGTGAGCCGATTTCGTCGATCCGGTCCACTATTATCCAAATCGAATCGTACCCTTTTTGCGTCGTCGGAAGTCCCACCACAAAGTCCATCGTGATATGCTCTCACTTTCATTCTGGAATCTCCAATGACTGTAATAAACCACTGGGTCGTTGATGTTTGGCCTTAACTTTTGACAAGTTAAGCACCTACTCACATACTCTGCTATCTCTCTCTCTTCATGTTTGTACCACCAAAACTCATCCGAAGGTCTTGATACATCTTAGTCTTTGCCGGGATGTATCGAGTACCTCGTACTACGAGCTTCTTGTAACACTTGCTCCTTTAATTCCGTCTCATTCGGAACCCAAATTCTTCCCTCAAATCTTAATAATCCATCATTATCAAGACTATACTTCACATCTTCCTTCTCGGATTACCGCTTCTTCATTTGGTTACACTCATCCGTCTTGAGTTGCACCTCCTTGACTCTTTCTACGATGGTAGATTGCATCTCCATCGCAAAAGAGTAACTACCCGAATCACTCGGCATCTTCACTTCTATTTCCATCTTAGCCATCTCTATTATTAACTCATTTCGAAATACATTAACATAGACAACTTTTCCAGGCCCTTCCTACTTAAGGCGTCGGCAACTACATTGGCCTTTCGGGGTGATACTGAGATTTCACAATCATAATCCTTTATCAACTCCGACCATCTTCTCTGTCTCATATTCAACTCCTTCCGGTGAAGATATACTTTAGACTTTTATGGTCCGTATATATCTCATTTTTCCCCGTAAAGATAATGTCTCCATATCTTTAGGCCAAACACTATCTGTTGGCCAGTTCGGATCATGAGTAGGGTAAACTTTCTCATAATCCTTCAATGCGGTGATGCATCGCCAATCTTTGCATAAGCACAACCAAGTCCTCTATGCTAAGCATCACTATACACTACTAAAATTTCCCGTGTTATTTGGCAATGACAAATCAGGAGCTTCATAATCTCTTCTTTAGTTCTTGAAAGCAGTCTTCACATTTATCCGTCCATACGTATTTCATAGTCTTCCTTGTTAAGTTAGTCAACGAGGTAGCTATCTTTGAAAAATCTTGGATAAATCTTCGATAGTACCCTGCTAACCCTAGAAACTCCGCTTTCCTCGATCGATGTTTTTATTGTTCCCAATTCATTATTGCTTCCACCTTCACTGGATCCACGAAATCCCCTCTTGGTCAATGACATGACCTAAAAAGCGCACCTTTTCGGCCAAAATTCACATTTGGTGAATTTAGCATATAACTTCTCCTTCCTTAGTGTCTCCAACACTAATCTTAAGTGTTTGGCATGATCTTACGGCGTCTTAGAATAGACTAGAATATCATCGATAAACACCACGATGAACTTGTCCAAATATAGTTTGAACACTCTTGTTCATCATATCCATAAATCTTGGTGCATTCAATCGACCCAAATGACATCACCGAAACTTCGTAATGACCATAACGAGTCCTGAATACAGTCTTTGATACATCTTCCTTCCTAACTTTCAACTGATGATACCCCATCCGCAAATCTATTTTAGAAAAATACTTTGCCTCTTTCAATTGATCAAAGAGATCATCGATCCTGGGCAATGGCTATTTATTCTTTATCGTTAACTTGTTCAACTCCCGATAGTCGATACAAAGCCTTAACGATCCGTCTTTCTTCTTGACAAACAACACCGGTGCTCCCCACGGCAAAACACTTGGTTGAATGTACTTCTTGTCTAATAGTTCCTGTAGCTGAACCATTAGTTCTTTCATTTCCACAAAGCCCATACTGATGCGGTGCCCTTGAGGCCGTGTGTCGTTCACGGCACGATGTCTATCACAAATTCGATCTCCCTATCCGTGATGGTAACCCGGTAACTCACTTGAAATACATCCATGAATTCGTTTACTATAGGTATTTATTCCATGGTTGCTCCCACTCTATGGGTATCCACAACATGGCATAGGTAACCTACACAACCCTTCCTTAAAAGTTTTCTAGTTTGTGTCATCGTAAGGCAACCGGGGCGTCCTGGCAATTACTACCATAAAATACTACGAGGAGGTTGCTTCAACGTCACGATTCTCACACATTTCTTTTGGCAATCTATAATTGCTCCATGGTTAATCAACCAATCCATTCCGAGAATTACGTCGAATTCTCCTAACTTTATCGGGATCAAATCTCTGGATAGTTTACAACCACGTACCTCTCGCAACAACTCCTATGAATATCTTCAGCAGAATTATCTCTTCGTTTGCTACCTTAATGTTTAAAGGTATAGGCAATTTTTAGGAAATAATTCTAGTAAATCAGCAAAATCACATGTTATAAACGAACAAGTAGCACCCGACGAATCAAATAACACGTATGCATTTATATTGTTGATCGAGAATAATACACCGCAACTACATCCCCTGATGCCACCGCATCTTGGGCCGTCATATTAAAAAGTGCAGACCATGGATTTCCCATTTGAGTTTGACCAATAATAGCTAATTTCCATTATTAGGTCCCTTATTTCCTTTATCCCTTTTTTCGCGGGTTCTTTTGCTATGTGGTCAGTTGATCCACATACAAAGCATCCGTGATTCTTCTTCTGGATTAGGAAAGTTAGGCGAAATGTGCCATTCCTGTTCATAATTATAACATACCGCCTTAACTTTGAGACAGACTCCTAAGTGAGTCTTCCCACAGGTTTTACAGGCCTCCATCCTCCTCTTGGAGTCCCCTTGTTTCACTCCGGTATTCCCATAGTTAAAGCCCTTCCTCTTCTGACCGTCGCCACTACCACTGGCTTTCTCGGTCTTGGTTCCTCCATCAACCCTGCCTTTGGTCTTCTTATCTTTGTGGTACTGGCTAAGAGCCTCATTCCCACCTTCGACAATTATTGCCTTTTCTAGTATGGTTCCAAAGGAAGTACTTTGGAACACAGAGATTCGGCTATAGAGCCAGGGTTTCAAGCCCTGCTTGAACCATCTAGCCTTCCTCACTTCAGTGTCCACTTGATGTGGAGCAAATCGTGCCAATTCATTAAACTTGACAGCATACTGCGGAACTGTCATATCCCCTTATCTCAATTCCAGAAACCTCATCTCCATCCTCCTTGCATACTGTGGGGAAAATAGTTCTTGAAGAAAATCTCCTTGAACCTCTCCCGTTAGGTTTTTATATATCATTAACTTTGGTTTGCCTCCACCGTAAGTTGGCCTCTCCTTTCATCAAATAGGTTGCAAAGGCAACCTTTTGAACCTCCTCAACATTTGTTATTACAAATGCTTTCTCAATTTCTTTTACCCATGTCTGGGCTTCTATAGGGTCCGTAGTTCCTTTGAACTCCGGCGAACCTAAACTTTTGAAATCCTTAAAAGTAGTAGCTTCGTCTTACCCGGGAATCACGGGTACATTAGCCCCCGTTCTATTAAATGTAGCCGTTAAAAGATTAACGAACTCCTGCATTGGATTAACCGGACCACCCTCCGGTTGGTTAACGTTAGCGCCCTAATTTCGTTGTCTCCTTCTTGGCGGCATTTCGCTGTTAAGAAAACAACACCTCATTATTACTTTATTCTTGTTGGTTTGTTATTGTTTGTAATAAAACAACAACTCATACTCATTACTCAACATATTCCATAGAATGACTTATATTGATTCATAACTTATAGTATAACACTACATTATTTACATTACTCAGCCTTAGCTGATTACATTACCATCCCGCAATTACTTTCCAAAAATTGGGATTTACAAAAGACTACCATTTGTTATACAAAAGAGGGTTTTACGTCACTTACTAGAAACATAATATTTACATATCTATTCTACTCTAGCTATTGCTAGATTACTTACTAGTAAGGCATTCTCAAAATCTACTACGCCAAACCGTGATAACATCTCTCGATGGTATAGCAGTTACATCCCTACTTCTACGATATCCGACTACTGTGCTTGAAATCTACATGAGAACTCCTATAAATATAGGACATCCTCTCCAACTTCCACTTCTTAGTCTTTAGCTCCTGCTTGAGCTCAAAGACTTCACCTCTCAAATCTCGGACTTTGTCCATAGCTAGGACTCTATCATCGTGCTCCTCTTCCCACATTCCTTCCATACTAGCCTTGTCCTCACAGACAACTTGGAGTTCCTCTTTCAACTCCTTAACTTCTTGGCGATAATGGACATTCTTATCCATCTCTGGGCATAAATAGTGCTTTCATTGATTCCCCGTAGACATTTCCTCCGTAGGTGGAACTTTGGTCCTCTGTGGGTGGAACACGGTCAAAGGACATCACGTCCACCTCCTCCTCTAGCATGCCATCAAAATATAGTTCCACGACTACATGCCATCAAACATGTAGTCTAAATCGTCTGAGTCTCCCGACTCGATGGTCACCAACTCTGGTTCTACGACTACGGGATTTAGTAGTATCTCTACCCGATGAACTGAATCCTCGCTTACTACATGTATATCTCTATACATATCATTTTCTCCTGACATCTACAATAAAACAATATAGTTTGATTAGTACATGTCAATAAAATAATAAAAATACATAACATAATATAATGCATTTTTATAAGGTTACTTTCCATCTTTTACTTCTTTATTCTTTCGTAAGGTTATGACTTAAGGTTCTACTTTCCCCCTTAAGTTTTATAACCTAGCCTTTGATACCAACTTTTAGCGCCACCAAATCCGGGTATCTTGGGCAGACGGATGGTGTTATCTTTGTCTGAACATTTATACATTCATTCAATTTGAAAAGTCACAAAGAATGAATATAACTTCTATATATTTAAAGTAATATTTACATTTCCCAAGTTCTAAACCCGTTACAAAGGTTCTTTGTCATAATATCGATTAAATTACAACAATAGACCTATATCTATTAAAAAGCGACTTAGTAATCGCCTTAGCTTTTCCCTTATCCTTTTTTCGATCCTTGGGGACGTTCATCTTAGGCGCATTCATATGGTTCAAGCAAGAGTGAGCATAACTAGCTCGACAAGTATATACAATTTAATAACAACATGCTTGACACATACAAATCGTATATCTTCAATAATCTGAACAATAGTTATGAAGTACTATTGATAATTCAAAATAGCACTTCATCTTTTCTTTCAAAATGTTTTACAATAAGAACGATTATTGAGTAAAGATTCACTCCCGATTCAAAGACCTCGGTATTCATTCTTTATTGGAAAAGAACAACCCGAAGCAAGTCCAGTAAGCCTGATATCACTTACGAGCACTTCTAGGTGATCGACTTTATTGTACTCTATGTTGATCAACACTACATCCAGTTAAGCGTATGCGCGTTTAAGCATTTAGCAACCTCACGTGCACGTCGTTTTTACCGAATAAAACATTTGTTTAACATTTCAGGTCTTCTTTTGAAAACCATATCAATTAGTTGACAAAAGATAACAACATTTGATAATACATGAATAGATTATCAATTCATCAAGTCTAGCCAAAGGAATTGGCTTCAACTTCAACATACCTCAATTCATGCGAAAGAATACATGAACCTCAAAAACTTGTTGATTGAGCGAGACAAGAGTTAGAATACTTGCCTTTAGCGTCTACTACTCACGTATTTTAACTTTATATTGAGTCGTTCAAGTCGTTCAAGTCTCTACAATACATGATCACATAATGCCTTACATTAGGTCACATATAATCAAGTATGTATATGACTATATCATGCCCTTTATTTCAATCTAATTGTGTATTAGATTCATTTACTATTCGTTCTGTTTTATCATTATATTGGACTAGGTTATCTCAACCTTTATACAACATCCTTAAGGTTTAACAATGTTACATTACATTCCTTAAGTTGTGTTTTACTTCCTTTTTCTTTTCTTTGTACTTAGAAACATTCATTATTATTTTTGTTCTGAGACTAGCGCTGCGGCACCAGCTTTATACTTACATCTCGCACTGCGGCATGAGCTCTTAATTCCATTTTCCCGAACTTGGCGTGTCTGACGAGTCCTTCACGTAATGGGCATGTTGCTCCCACACTCAGGAGGATTTTGTCCTTTGTTAAATAATGCTGGCTATTTCACTTATTGAACTAAGGTTGTTGTTGTGGCGAAGTCTTGCAGATGAACTTCGATTCTTTGTTACCTTGTGGCACCAGGTCTTTTTACCTAGGGTTGGCGTATGGCTGACTTTGTGCACCAGAAAACAATTTTAGTTTTGAAATTTTGTGAACTTCCTAGACGCATAACTTCTTCGTTATAAGTCCGAATTGGCTCGTTCAAAAGCCTACAGTTCACAAATTATGTAATCTGCATGATCATTCAAGAATTTTATCTATTTGACTTCTTTTGCTAAAAATTCACCTTTTGGTTCAGTTTTAACGAAACCGATAAACGTTAAGTGAGCGTTCAACGCTCGTTCTTCGTTCTAAGTCAGAATCTGGTCATTTTTGAGTCCGCAACTCTTAAATGCCAAATATGACTTGCCTCTATTGGAAAACAATGATTTCATGATCAAACAAAAATTTTGACTTCCATTCCGAGAATTTTACGTATTCGATGTTTATCGTCCAATCGTGTAAATTCCGGCAATTGTTCATTCTTATGATTTGTTTAACATTACAAATGAACTTCATTCATTATGTGAACATCTTAACATACTTGATACAACAACTTATATTCATTGTTGGATTTTGACTTATTCTTCATGAGCTTATAACTTGTCAAATTATAAACTACTTAAGATTTCATTGTTAATGACTTATGACAATTAAGGTTTCTTAAACATCATTTCTTTTATGTTCTTAACATATAACTTAACTTAGGTATTCATGATACATGTGATCATATAAATTCCTTTACATTCATATCATTTCTCTTAATAAACTTCTTATAAGTTCATATTATTTTCACATAAGTTTATAACTTATGCTAGCTTAAATGACTTATTACCAACTTAATTGGCTTAAGTTCATTACTTACTCATTCATGTTTCTTAATCCAACTTTTCTTATCATCCTATCATGGTAGAGATAGAAGATAATTGAGAAGAAGTCTTACTTTTTTGTTGTCTTGGTAAGTAGCTTGCTTCTTCTTCTTACTTATGGAAGTGACTTATTGGTAGCTTATTCTCTCTAACACTTAAGCACTTTAGATGTGTTGGATTAATTGATCAACCAACAAATGACTAGCAAAGCTCTTCTATTTATAGACTTTCCAAGGTTAGGGTAGATTGGTCATTAAATCATCCCACCTCCTCATGCACCTCCTTACTATTCATTACTTGCAAGGCACAAAACTTATCCTACACTGTCATTACTTCAAAGTCTTGGTCAATACTCCCACTTGATCATCACACTTACTTGATCACCACATCACTTGGTCACCACACATTAACCATATTAATATGGTTTGCCCCATGGGTTATACAATCCATGGATTCTAGCTTGGGCTTGGATTAATAAATCCTTGGGCCTTATTAATATTAACAAACACTAGTTGGTTCATTAATTTATAGTTGGGCTTCTCTCTTTAATTCACTTGGACTTGTATATATTTGTTTAACCAATCATCTAAGTCCATTAACATTTCTTAATACACATACATATAGTTCATGTATTATTTTCGTATTATAATTCATATAGAATTTATATACGATATTTCATCCTTCATACAAACTCGTATAATACTTCATATTATACTCGTTTTCCTTACTTCATACAATACCACGTATCATACAATTATTTCTTATTCTTCAACAATTCACTTTACTTAACGTTTACAAATTAAGTCCACAAGCGAATTATTACATTTTCCATAACTAGATTTTTATTACATAATCCATCTTACCTTGTTAATCCATCATTGAGTATTTCTCGGAAACTCAAAATTATATCCCGAGAAAATATCGATGAATAGCATTTTTCGGAAAATTTCTCGGAAAACTTTTATTTTCGTCTTGGAAATTCAAACACTTTAATTTATCCACGTAGCTCAAATACTACGATATTCTATCATCAATAGGTTATACAATGACAACCATTTTGATAACACATATAATATGATTTTATTATTATTTAACTTAATAAAATCATTTTACAATAAGATCCGAATTTCTAAATTAGATTTACACGTGCCCGGAGGAAATAGGCAAAGGTGTAAGAGCCCGATCATACTCTCTATCGGTCCACATCGCGTGTAACCCGACCAAAGCGAAGATCTTTGTGGAAGAGTTATACGCTATAAAGCGACCTCGAATGATCATCGGGAACAATCGCATGCGAACGCGATCCACGATTCTCGACATCATCGAGGCATGGGCTCACTCAAAGCCCACTCATAGCATCTATGCTCAAAGGACACGAGCGAAAATCCTCGTCTTTGAGCGCCTCGCCGAAACTCTTAATAAGGATCGATAGCGATGGGGTAATATTAACATGCGAGGCAACTGGCTCCACTTCAAACTTCATACTGCGATAAATCGCCAATCCATAAAGCGTCATCAACACCTCGCAATCCAAATAGATGGAGTGATCGAGTCCGATGAAACCATCGCTCGAGACAATGCCACGAGGTAACCCGGGGACAACGACGGGGAAGAATGGAGAAGAATGCCCTCAATCCCCACTCATACACTACTACTCTGTAGTCAGGATGAAGCGCCTGGTACATGGAGTGAATGCTGAACCAGTTCCCTCGAGGCTGTGTAAAACTAGGAACATGCATGAAATGCAGATCAACATCAAAACCCTTTAATCCTTACCAATAGGAAAGAAAGAAGATCAAAGTCTAACGCCATACCTCGTTAGCATGCAAGTACATCGATAGATGTCTGCTCAAATCACCCAGCAACTCTGGGTTTACCACCTGAATACTCGGGAGCTCCCTATGAAGGATATGTGCAGCAGGAGCCGGATCCACAATCAGAATATCCGCCTCCTCGTCTTCAACGTCTGGCATGTCTGCCCGGACAGGACGAATCACGGCCTCCACCAACCGATGAGGCTGTCTAACAGAACAGGGACGAGGCACGTCAGAAACCCTTCGCCATACGCCAGAAGTGGTCCTATAGGAACTACTCGGCTGATCCGGATCCATGATATCTGGACAACAAGTCTCCAAATCACCTCAAAAAGGGTGTGGTATTTCCTTACCCGGAGCTTTCTAAAATGCATTTATGACTATATGCATGCATGCATTTACTTTAACGTATAATAGAGTTAAAATGCATGACTACCCAATGCCTACATTTGGAAATTTTTTTACCATAGTCTCCTTTGAAAATAGTACTATCCACATGCACATAGGCATGTCTAGGTGGCCATTCGATAGCACTTTTTTGAAAAGTCATATACCTAATATATGAATTAAAAATCAAAATCATCATGCATAAGGCCAACCTCAATACTAGGAGTACTTTGCCTCGCTACCTTTTGCTCATTGGACCTTAAATAGGACAAAAAATAGCAGAAAAAGGTGCCCATTTGACTGTCTCAAAAGTCAAAATTTTCACATCATTATGTTCAGCATGGTTTAACACTAACATTTACTATGTTGAATATTTTTTATCAAGTCATTTGTGCATACATAATCACTACTATGTGTTTAGATGAATTTTGTGCGATAACTCACGATCCAACGGATAAAAACGGGAAAAAAATACATACATACGTTACCAGGATAGTGTAGAACACTTGTACGGTGACAGAATTTGCAGAAAGTAGCCCGAACTCAGCAGATCTGAAGATGGCTCGCGGTTTTCTCTATGCGAAGCAAGTTGAAAATGACTTGTGAAGACCAACCTGCAGGATTTATGATCCACGATTGGCATGCAGCTCATCTGCATTATGGCAGTGTGCACTGCGGCACCCCTATATGGGTCCCACCCTCCGAGCTTGGTTCGATTCGAGTTCTGAAAGAGTTCTCACAATTTGGAAAGGTCAAATTAAGAATAAAAATACAATCCGGGTCTTCTCAGATAAGACTTTGAATCTGTACATCGCTCATTGGTAGTCACCCCGAGCACGAGGTATACCCCGCCAATGATCTCACCTTTCTACAAATCACATCCGATACCTACCGCGAATTCCGATGCTGTGACTAACTCCGTCGTTACCTAAATGACTCCCGACGAAGGTTACAACGTATCTCCCCGACGGGGGTTATAATGTATGTCCCCGACGGGGGTTGCAACGTAGATCCCCGGTGGGGGTTACAACACTACGTTCATCCAGTTGACACATCTATGAACGAAGGTCAAATGACCTTAACGTTACTTGACCCGATGGCAAGTAAACCCATCGAAGCATTGAGAATCTGCTCGATAATTAAATGCGTGCTCATAAGTCCCGATGAGATCCCGACGATTACAACGTGAAGTCACGGCATGGGATTACAATGTACATTTGAATTTAAACAGTTAACACACATACCAACGAAGGTCAAGCAGCCTTGATGTCATTTCAAAGATATACGATTAAACCTATCGAGCTTTAGAGCTATTCGAGGTTGTCGTACCCAATTGCTTTCGTATTCCCGGCACATCCCCTGAAGGGAATCTGTATGATGCTCCGTTGATCTACGACATCGGAGGTCAAGCAACCTTGACAATCTACCCATAGATTTTCAGCCGTTGATTCACACGTCGACGAAGGTCAGGCATCCCTGACAACATTTGTTGTTGGCAGTAAATCCAATAGAAGTGTGACATATTCTGGCAATACTAAACCAGGAAAGGTCAACGTCATCAAAGAGGATAGATGATGGAATATGTTATACACGTCCTCAAACAGATCAAGCTTTATCCCCACGGATCTCTTACACATAAGAGGTACATCTACGAGATCAAATCATTATCAAAGACATAGGAATTTGGTGATAACTCCAACATCAACATCCTGACAGATTTGGATCACACATCAAATCTGGTCATCATTGCCAATCCCCAGTTGAAGCAACAGGGAGCCAGCAATCATCCCCAGCGTGTTGGGCTACAACCCCGTACACACACATTATACATTTGCATCATGTTGCTACATATAGTACCATGTTTGTCTTGTTGCGTTTCAAGTGTCTAGGATTCTTTATCCTACCCATGCATCGCCATGCATGAGTATGATAAAGAGGGGCATCTGTAGACACTCGAAATTTTCTGTACTACAGTCACTAACATTTTAGGAGGACAGATTCGTCTTTTAAGAGAGAACCCTGAAAGACAATCCAAATCCATACCGGATACTACCGGAAGTTCAGCATCAACCCCAGATCGCAATTTGGGATTAACAATTCCAACCTCGAATGTAACCCCGAGGCCTGCAGATACAATACCGGAACACACAGGAGAAGGCCCGATTAATCTCGGAGATAACCTCGAGGTATCCGGTCTCGATCCCAACCATGGAATACCCACCAACCTTGGTGATAACCCCAAGAATGCGGTTTAGTGATAACTCAAAATGCTTGTTTTAAATCGACCGACTTCAATCTCCACAATGAGATACCTTTGTACCAACCCGTTGATAACATCGGAAGACATGCACACCTCAAAGATGACAATGAGGACCTTGAACAAATTACGGTCCAATCTCAAGAAGCTGAAGAGCGTCTGCTTTATCGGTTAATCCAAATGATAACACCAATGAGGGGGCAACATCGTCATCTAAATCGACCACGATGCCACGTCCACGCCTCTACGCAACAATGTCCCACAAGACTAACCAATCCGTGACGACTATTATGCGGGAGTAACGGATGAAAGTCGAAGCTTGAAGGCCGGAGGGCATCGTCCCATCATCAATGACCCGTCTGAACTCTAATCCCATGCCATTGTATAACTCTCGAAAACGACGGTCAAAATAGGTCCTGTATACCTCAAGCGGATGCGGTTGGACTTCTAAAAGTTCGAGTAGACATTACGATGCCGAGGAAACCACGTGCTTGAGACGACCCTGAGCCAAAAAACCCGGCCCACGGTTGCCTCTAGTACACCTGCGGCTAAAATGCCTATAAATAGAGGGCTTGGGGTGCTAATTTTCAAAGAGAAAAAGGCGAAGAAGCCTTGCCCAATTTGTTCTTCACTCACCCCATGCAGTGTACTTTCCCCTTTTAAACACCTGTGAGCTCATATATATCCCTCTTGTACCTACAAAAGCCAGTGTTTACCCACTCTAAAGATATAGAAGTCTTTTTTGACAGTCAGCTGTAAGCCTTCTCACATACTTAGAGTCATTCTCTTCATCTTTGCACACACCCTTCTACACGTTGAGAGTCGTGTTGCTTGCTTTTGCCCGGACTTCGGTCCGTGGTTTCATTTAGTCTATATATATATACATATATTATATATATATTGACTAACATTATCGAGTTATGCCTCGATTGAGCCTGAACTTGATGCAGGCGTTTATTTGCTTTAATATATATATATATATATATATATATATATATATACATTTATATATATTAATCGTATGTCGAACTTTGTTCGATGAGCCTGAACTTGATGCAGGAGCATTTATTTGCTTTAATATATATATATATATATATATATATATATATATATATTTATATATATTAATCGTGTGTCGAACTTTGTTCGATGAGCCTGAACTTTGGTGCGGAGCATTTACTCGCTTTTGTATATATATATTTATATATATGAGCGTAGTCTGGACTCTTTTTCGATTAGCGTAGATTTTATATCCTGGTTCGTTTACTCGCTTTTGTATATATATATATATATATATATATATATATGAACTATTAATAGAACTACATTCGATGAGCACAGATTTTACATCCAGTATGCGTTTTATTACTTATATATATATATATATATATATATATATATATATATATATATATATATATATATTAAATCACTGCACAGAGTTTCCTTAAGTGGCGGTTGATAAACTTTACTGACTTTATTTATATTTACGTCACTTTGAGTCTCCTCCGTGATTTGGTTGATAGCTTTACTGACTTTATTTACATTTCTAATCCCCCCCATGAGGTGCTTCGTGGTTGGTGATCACATGCGTATATATATATATATATATATATATACCTTCTTTGCTTTCATACAAATTGCGATATCTTGTGCGTCTAGAATCATGTGATCACAGATTCATCCCATTGAATCTAGATTCGGTTCCGTGATGGACATTTTCAAATTTATAGCGACTTGTAAATTATTTTGCGTTATGCAATTTCCTCGGATGGTTTCCATACCCACGAGGAAATCGGCATTATTTTGTACATTATTTTCAATACGGATGCCTCGCATCTTGCAAATAAAATCAATCAATGCGATCCACTTAATAAAATAGGAGTGTAAAGGTCTCAATTACTATTGAGCATCGAGTTTGAAAACCTCTTTTATAAAACATCAACGCCATATCTTGCTTAAAATTGAATTTTACATAAATTCAAACCTTGTATATATAGGTTGAGCGAGGCCTCGCACTACTTCCAAATAACATGACACATTGACCCACACACACACACATTAGGATAACGATTTCTTGAAAAGAGGCGGTCATGCGTATGTAGTAACACGGATGTAAAGTGCTAACACCTTCCCCAAAGATAACCAAGTCCCGGACCCAAATGAATCTCGGTTTCACCGAATTGGTTTAGCGATGTCACATCATTGGGTCAATGTCTGAAACCTTTTCTCGGTTGTGTTAGTACAACCATTTAAAAAACCAATGGCGACTCTTATCAGTCCATCATCGACATTATACATATGGGACCTTTTTCAGTTGTTTTTTCAAACAAATCTCACCTAAAATGAGAACACCAAAGAACAAGTAACGGAAAGGGACATCCAAAAATCCCGACGTCGACAGATGTAAAATCAGAAGTTAGATGTATTGTTAACGACCGAAGTCGAGAATTAAATTGTATGAATTTTGGGGTTGTTACAAGTATTATCAAACTTGCACCACCTCCCCTAATAGTACATCATGTGAATCAATAGTACAATCATGTGAATAAATAGTATAATCATGTGAAAAAATTAATTACAGTAAAGTACCTTCATCTATACCTCCATTTTAAATTTAGTCATGTAAGTATTATTAATCTTGCACCACCACCCCTAATAGTACATGCATGTGAATCAATAGTACACACATGTGAACAAATAGTTATAAGCATGTGAATTACTAGCAATTAATTGTTCATTTATCCGATTAATTAACCGATTGGTCAATATTGTAAGAACCCGAATTTTCAGAAAATATTAAAATAAGAATTTAGTGAATAAAATTCTTAAGGCATGTGAAGGGTTAGAATAAAAATATAATTGGGTGACGAGTTATGTGGTATTGTGTTACATAGGGTAATATGAGCTATGTAATAAGTGATGATGTGTTTAATAAATATATATATCATTATTATATATTTGTTATAAATAGTAGAGTTGAATTAGTAAGAAGATGGATAGAATTTATCTCACGATATTAAATAATTTATGTGAAATTATTTTATAATAGTAAGTTAGTGACATTAAAATATCTTTGATAATCACCAATTTCTTGAGTATTTGTACTGATGCACGTATCAAGTCTAAGATAATTGTAACCGTACTCTTTAATAGTTGATGTATAGGAGTGGGCTAAATGATTCCTTGAGGCGGAGGTATATCTGAATTGGTAACCGATCTAACTCATTGTGAAAGCGAGTGTAGGCGAGGCGGAAACTAATTTGTTGGTTATTTGAAACCACTCGGTGTACTATATTGAATACTATTACGGACTCAAGGTGTGTTAGGTTTGGACTTGTATGCTTATGCGTTAATCGACGAAAAAGAGAATCGATATACCTTTAAAGTGGTTAGAAATTATTAAGTAAATTGATACATGGCGAGAAGTGAGGATTAAAGGAATGTATGTATGTATTATATATTCGAGTTTCGTGTTATTAGTGGTATGAAACCGTAAAAGATATGTATAGTTGGTTAAACTAATAAAGGAAATAGAGTTTTAGAACTTCAAGTGTGATCCTTAAATTGTTAAGGAAAATAGTAATCGATGGTGTGAAACCCGAGAGGGGATTGATGTTAGGCGAGTTAACATTCAGGAGGATGTGTAAAATATTTAGAAGCGTAAAGTGTCGGATTACGCTAATCGCGAGAACTTATGCTGAAATTTGGTATGGCCATGCAATTGCCATTTCAAAAATCTGTGACCAGTAGCAGATTGTCTTGGATCTGTAGTCTGAGTCGATTATGAAAATGTGATTTCAAGCCATGCATACTAATAACTCTTATAAGGTCATGAATTGTGACTAAGTGTTCATGAAAAAATTTAGTTAGCAAACATGACTTGAATAAAGATTTAATTAATTAACTTGGGATGAAATATGGTTAAATGATATTATAGAATATTATATTCTATTAATTAGTAGAGTGTATAATAAATATTATGAAGAAAATAAATGATTAATATTAATTAATCGTGGTGATAGAGAAATGTGATAATGGGTTGAAAGTACCCAGCTGAATGATACTTAGCCCAAATAAAATATTATTTAGACTAGCCCAAATGTGCATGGAGTATTTGATGTGAGTTAGTAAATATTTGATATTAATTATCATTATGATAATTTGGTATATTTGAAATGATAAATTTTATGGAAAATGATGGATTGAGAATATCCAACTATTTTATAAATAGCCCAATTAAATATTATTATTAGATTAATGTATATGAGGTACATGATATTATGTATCGGTGTATATTTAAAATATAAGTATACTTCCTATATGTGGGTAGGTACACACACACACACACACACACACACATATATATATATATATATATATATTTATATATATATATTATGTGTGTGTGTGTACCTATAACAATTTAATGTAGTAATGTTAAGTCAATTATGATTGATTTAATAGGCCCAAAAGGAAATAACATTGGTATATTAAGTGGCCCTATTGCTAAAAAGATGGCTAAAAAAGCTTTGTCCCAATTTCTCGGTCATTCTCCTTCATCACGTGTATGGATCAATGGCCTAACTCTACCATTCTTTGAGAAATAAAATGGCTGAATTAGAGTTGATGATGGCTAGAGGGATGGAGGAAGATGGAGTTGGTCACCAACTCTTCAACATCCATTGGACTCTTCTTCTTCCTCTTGGTTTCAATTGTTGGACACAACCATTGTATGGACAACACTTCCTCTTTAAATAGAGTCTCCTTCATCTCTTTCCCGTTTGATAAATTATCTGAGAAAATTGGCTATAAGAGGTTGTTAGAATTGAGAGCAATCAGAGGTTTGAAAAGCTATAGATAGCAAATTGGAGCAACCAAGAGGTAATGATTATAACCTTAATGCTCTTGAGTTCTAAGTTTTGTAAATTCTTAGTAATGATAAGAAAAACTAGCTTTTGAGTCACAAAATTGATGCTATTATCAATGAATTGATGCTAGGCATTGTTAAGATAGTCATATGTGAAATCAACGAAAGTTAAACGAACCAATTTGGTTGAGAAACGAATTCGTAGTGAACGAATTCGCTAAACTTTTCAAAATATGAAAACTAAGCATGAACGTGAGTTAAAGATTCATATTTGAGTTAGATTGAATCATAACATAATTTGATTCAAGGATATGTAATTGATTCAAGTTAAGATATCAATAAAAGATTTATTTTCAAAGGAGATTGAAAAAGTTTAAATTATTCCGCATATTTATATAATATCGAATGTGATGTAATACAGGAATAGTAAATGACCAAATTGTGAAACTAATAAAGTTTGGGGTCATTACATAGATCCTGAAAATGGAAAGAATTTATATTCTAAATTTTAATAAGCAAAGTTATATTCATTAAGTTATGAATAAAAGATATAAATAGTTTGACGATAGTAGTATAAATGCGGATAGAATCCAGAGGTTGAAGGACCCGGATTTGGGGGCGCCACAGTTAGTATCAAAGTTGTAGGTTATAAACTTTAGGTAAGTGTACCTTAAGCTATAACTTTGAGAGAGAGAGAGAGAAAGATAAAGATAAAGATAAATATATATAAGTGAAGATTCAAAGAAGAATCTTGAAGTATCTAAGAGAATGAGAATTCAGGAGTTTCCTAACTCCTGTAATCAAAATTTTAAGATGGTGTCTATATGACAAAGATAATAAGAATGAACTCGAGTGGATTTTAGTTGATAATGGGAAATAACCCTAAGGTAAATTGATGATCACGACGTGATCGGATTAAGCTATGAAGTGATAAATAGTCTATTACGACTAAGTGTATATAGCTTGATGCTATAAGTGAATGTACTGTGAAATGGTACGATGTGAACTCATGAGGAGTTGTATGTGATGAGATACAAAAAATTTGTATCAAGCAAAGAGCAAGTTAAGTGTAAGATAGAGTAAAGTGGGATTTCAGTTGAGGACTCATATGAGAGCTGAGTTGTTCAAACCTTTGTGTGGGCGGAGGCTTTGTGCTCACGCTCGGTTCCTCATAATGATAATCAATGGAATGTCGATGTCGCGCTATCGATGTGCTTATGGTGAGAAGGTGATTCTTTTCTCATATCATATTTGATAGATAGAGACTATTAAGAGTAAGATATAGAATATTAAGATTAGGCGTGAGTTCTTAAAACTCATGCACATGGTACTTTCGTGACTCATAATTATATGAAATATTTTTGAACCCCTCAGCGAATGGACGCCTATGGTCTGACTAGGATAAGTTCTTAAACTCATATAATTGTGGCAAGTTCTTGAATTTCCAAAGTGTGGTAAGTTTGATGAACTGTATCGGGGATATATATGTTATGAAGTTAGAAATTTTGGTATAGTAAAGATTGAAGTGATGGAGAAATTTGATTTTCCTAAATCCTCTAGCTACGCTAGATTTTTCAATATTTATTGACTTCGTGCTAGTGTTTGCACTTCTATTTTATTGAGAAAAACATTGGGTCAAGTGACTGAACCAATAAGTTTTAAAAACAACACCGTTATTCGTATGTCTAAGCTACTTATTTCAGCTAAGACAAAAATAATTTGAAAATCTTTCAAAATGTATTTTGACCACGTGCATCACTTGATATGGTGTATGATGGTAAACGATGGAGTCATCAATGCGATCGAACCTAGTGTTGGTTGTGATCGAAAGATCGTCACCCACTATGGTATGATGTAATATAATGAAAGTCACCTAATGGCGAGAATCCTCAACGTACTACTAATGCTGTGCGGTATCGTGGCGTCGTAAAAGCGATTTTGGTTTTCTTTCAAATTATGAAGAGTTGACTAAATTATTTCGATTGATGTTCGAATTGTTGATAATAGTCTAAGTTATTTGATTCGGCTAGATGACTGTTGAAAAGTGATTATAGAATTCAAGTGTTCCTGTGTATTTGTGCCAAACTAGATCGATCTGGTGCGGATTCAGTTGTTGAAAAGCTGAGGTGAACAACCCTATAAAGGGACATGTTTTCAGGGACAATGGTTCCGAGCGTAACGCATGTAGTCGTTACAAAACACTACGTTGCGGCCCAACATAGTGGTACAATAGGTTGGCCACCTAGTGTACGTGTGGAGGGTGTTTTCAGTCTTTGTGATTGATAAAAACTCTGGTTTGTAGTGTGGATAATTGTGTTGAAGCACTAGTTCACGGTCTTGTGAACCCTCAGCATAATTTGGAATCTGAGTTATTCATACTACTTCCCGATTATTGAAAAATCGTGGAAGATTCTTATTCTTTTGTGTGATGAATGTAGTGAGTAGAATGTTCTTTAGAAAAGAGAATGTGGTAGAATGCAAATGAGCAAGTTATAATAAAACTTTCGAAAAGAGAATGAATAAAATTATTCAAAAGAATATGTAATATTCGGAATAGTGCCAAGTAGAGGAGGTGTCAGTGATTCCGAGGACGGAATCCTTATAAGGGGGAGAGGATGTAAGAACCCGAATTTTCAGAAAATATTAAAATAAGAATTTAGTGAATAAAATTCTTAAGGCATGTGAAGGGTTCGAATAAAAATATAATTGGGTGACGAGTTATGTGGTTTTGTGTTACATAGGGTAATATGAGCTATGTAATAAGTGATGATGTGTTTAATAAATATATATCATTATTATATATTTGTTATAAATAGTATTGATGAATTAGTAAGAAGATGGATAAAATTTATCTATTGATATTAAATAATTTATGTGAAATTACTTTATAATAGTAAGTTGGTGGCATTAAAATATCTTTGATAATCACCATTTCTTGAGTATTTATGCACGAAATGCGTATCAAGTCTAAGATAGTCTTATTGCAACCGTACTCTTTAATGGTTGATGTATAGGAGGCTGGGCTAAGCGATTCCTTGGAGGCGGAGGTATATCTGAATTGGTAACCGATCTAACTCATTTGTGACCACGGTGTAAGCGAGGCGGAAACTAATTTGTTGGTTGTTTATGGGAAACCACTCAGTGTACTATATTGAATACTATTAAAGACTCGAGGTGTGTTAGGTTTGGACTTGTATGCTTGTACGTTGTCAACGAAAAAGAGAATCGATATACCTTTAAAGTGGTTAGAAATTATTAAGTAAATTGATACACCATGAAAGTAAGGATTAAAGGAATGTATGTATGTGTTATATATTCGAGTTTCGTGTTATTGGTGGTATGAAACCGTAAAGGATATGTATAGTTGGTTAAACTAATAAAGGAAATAGAGTTTTAGAACTTGAAGTGTGATCCTTAAATTGTTAAGTAAAATAGTAATCGATGGTGTGAAACCTAAGAGGGGATTGATGTTAGACGAGTTAACATTCAAGGAGGATGTGTAAAATATTTAGAAGCGTAAAGTGTCAGTTCTGCTAATGCAGAACTTGTCTGCTTGGAAATTTGGTATAAGCGGCAGTTGCGCCATTTCAAAATCTGTGTAATGACAAATTTACTTGCGATCTGTGAAAATCTGAGTCGATTATGAAAATGTGATTTCAAGCCATGCATACTAATAACTCTTATAAGGTCGTGAATTGTGACTAAGTGTTCATGAAAAAATTTAGTTAGCAAACATGACTTGAATAAAGATTTAATTAATTAACCCAGATTAAATATGGTTAAATGATATTATAGAATATTATATTCTATTAATTAGTAGAGTGTATAATAAATATTGCGAAGAAAATAAATGATTAATATTAATTAATCGTGACTATTACGTAATAGGAGGCGAATGGAGGGCGTCGATCGAGCACATACGCAAGTATAGTGCTCCCGACGATGGAATATGTTATTCTAAGTAATATAACATGAAAATGCATGATATTAGAAATGACATGCAAGATTTCCTTACTTATAAATAGAATGCCTTATCATGATGGAGTATGTTTTTAAAGAAACTTTAGATTTTAAAAACAAGCTTAGACGAACCTTGAGTCTTTTGAATTCTGATATTTGTAGCATGTATAAAGGGTTTAGTCATGCATATACATAGCTATGACACATGGCCTTGAGTACCTTTGTATACTTTGAGTTTCCTAGATGGTTATTTTCTGAAGATATATAAAGATTTTGAAAACAAACATTGACGAACTTGTGTACCTCTAACTCTGACCTTGATAACATATATATGAGGTCTAATTACGCATGATGTAAGATTCAAAGTTGTATAATAGGTGTGTTAGAATACTTTGATTTGGTTAAAATGATTTCAAAGGCCCGCTCATATATCATTTTCAAACAAAGTTTTATAAACATAGAGTGGTTATATTTTGCCCTTGGAAACGTACGTAGAAACATGTACAAACAAGTATGATGTGTGAGTTGAAGTTGCCTTGCATGATTAGTTTAGTATGATATTGACTTTGAGAATAAAGTTTTGAAGTTTTGAAACTAAAAGGGACAAACTTAAAGTAACTTGTGGACTTAAAGTTCTAAATGTAATAACATACATACATGGCTTAGTTAGCCATGTAATGAGATTTAGAGTTGCACCTAGTTGCTTTAACTTGGCCTAGAATGACTTTTAAAAATGAACTTGATTTTCTTGTGAAACTAAGCTTGTATAACATGGCTTAAATGTGTCCTCATCTAGCTGAACCATAGTATAAATTCGTATGCAGTATGAATTATAACGAGTTCTTAAATGATGAACTATACTAATGAGTTGAATAAAGATGAGTATACGCGTTATAAGCGATGAAATGGTTAAGGTAGTTCATTCCTTGTACATGAACCTACTTAGTGAAAATAACTTAAAGTAAAACACAAGAGACACCCAACTTGGGCTAAGACAACATATGTATAATTTATGTGTTAACAGTCATGTATGCTAAGAACCCGGATTAAACCAGAAAATGAAAACTCAACTTTGGACTAGCCGGGGATGGTAGCATTGCGCCCATCCATACCTAATTCCAAGCCAAAATTGCGCATGCAAGGCGGTGTTACCAAACTATTTTAATAGTCATCTGAACTTTAAAGCATATGTGTAATGAATGTCTAAAGCTATAATACTTCACATAGATGATGTTTTAAGTATATGAACAAGTGATGGTTATATGAAACCCAAATGTGTAAAAATTTATTAAGTTTGTAAAATGTAAAGACGATGTAGATCGCGTATCTATAGACTTTAAATATGTGTCGAACACATAACGAGTCAAGTGTGTGTTAGAGATTTATGAATGTTGATATTAAGCATGTGTAGCTAAGGTGTATTATATACATAGCTATTATAAGAGTTTACTAAGAAAGCAAAAAGGGAAGGTTTTAAAAACCAAGATAGAGAACAATGTAACATTATTATTACATTGAGAATGCATGAAATATGTTACTGATGGATATGAATCCATGATTATATAACTGTGTAGGAATACATGAAGTGTAGATAAGCGTTAAGCAGTTAAGTCGTAGTTCATAAACTACTGAATCGAACCAAATCTTTCAGTTCTTATTTGGTATATGAATTTGATAAGCTATTAGTTGAGCTATATTATGCTATCACAAATGTTGATGTATATATATGAGATGTATATGAGATATGTATGAAATGTGAAAGTTGATCTTTGATGATATGCTTGTGATATAAACCTCTATGCATGTTATGTGAGAAGTAACATCGTAGTAAATATTAATCAATTATGAATGCATGAACCCCGAATATGTTATTATATGCTATGTCTTTGCATGAAAATTGTTAGAATTCTTTGAAATTTGTCGAGCTCACCTTTGCAAATAACCACTTTTGCAGGTTAAGGACTCACGGTAAAGATTTTGTGCTACTTGATTGATAGACTTCAATAGTATCGAAGGAGATTGATTCGTTTATTTAAATATATACACTTGAACCATGTTTAGGTTCTAGGAAATATACATGATAGTAGTTTACAATGTGTAATACATGATAAGTTGTCTTATGTGATACATAGAAATTCGAATCGAGATGTAAAAATTAATGATGAATTGAATAAAATGAATCATAACATAATTTGATTCAAGGATATGTAATTGATTCAAGTTAAGATATCAATAAAAGATTTATTTTCAAAGGAGATTGAAAAAGTTTAAATTATTCTCGCATATTTATAAAATATCGAATGTGATGTAATACAGGAATTATAAATGACCAAATTGTGAAACTTATAAAGTTTGGGGTCATTACATAGATCCTGGAAATGAAAAGAATTTATATTCTAAATTATAATAAGCATAGTTATATTCATTAAGTTATGAATAAAAGATATATATAGTTTGACGATAGTAGTATCGTGGCGGACCGAATCTGTAAAGCCCCCCAAATCCGGGTACTTGAAACCCAAACTCGGTGCTTCACGATACTATTTCTATGAGCGGAATAATATTAATAATTATAATAATAATATAAATATCAAACTTAATTTACATAATTATCAGAGTCTAGCTCCCAAGTATGTAACATTTAATACATTCATTACTTACCATGATAGATAATATATATATCATTATCATAATAGTCTCAAACTATTACATAGAATACCACAAATCTTATTTGGTTAGCTTTCCTTTTCCTTTGTTTCTGCATGAGCTTTATGGTTCTTCACACTTAACTGAAAACATTTAAATTAAGCAAGGATGAGCATTTGAGCGCCCAACAAGTAATAGCAATTATATATATAAGCTGAAAGAATTTAAATGTTTTCTTTGTACTACCCTTCTACAACAAGTCAATAGTTGTGAAGTAATCTGAACCGATAATAATAACTTATCAACCCTCTTTTAAATTTTTGAAACTATGTATTGACTATAACTAGGGTTAATGTGACATACTATGAACATTGTTTTCATTTTCAAAAAGGTTAAACAGAACTTCATCTGTAAACCGTCATAACTTACGGGCACGGGGGGTGATTAGCACGTTATGCCCTGCATTGATCAATACTACATGCAAGAACGAGGGTATCGTTCACTCTGTCCACCTTGGGTGCATAAACCGTTTTCCCATGTAGGGATGTGCATACTTGTCTGGGTTCCAAATCAATGGCTTTGTTTTGTTCAACAATAATCTATAATTCACATATATATATATATATATATATATACGGATAATTGACAAAGGTGTATCAACATGTGATTAAATACAATAATTATCCAAGTGAGGACACTTATATAACCATTTATAGAAATTAACGAACAGAATATAAATCTGAATTACCATATACTAACATGTTGATAATCAATGAGCGTATATAATATAGGGTTAATAATATGTATAGTAATAATATAATTCAGAAACATTCTTACTCATGTCCATTGCATAAAGAAAATACAAAGGTAAGATACTTGTCTGATGCGTTGCTTACAGTTCGTAACTTAGTTCTATCTTTTATATCACGACCTATCATTAATCAGATCATTAGTTCGATTAGAACAATATATCTCAACACATATCTTGCTTATTGCGATTGACACATAACTTTAATCAAATTATTTAAGTCCAGATCAATTTACGAAACATGTCGATTATCTGGAATGACTTTATCGGGGTAATTATAAGGTCTAAGACTACTGTCATGTATAACTTAATATCGGTCATATTATTTTTAAATGACTTAATATAATTTTAAAACATTTATTATAATTTATCATGAATTTTCAAACATCGAAATCATTATAAAATGATTTAAATATTAAACAATTCTATTATCATTAATATTTAATTACTATTAAACTATTAATGAAACCATTACCAAAATATTAAAGTTATTTATAATAACTTAGAATATTTTAAAGTATTTATATTACCACTTAAATGATTTTTAAAACATTTAAAATTATTTTTAAATAATTATCATTAATATTAAAGTATTAATGTTTTGTTTATCAAAATATTAAAAGTCATTAAGTATAACTTAAAATATTTTTAATTCATTTATATCCTTTTTCAATGATTTTTAAATTAATAAAACCATTTTTAAACTATTTATTTAATATAATTATTAAGTTATGAATAAAAGATATATATAATTTGACGATAGTAGTATCGTGGCGGACCGAATCTGTAAAGCCCCCCAAATCCGAGTACTTGAAACCCAAACTCGGTGCTTCACGATACCATTTCTATGAGCGGAATAATATTAATAATTATAACAATAATATAAATATCAAACTTAATTTACATAATTATCAGAGTCTAGCTCCCAAGTATGTAACATTTATTACATTCATTACTTACCATGATAGATAATATATATATCATTATCTTAATAGTCTCAAACTATTACATAGAATACCACAAATCTTATTTTGTTAGCTTTCCTTTTTCCTTTGTTTCTGCATGAGCTTTATGGTTCTTCACACTTAATTGAAAACATTTAAATTAAGCAAGGATGAGCATTTGGCTTGAACAAGTAATAGCAATTATATATATAAGTTGAAAGAATTTAAATGTTTTCTTTATACTAACCTTCTACAACAAGTCAATAGTTGTGAAGTAATCTGAACAGATAATAATAACTTATCAACCCTCTTTTAAATTTTTGAAACTATGTATTGACTATAACTAGGGTTAATGTGACATCTTATGAACATTGTTTTCATTTTCAAAAGGTTAAACGAACTTCATCATAGAACAAATCATAACTTACGAGACGCGAGGGGTGATCGAAACGTTATGCCTGCGTTGATCAATACTACATGCGAAAGAACGTAGGTATCGTTCACTCAGTCCACCTTGGGTGCTTAAACCGTTTTCCCGTGTAGGGATATGCATACTTGTCTGGGTTCCAAATCAATGGCTTTGTTTTGTTCAACAATAATCTATAATTCAACATATATATATATATATATATATATATATATATATACGGGTAATTGACAAAGGTGTATCAACATGTGATTAAATACAATAATTATCCAAGTGAGGACACTTGTATAACCATTTATAGAAATTAACGAACATAATATAAATCTGAATTACCATATACTAACATGTTGATAATCAATGAGCGTATATAATATAGGGTTAATAATATGTATAGTAATAATATAATTCAGAAACATTCTTACTCATGTCCATTGCATAAAGAAAATGCAAAGGTAAGATACTTGTCTGATGTGCTGCTTACAGTTCGTAACTTAGTTCTATCTTTTATATCACGACCTATCATTAATCAGATCATTCGTTCGATTAGAACAATATATCTCAACACATAATCTTGCTTATTGCGATTGACACATAACCTAATCAAATTATTTAAGTCGGATCAATTTACAGAAACATATCGATTATCAGGATGACTTTATCGAATAATTATCGAGTCTAAGACTACGTCATGTAACTTAATATCGGTCATATTATTTTAAATGACTTAATATAATTTTAAAACATTTATTATAATTTATCGTGAATTTTCATACATCTAATCATTATTAAATGATTTAAATATTAAACAATTCTATTATCATTAATATTTAATTACTATTAAACTATTAATTAAACCATTGCCAAAATATTAAAGTTATTTATAATAGCTTAGAATATTTTTAAAGTATTTATATTACCCTTAAATGATTTTAAAACATTTAAAATCATTTTAAATAATTATCATTAATATTAAAGTATTAATATTTTGTTTATCAAAATATTAAAAGTCATTAAGTATAACTTAAAATATTTTTAATTCATTTATATCCTTTTTCAATGATTTTAAATTAATAAAACCATTTTTAAACTATTTATTTAATATAATTATTAAATAACCTTAATATCATTAATAATAATTAATTAATGAAATTTACCTTTAAATATTGAAAGTTATATCTTATAACTTAAAATACTTTTAAATACCTTATTATTATTTAAAATGATTTTAATATAACAAATTCATTTTAATTAATTTATTTAATTCATTTATCAAATAACTTAATTACTATTAATATTAATTTATTTATGAATTTCATCACAAAATATTAAAAGTCATTAAAATAACTTAAAATATTTTCTTATATCATTATATAATTTTAAATGATTTTCAAGTATTAAAATTATTTTTAACTAATTTATTTAATATTATAATTAAATAAATTAAATACCAATAATATTTCAAAAATATTAAATATTTATGAAATATACTTAAAATAAATAAAAACTAATTTTTAGAATTTAAAATAATTTTTTTTATAATTTATTTTGTATTTTGAATAATTAAAAACTAATTTTCTATAATTATTTAATAAAAATAATTAATTTCCAAAAATATCTGTTGCTAAAGGGTCCCTATAGCGACGAAATTGTCGCTATAAGTGTTCTTGGCCAAACCCAAAAACCCATGTCAGTTAACGAGGTAGCTGGTTTGACCAATAATAGTTTGTAAACTGTGATGATTATGGGCATGCTCTTGGTCAGATCTTGTAGTACTCGTGCAAGACTACACGATCCAACCACCAGCGAGTTCCTGACATAACACAAATCAAGATCTGAGGTGATGAACAAGGCATCGGAGTGTTCTTCATTTACAGGTTACCGAAATGAAGAAACGATTCGACGATTACTGAGCTTCCATAACTTATGATCAAGTGTAATCTTTATGTGATGTAATGAATTGATATATGTAGCGAATGACGAGGAAGGGTTCTATTACAATAGATCACTAAAACAACAATAGATCGGTAGATTCATCTTCGATCAAACCATGTCGACGGCGACATGTTCGCGCGTTTTACGGGTTACCCAGAAAACTTCCATGATCATTTGGCACGGTTTGGTAGTCCTCTATAATCTGCACAGTTTGATGAATAGGATATTCTAAAGGCATAAACATGGAGTTCATATACAAGACTATAATCTAGATGCAACAAAAGCAACAAAACAAAAATACCTTTGAAAGATCTGGCCGGGTTTAAAATGTTGTCGGTAGGTTACGGGGGCATTTATTTCGAGTTACCAAATGCCGTCGTGGTCGATTGACTACTTTTGACCTTGAATATCTTACAATATATTGATGATATGAACTTGATTCAAGTTCCAGCTTAAAGACCCCATGTCAAACTACAGATCAAAAACATAAAACAAGAAAAAACACAAACAGAGAATGATTTGTGACCACTGACATTCGTTGTCAGACCACAGTTTAAATTTTTTTCCAGATTTTGAAAAACATCAAATTCGAGCCTATAGATGTTATGGATCTAACATCTATTAACCCAGATCATCATTATACACCATATTTAACATGTTTAACAAAAAAATCTAACATCTAACAACAGATTTTTGGTCAGATTGTATGGTTAGGGTTTTTACCTTCTTTGAACAATCTTTAATTATGTCTTGATTTGGTTATGGATTTACGTAAGAGTGGTATTTGGGACGATATGCTACTAGAATTAAGTGAGTGTAGAGAGAGACTTGGTTGGGTCTTAGATAGTAAATGAGCCACTTCTTTGGACTTCCGACTTACTTTAATCTCTCATTTTTTACTCTTGTGGTTAAAATTGGTGTTATGTGGCTTATGTTGGTTGATGAAAGGTTTATGGTAATGGCTCAAGAGATGTGGCACAATTTTGGCCATAACTATATTTACTTTAAATTTTAAGAAAAGGGTAATTTGGTCATTTTCCTTGTTATTTTAAGGGTATTCTTGTCCATGGTACTTGAATCTAGGGTTTAATCACTAGATTTTAAACCTTAAGGTTTTCAAATAATTTCTAGAGTTTGAAGAATTAAGATTAAAGTTTAATAAAATTTTAATTATAACTTACTAATTAAAATTAGGGTTTTTAATAGAAAATTAGGGTTTAAAAAAATACATAGAGTTTTTTGATATTATTAGGGTTTCCAAAATTATGAATTAGGGTTTTATAATGAACATAATTATTTACTAAAATAATAATTAGAGTTACCATCTTAGCAATTAGGGTTTCAAATTGGAAATTAGGGTTTCTAATTTACAATTAGGGTTTCTTAGACAATAATTAGGGTTTACCTAATTAGCATAATATAATAATGGTCATAAATCACGTACCACAATTTCCTACCAATCACAAACTCCGGCTTGAGTTTCAAGTTAGGGTTTAACACAGTAAAATTAGGGTTTTTAAATATTGTACCATAATTGACCAATCATTGACAGTACATACATACAGTACATATTTATAGCACTGAAAAATCAAAATATAAATATGATATTATTATTCTCATTCCTTGATAAAAATCCAAAATTAAGGTTTGGATTCCATATCTGATTTATTCTTCCATATTTAACCTTAATAATTAAGGTAAAATAATTAACTTAATAATCGTACTAAAATTCATATAATAAAATAATTATTATAATTATTCTAAAAATCACTTCATATATTATTTAAATAATATATAATTATATTTTCATGGAAAATAATTAACAAAACATTTACGCTATAAAATTAATTATTATAAGAATATACTTTATAATAATCAATAATTCTAAAATAAAATTATTTGTAAACATTCATGTAATAAATATATTTTATTTACCACATAAATACATATACACATTATCTTGTACAAATCCTCATCTTTAAAATTAAAAAAAAAATTAT
>CM035172.1:69386222-69456179 GCA_020205615.1 Panax quinquefolius
TTTCTTTATCTGATGGACATGAGTAAGAATGTTTCAATTATATTATTACTATACATATTATTAACCCTATATTATATACGCTCATTGATTATCAACATGTTAGTATATGGTAATTCAGATTTATATTCGTTCGTTAATTTCTATAAATGGTTATACAAGTGTCCTCACTTGATAATTATTGTATTTAATCACATGTTGATACACCTTTTGTCAATTACTCAGATATATATATATATATATATATATATATATGTTGAATTATAGATTATTGTTGAACAAAACAAAGCCATTGATTTGGAACCTGCATAAGTATGCACATCCCTACATGGGAAAATCGGTTTATGCACCCAAGGTGGATGTGAGTGAACGATACCCTCATTCTTGCATGTAGTATTGATCAATGCAGGCATAACGTTGCTAATCACCCCCGTGCCGTAAAGTTATGACATGGTTTACGATGATGAAGTTCATTTAACCTTTTGAAAATGAAAACAATGTTCATAGTATGTCACATTAACCCTAGTTATAGTCAATACATAGTTTCAAAAATTTAAAGAGGGTTGATAAGTTATTATTATCGGCCTCAGATTACTTCACAACTATTGACTTGTTGTAGAAAGGTAGTAGAAAGAAAACATTTAAATTCTTTTCAAATTTTATATATAATTGTTATTACTTGTTACGCCAAATGCTCATCCTCGCTTAATTTAAATGTTTTCGCTTAAGTGTGTATGATATCTACTATCTTCTACGAAATTAAAAGTGTATAATAAATATTTTATCGCCGAGAAATGGTATAAATAATCCATATCATCGAATCACCCTTTACAGATTCTGGTCCTACTACTACTACTATCGTCAAACTATATTCGTTAATATCACATCCATGAATTTATATTTCATCACGAGACTCAACTCGATAATCAATCCATATCACCCAATTATCCAAGCATCACATCCATGAATTTATAGGATATTCGTTATAATCAATCCATATCATTTAATTATCCAATACTACTATCCACGACACTACCATGCACTTAAAGATAATCGTGTTTTCATCAACGGCCATGATCATGCCATAAAACAATTCATATTTGCACCTCGTCAAGAGAATCCATAGTCATAATCATACCAAAAATCGTCCCATCAATGCACTACGCCAACGAGGACTTTTTCCACATCATTTGTAACATTACTACCATGATTATACCGAATAATCCTCGGTCATAATCATACCAAGTCCATCTACGCACTACGGCCAAAGATTTACTTTCAACACAATATAAGCATGATGATGATGACAATGATATAAGAATTAATCAAATGAGATAAAGGATAAATATTAAACATTTATAATACAATTTATCCAAATGCTCAATAATAACCAAATGTTATCAATCACTTAATAATCTCATAATCCAATATCATTAGTATTATAACAATATTTTAATCATTTCTTAAACTTATAAACAATTTATTTCAATTGTTTACACTTTATCAAATAATGCATTTAATCATTCAAAATGCCATACTAATAAGATTTCATAATCAATGATCAAATCCCTCATCAAAAATCTGCATATACCCTATATAGGATTCTCAAGCCATAAAATCTTATTTTCTAATTTTATTACTTCACATAACATATTTAATTTATTTACTCATAACTAGTTCATTTTCATGAAAAATACCAAATCAATCCCAAAAATATTTCTTTTCTGGGATTTAGCAAAATATAGTCCCATCTTGAACATTTATTTTTCTCAAAATTTTTAAAATTCATTTACAATTTTTCATATGGCTACAACTGCCGAATATTTAGACATTTATCATAAATTATACTTTTGTCCAAAAATTCTGAAATTTACAAGGTATACTCCTGTTATATACATGTACTCCCAATAAAAATTTTACCAATTTTGGAGTTAATCACAAGGCGTTATAAGGGTTTACTTTTAAAATAGTCTTTTTCCATAAAATCCATAACTCTTAATCTATACATCCAAAAATCTCCATTTTTGGACACAATCTAGAAAACTCATCAAATTATCATTTCAAATTTTTCCAAAATTTTTTAGGGTCAGAAAAATTATGAAACCGCCTCGCGTAAACCCCTTTTATGATGAAAATACGATTCGTATGAATACGAATGAATGATCATTTACAATGCATGCAGAATCCACATAGACAAAGTTATTTCAATGTAATAATAAAGAATGGAACCAAAGTTATGCGAAATGCACGTATGTGATATTCTAATGTAATAATAAATAATGAAATAACTAAGAATTCACTGTGCATGCGATAGAATCGCATAAAACAAAAGTTATTCCAACAAAATAATAAATAATGGAACCAGTCATGCGAAAGCATAGATGTAATGTTCCAACAGTAATAATAAAGAATGGAATAATGTAAGAATTTCACTATGTATGCGGATTGCGCATAAACAAAGTTATTCCAACATAATAACAAATAATGGAACCAGTCCCCCAAACGAACGCATGCATGTGATATTCCGACGTAATAATAAAGAATGGAATAATGTAAGAATTTCACCAAGTATAGGGTTGCTCACAGATACGTGTTATTCCAATGTAATAATAAATAATGGAATAACAGAAGTTCTCTTCATGAATACAAAAGAAATAACACCCCTTACTTTAGTATGAGATTGAATACTGCAGTAGTGTATTAACAGAATATTATTCTTCTTTTTCTCTTATACTCTCTATACTTTCTCTCTCTATAGCTTGAATGAATTCGTGAAAAATAATGAAGAACTAGGCCTCTATTTATAGAAGATTTCTAGCTTAGCACTTGCAATGTGAAAAGGCAAGCGGCTTGACGACTGGTGATGTGAAAAGAAAAGTGGTTTGACGTCTGTAATGTGAAATGACAATTGGTTCGACGCCTGTAATGTGAATCGACAATTGGGTCGACGCCTGTAATGTGAAACGACAATTGGTTCGGCGCTCAGTAATGTGAAACGACAATCGTTCGACGCTCAGAATATGAAACGGCAAGTGGTTTGACGTCTGGTAAAGATAATTACTATTGGCGAAAGAGACTCTTAGATGATGACATATGGGCCCCCATAGAATAACCAAACTTACCACAAACATCTCATAATAGACACTTTATATACATCAAGGATTGAATAAATATTACCACAAATCATTTTATTTTTAATCAACACACATTTAATCTTTCAACAATTATTAATCATTAATATTATAACGTGTTGTCTCAATTATTGATTTAATAATATAACATATTATACAGATGATATTGTGACAATAATTGAATCAATAATATAAGAGATATGATGCAGCAATTACTGTAGCAATAATTAAGTATAACTGAGTGACTTCTTACGTAAGCATCAATAATCAATACCGTGTGCTACTATGCAACCACGCGTAATAATGTACCTTTACTACTGAGTAGTTCAACAGTTTTAACGGTAAAACTTTCGCCGTTATTTTCATAAAAATATTTTTGTTGTTTTCTCAATCCGACAATAATTCCGCCATGAGTCCACCAATGATTGTCATCACTGCGCATTTGGATATTCCCCGACAAAAAGAATATTCCTCACCAATCGAATATTCTCCGATAAAACGAATATTTTATATCAACTTGCTTACTTTGCAAAAAATAAAAATTAATCACATATTACCCTTTAACTTTAAACTTTTATCAATTTAACTATTTACCCAAAATAAAAAAAATTAAATACTTTTATTTCATTAAATTTGGGATCTCACAAACAGTATCACCGTATTAATCGATGTTACCTCCATGTCATCCTCCACATCAATCATCATATTCTAATATGATGCTTATCCCCATGGTCTCCTCCTCAATAATCCTCCTCCGAGTAATATTCCTCGTGCTCCACTCTTCTAGAATCACTACACAGTACGTACGCTATAGGCATGTGTATCTGCCTCAACTCTGGCTCACAGACTCCTCACGATCACATGTATATCCCTATACATCAAGCTATCAACCGACATCTACAATAACACATAACAAATTGATTAGTACATAATACACAATAATATAAGCACAAATCACATTTAATCCATTTAGAGTTACTTTCCATCTTTTAAATCTTTTGGTACTGAGTTTCCTCAATACCTTATTAACTCATTTAACCCGAGTTAACTTTCTTCGGACTCTTCCTTTCCTACAAGGTTATTAGCCTAAGGTTCATCCCCCATTAAGTTTTATAACCTAGTGCTTTGATACCAACCTGTGACGCCCCCAAATCCGGGTATCTTCCAACCCAACAGATGGTGTTCCACGATACTACAATCCATATAATCATTCCATTGAGATAACAACAAAATGAATGTAATTACTATCTTTGTATTACATTTGTAATAAATCCTTTCCCAGGTTCATAACCGAATACATTCGTTGTTCTTCATAAGTATATTACATACAAAAATATACTAGTCTATTACAGGACGATTAATTGTCCATCTTAGCCTTGCCTTTATCTCTTAGAACTCTCTGCTCGCTCAACTTTTAGTCGCAAACATATGGTTCAAGCAAGAATGAGCATAACTAGCTCAAAGAGTCTTAACAACAACGAATCATATGAATATCACCTCAACAAATACATGTTTTAATTCTATATCTCGAACAATTATCTATGAAGCATTATGAAACATTTGACTAATACTTCTCATACAAAGAATTCCAAAGCATAAATAATAGCTTAGGAATGATGAACCTATCAATAGACCATGAACATACTCTTTTCGCTTTCATAGTTGAAAAGGATATCCGCACTAAAGGCCATCCACCCGCCTTTACTTACGAGCACTTCTAGATGATCAAAGATATTGTACTCTATGTTGATCAACACTCTTACGTTAAACGTATTTACGTTCAACATTTGGCAACCTCGAGTGCCCATCGAATAATCGATGAAAAATACTTTTGTATGTACATAGACAAACTTACCTTCTCATCCGTACCAAATACTTGGCATAGGATAGCGTTAACAGTTCTATATCAATAGACTTGTAAATAAATCAATCAACTCTTCAATACTTGTCTAACCCGAATAAAACAGGCATCGACTCTTTTATGTTTACCATTCATGCATCGTATAACATGCATCACGTAAAAACTTGACTAACACGAAGGTTAGACAAGTATCAAGAAAGACTTGCCTTCAAGCGTCTTTGAATTTACAATTCAACTATTCTCAGTCTTTACAGGATCTACATGATACATTCATATAGCACACTGTAATTAGTTATCAAACAAACTCACTTTATGGTTCTAACCAACTTCTTTCTCTTCTATGTCTTACTTATTTTAACTTTGTTATTAAAGTCGATTCGACTTTCTATACTTCATTACGTTTCATTAACGTCCCAACTTCCTTAATGACATTCAATCATTAATGGTTAATTACCAACGTTGAACGTCGTTCACGGTTCACTCATTACGTATTTATGTTCTTCGTTTAATTTCCATTAAACCTTACCTGTTCTTCTTACATTAACATCTTATAAGTGTTTTAAAGTAAGTCTCATTATGTACTCTAAGTACCTTTAACATCTTACTTTAGGTCTACATTCAAAATGGAACTAAACCTAACTTGGTCAACTTTTTTCCCATCGCTGGCCAAGCACAAGCATCCTTTATGTTTTAGTGGTATTTAGTCATGAAGTTAGCGGTGGTACTCTTTAGTCCAAGGCGTCATGGTGCCACCATTTTACACTGGTTTTATGCCATGGCCACGAGTCTCAATAACACCAGGTTTGGCCAAAATAGATTTGGTTTCTTAACGAAACTCCCGGCTTTCTAATTTGTTCGTTTTACATCCGAATTGACCCATTCAAATTCCTACAAGTCACAAATTAGATCCTTTACGTGTTCGTATAAGAATTTCACCTTTTCGAATCCGTTAACTCAGAATTCACCTTTAAGTTTATTTTTAAGCCTTCGTTTAACGTTTTCGTCTATTCAATACTTGTTTTCTTCGTTATAAGTCAGAATACGATGATTCTTTTGCCAACGACTCTTAATTACCTTATCTCACATGTTGACATTGGAAACCGACGTTTTCAAGTCACACGGCAACTTTTGACCCTTAATCCGGACTTTATACGTTTTCGACGTTTAACGTCTATTTCCGTACAATTTGCCATAACTTCGTTACTAATGTTCTCTAAGCCAAATCACATGGAATACTCCATGGACTTCATATCTACATCCTAACCAAATCAAGATGCACACACCTTAGCTATAACGATTTCCAAAACGTTCAATTATAACTAAGTTCACGTTCAAGACTTTTTATGGTTTTAACTCACGTAAACACTTACGATTTCTATTTGGTCATGTCCTATCCATGATTTGGTCATTAATAGGCATTCTTATATCTTCTCAATAAACACTCTCCACTCATCTACGATTCTTCTATGAGAAAGAAATCAAAAAGGATGAAGATTACGGTTTATAGGAATTTACCTTTGAAGTAGTTAACGTTCTTCATAAACGTCTATTGCTTTGCTTGGAAGTAGAAGAATTTTGTGTTTCTAGCTCTTTCTCTCTCTTAATATATGTTGGTCAATCTTTGTAAAGCACAAAATAATCAACCTTGGCCTTGTATATATAGGCAACCACATGGAGGGCAAAAATGTCCAATTCTCCACCTCCTTACTTATTTACCACTTTGTCACCAAGTAAAGTACTTGGTGACCAAGTGATTCACTTTCCTTGCACACCAAGTGGCCGGACCACCTTGCCTATGGGTTATCCCCATGGGTTGCCCCAGGGGTTTTACCCACCCCTTGACCCGCTGGTTCGACCCACGGTTTAATTCTTTGGATTGGGCTTGACATTAATTAACATTGGGCTTTAACCAATCTAATATTGGACCTTGACTTGGGCTTGTATACTTAATTCATTGGGCTTGTTTATTAATCCAAGTCCAATTGGATTGGATAAAATCCTTAACTCATACTCTAATAATACAACTCAGATTCTACGCCAGACATTACACGTATTCTCTTTGTATAATACTCATATAATAATCGTATTATACGTCATCCTATTCTTCATACCATACTCGTATACATACTAGTATAATACTCATATTCCTTACGTATAATAATTGAAACGGCTATACGCATTACATTTCCCTTTCGAAAACCTCTTTCACAAACCCTTAGGTTTTAAGTCCGCAGGCAAAAACTTTGTTTGCCATAACGGTAATATTATTGGATATTCCATAATATCGTTATATTCTAACATTACGCGTTTCTCAGAATTTCAAACCCTAGCTTCGAATGTCATCGGATGAATAGTGTTTTTACGCAAACAATCTCAGAAAACCTTCGTTCTCGTCTTGATAATTCACAACAATTAATTCTAACACAAAGCCAGAATACTAACCACATCCACACATTCTAGGTCATAGAACGACCTTCGAACATCTTACTCACATAATAACTCAATTAAATTCATTTAATCCACATAATCAAATAAAAATTTAATTCATTAAAAATTCGAAATTCTTGGGCGTTACATTCTTCCCTCCTTATAAGGATTATGTCCCCAGAATCTCGTTACTCTTACATAAATAAATGAGGAAACTTTTCCATCATTTTACTTTCGAGCTCCCACATTGCTTCTTCAGCATCGTGGTTACTCCAAATTACCTTTATTGAAGGTATTACTTTATTTCTCAAGACTTGTTCCTTCCTATCAATAATCTGAATCGGAAGTTCTTTATACGTTAAGTCTTTTTCTACTTGAATAGACTCATACTCTGTTACATGTTTATAGTCTAGTTTATAAGGACGCAACACAGACACATGAAACACATTGTGTATTCTTTCCATTTCTGGAGGTAAGGCTACTTCATAAGCTACCTCTCATATTCTTCTTAAAATCTCAAAAGGTCCTACAAACCTCGGACTTAACTTCCCTTTCTTTCCAAAACGTATCTTCCCTTTCCAAGGCGATACTTTTAGAAAGACATAAGACCCTACTTCAAACTCCCTCTTCTCTCGATGAGGATCTGCATACTTCCGTTATCTATCTTGAGCCGCTACTAATCGAGCTCTTATCAGCTTTACCATGTCTGCCGTTTGTTGTACCATCTGAGGTCCCAACATTCGACGTTCACCTACTTCATCCCAACAAAGTGGTGTTCTACACTTCCTCCCATACAACGCTTCGTAAGGCGGCATGCCTATACTAGCGTGAAAACTATTGTTGTAAGCGAATTCTACCAACGATAGATGTTCGTCCAAACTCCCCTTGAAATTCATAACGCAAGATCTTAACATGTCTTCTAGCGTTTGAATTGCCCATTCGCTTTGCCCATCCGTCTGTGGATGATACACCGTACTCAATCTCAACTGTGTTCCCATTTGCTCTTGCAAACTCCTCCAAAAGTTCGACGTGAATCGTGGATCACGATCGGACACAATCGAAACAGGTACTCCATGTCTTGAAATTATTTCCTTGACATAAAGCTTAGCTAACTGCTCTAAGTTATACCTAACTCCTATTGGTAGAAAATGAGCCAATTTAGTTAACCGATCCACTATTACCCAAATAGGATCGTATCCTTTTCTGGTCGTTGGAAGTCCCACCACAAAGTCCATGGTGATATGCTTCCATTTCCACTCCTAATCTCCAGTGTCAGTATCAATCCACTTTTGTCTTTGGTGTTCAGCCTTAACTTTCTGACAAGTTAAGCACTTACTAACATATTCTGCAATCTCCCTCTTCATGTTCGGCCACCAAAAGTTCTGATAAAGGTCTTGATACATCTTAGTACTACCAGGATGTATCGAGTACCTCGAACTATGGGCCTCGCACATAATCTCTTCTTTCAACTCAGGATTATTTGGAACCCAAATTCTTCCCTCAAAACGAAGTAAACCTTCATTATCGAGGTTATACTTAGTCTTCGTGTCATCCTTCACTATCTTTTTCACACGATCGTATTCTTCAGTACTTGTCTGTACCTCCTTAACCCGTTCCACTATCGTTGGTCGAGTCTTTATTGAGAATAACATCTCTACTGTTTCACTTGGTAACTTAACTTCTAATTCCATCTTGGCCATCTATGTTATTAACTCGTTCTGAGTCGTTAACATTGACAGCTTTTCTCTACCCTTCCGACTTAATGCATCGGCTACTACATTCGCCTTCCCCGGATGATATAAGATATCACAGTCATAATCTTTTATCAATTCTAACCACCTTCTCTGCCTCATGTTCAACTCCTTCTGTGTGAAGATATATTTCAGACTTTTATGGTCCGTATATATCTCACACTTCTCCCCGTATAAATAATGTCTCCATATTTTTAATGCAAACACTACAGCTGCCAGTTCTAGGTCATGAGTAGGGTAAACCTTCTTATAATCCTTTAAATGACGTGACGCATACGCATTGACCTTGCCATGCTGCATAAGCACGCAACCTAGTCCTCTATGCGAAGCATCGCTATAAACTACAAAATTCCCCGTATCATCTGGTAAAGATAATACAGTTGCCTCACTCAACGTCCTTTTTAGTTCTTGAAAACTACGCTCACACTTTTCTGTCCACTCGTACTTCACTGACTTCTTTGTCAGATTTGTCAGCGGAGTAGCTAATTTAGAAAAGTCCTGAATGAACCTTGTATAGCATCCCGCTAACCCCAAAAAACTCCTATCGTCGGTTGGCGTTTTCGGTTGCTCCCACTCATTCACTGCTTCCACCTTCGCTGGATCTACGGAGATGCCATTTTTGTCTATAACATGTACTAGAAACTGTATTCGTTCAAGCCAAAATTCACACTTAGTGAATTTCGCATACAACTTCTCCCTCCGTAGTGTTTCCAACACTATTCTTAGATGTTCAGCATGATCTTCTGGCGTCTTGGAATAGACTAGAATATCATCAATGAACACTACGACGAACTGGTCCAAATACTGTTTGAACACTCTGTTCATCATATCCATGAACGCGGCTGGCGCATTCGTCAACCAAAACGACATAACCAAAAACTCGTAATGCCCATAATGAGTTCTGAACGCCGTCCTAGGTATATCTTCCTTCCTCACTTTCAGTTGATGATACCCCATGGGCAAATCTATTTTAGAAAAATACTTTGCCCCTTTTAACTAATCAAATAGATCATCAATCCTGGGCAACGGGTATTTATTCTTAATCGTTAACTTGTTCAACTCTCGATAGTCGATACAAAGTCGTAACGATCCGTCCTTTTTCTTTACAAACAACACTGGTGCTCCCCACGGTGACACACTTGGTTGAATTTACTTTCTATCTAATAGTTCCTGTAACTGAACCATTAACTCCTTCATCTCAACTTGTGCCATCCTATATGGTGCCTTTGAAACCGGTGACGTACCTGGCAACAAATCAATCACAAACTCTACATCCCTATCCGGCGGAATACCAGGTAACTCCTCCGGAAATACATCTGCGAATTCTTGTACCACCGCTATCTGTTCCAATGATGTTCCCACTCTTTGGATATCCACCACATGACACAGATAACCCTTACACCCCTTCTTCAACATCTTACTAGCTTGTGTCATGGTTAGACAACAAGAACGTCCCGGTGATTTATTTCCATAAAACACCACCCCAGGTTTCTTAGGAAGCCTTAGGTTCACACTCTTTCTATGACAATCTATTGTTGCTTTATGGTTAATTAACCAATCCATACCGAGAATCACATCGAATTCTCTTAACCTTATCGGTAAAAGATCTACCGATAATCTATTACCCCTGATATCTACGAAACAATTCCTATGAATGTGTTCAATGGGAATTATCTCCTCATTTGCTACCTTAACGTCTAAAGGTATTTCTAACTTTTCAGGATTTAATCCCATTTGCTGAGCAAATCCACATGCTATAAAAGAACAAGTAGCACCCGAGTTAAATAACACGTAAGCATTTATTTCGTTGACTGGATTGATACCTACTACTACATCCGTTGATGCAACCGCATCTTGGACTGTCATATTAAACGTTCGGGCTGAGGGTCTACCCACTGATGGTGTTGATCCAGTAATGACTAAATTACCACTACCAGAACCCTTACTACCCTTCGCCCCTTTCTTTGGGCAATTTCTTGCCATGTGGTCTACCGACCCACAAATAAAACATCCCCGGCTTTTCTTAGGATTATGACAGTTGGGAGATATATAACCCTCCTATCCACAAAGCTATAACAACCCTGCCTTCCCTTCAGCAGACTCTGTATGAGTCTTACCGCATGTCTTACATGCCTCCATCCTCCGCTTAGGATCCCCTTATTTTGCCCCAAAGATTCCTGTGGTTAAAATTCTTCCTCTTAGGCATATTGCCACTTCCACCGCAACCTCCTCGCTTTATTTCCTCCCTCTCCCTTACTCTTATTCTTCCTATCTTTGTGGCATTGGATCAACGCCTCGCTACCACCCTCCGCTATTATCGCCTTTTCCAGAATGGTCCCGTAGGAAGCACTCTGAAAAATCGATATCCTACTATAGAGCCAGGGTTTTAGGCCCTGCTCAAACCTACGAGCCTTCCTCTCCTCCGTGTCCACTTGGTGTGAAGCGAACCTTGACAATTCATAGAATTTGGCCGCATATTGGGGAACAGTCATGTCCCCCTGCTTAAGTTCTAAGAACTTAATCTCCATTCTCCCTTGCATGCTAGTAGGGAAATAGTTTTCGAAGAATACCTTCTTAAACTGTTCCCATGTAACAATGCCTTCCACTCAAATTTCCACCGTGAGCCTTCCACCAGTAGTTGACTACTCCCTTCATCATATAGGTCGTAAAAGAGGTCTTTTGCGCCTCAGCTACGTTTGTAATAACAAAAGCCTTCTCTATTTCCTTGACCCATGTCTGGGCCTCTATTGGGTCCGTTATTCCCTTAAATTCGGGTGGACCTACACTTTTAAATTCCTTAAAAGTAGTCGTTCGGGCTACTCTAGGTCCTGCGGGTGTTGTACCCCCAGTTTGGTTAAATGCAACCGTTAATAAATTAACGAACTCTTGCATTGGGTTATTAGGACCCCCTCGTTCTCATTATGCGATTCTGCTTCTTGGTTACGTTGTCTTCTTCTAGGCGGCATTTCTAATTAAATAAATAAATTTCCGTTATTACTTATTTACTTACTTCGTTATTAGTCGTCAAACAATTGGACAATAACTCATACAATCAAAACAAATTAAACATAAAAAACTTCCTTATATTAAAATGCTTCTTTATAGTTCAAAACTATTTACAAGTTGCTTTCCATAGCCCAAAAGCTAGTACATATTCATCCCGCGATTGACTTCTACAAAAATTGAGATTTACAAAAAGATTACCCTTTAATTATACAAAAGAGGGTTTTACGTCACTACACAAAAGTATATACTACTCCTAATACTGCCTAATAGCATTCTCATGCTTCTGGTTTGCCAAAATTGACACAATATCTCGACTTATAGTATGCCGAGTCTGTCCCGACTCAATAGAATAACAAGCTATCTTAAGCTTGAAATCCTCGTGCGCACTGTCATTTATATATGACATTCGTGTTATCTTCTGGTCTTTTTCAACCAGTTTCTTGCGAAGTTCTTTTACCTCGTTCTTATAGTCTTGGGCCTTGTCAGTCATAACCACTTTCTCATCGTGCTCTATCTCATAGTCTGACTCTGCAGACTCTTTCACCCCATAGAGATCATTGATCTCTTCCTTCTGGTGCTGCACCATATTGTGTAGTTGCACGTTACGGTCAAGCACTGAGAGGTATATTACCCTCATAGTCTCAGTAGGTGTAGACTCTAGGGCAGGCATCACTGTATTAATCGATGTTACCTCCATGTCATCCTCCACATCAACCATCATATTCAAATATGATGTTATCCCCATGGTCTCCTCCGAATAATCCTCCTCTGAGTAATATTCCTCAGGCTCTGACTCTTCTAGAATCACTACAGGTATGTCTGCTATAGGCATAGGTACTGTCTACACTTGGTTCACGGACTCCTCGTTGATCATATGTATATCCCTATACATCAAGCTATCAACCGACATCTACAATAACACATAACAAATTGATTAGTACATAATACACAATAATATAAGCACAAATTTAGGGTTACTTTCCATCTTTTAAATCTTTTGGTACTAAGTTTCCTCAATAGGATTAACTCATTTGACTCGAGTTAACTTTCTTCGGACTCTTCCTTTCCTACGAGGTTATTAGCCTAAGGTTCTTCCCCCCTTAAGTTTTATAACCTAGTGCTTTGATACCAACCTGTGACGCCCCCAAATCCGGGTATTTTCCAACCCGATAGATGGTGCTCCACGATACTACAATCCATACAATCATTCCATTGAGATAACAACAAAATGAATGTAATTACTATCTTTGTATTATATTTGTAATAAATCCTTTCCCAGGTTCATAACCGAATACATTCGCTGTTCTTCATAAGTATATTACATACAAATATACTAGTCTATTACAAGACTATTAATTATCCATCTTAGCCTTGCCTTTATCTCTCTTAGAACTCTCCGTTTGTTCGGCTTTAGCTGCAAACATATGGTTCAAACATATGGTTCAAGCAAGAATGAGCATAACATATGGTTCAAGCAAAATGCGTGACTACAAGATCCCTTATATTTTAGTGGTATTTGCATGAAAGTTAAAGGTACTCGGTTATTCGAGTCCTATGCTCATGGCTACGGCGAGTCTATAGATGTTATGGATCTAACATCTATTAACCCAGATCATCATTATACACCATATTTAACATGTTTAATAAAAAAAATCTAACATCTAACAACAGATTTTTGGTCAGATTGTATGGCTAGGGTTTTTACCTTCTTTGAACAATCTTTAATTATGTGCTTCTGATTTGGTTATGGATTTCGTGGGGCTGGTATTTGGGACTGATATGCTACTAGAATTCGTGAGTGTAGAGAGAGAGAGAGAGACTTGGTTGGGTGCTAGATAGTAAATGAGCCACTTCTTTGGACTTCCACTTACTTTAATCTCTCATTTTTTACTCTTGTGGTTAAAATTGGTGTTATGTGGCTTATGTTGGTTGATGAAAGGTTTATGGTAATGGCTCAAGAGATGTGGCACAATTTTGGCCATAACTATATTTACTTTAAATTTTAAGAAAAGGGTAATTTGGTCATTTTCCTTGTTATTTTAAGGGTATTCTTGTCCATGGTACTTGAATCTAGGGTTTAATCACTAGATTTTAAACCTTAAGGTTTTCCAAATAATTTCTAGAGTTTGAAGAATTAAGATTAAAGTTTAATAAAATTTTAATTATAACTTACTAATTAAAATTAGGGTTTTTAATAGAAAATTAGGGTTTAAAAAATACATGTAGTTTTTGATATTATTAGGGTTTCCAAAATTATGAATTAGGGTTTTATAATGAACATAATTATTTACTAAAATAATAATTAGAGTTACCATCTTAGCAATTAGGGTTTCAAATTGGAAATTAGGGTTTCTAATTTACAATTAGGGTTTCTTAGACAATAATTAGGGTTTACCTAATTAGCATAATATAATAATGGTCATAAATCACGTACCACAATTTCCTACCAATCACAAACTCCTATTGAGTTTCAAGTTAGGTTTAACACAAGAAAATTAGGGTTTTCAAATATTGTACCATAATCGACCAATCATCGACAATAGACATACATACAAAGACATATATTTATAAAGACTCGAAAAATCAAAATATAAATATGATATTATTATTCTCATTCCTTGATAAAAATCCAAAATTAAGGTTTGATTCCATATCTCGATTTATTCTTCCATATTTAACCTTAATAATTAAGGTAAAATAATTAACTTAATAATCTGTACTAAAATTCATATAATAAAATAATTATTATAATTATTCTAAAAATCACTTCATATATTATTTAAATAATATATAATTATATTTTCATGGAAAATAATTAACAAAACATTTCTGCTATAAAATTAATTATTATAAGAATATACTTTATAATAATCAATAATTCTAAAATAAAATTATTTGTAAACATTCATGTAATAAATATATTTTTATTTACCACATAAATACATATACACATTATCTTGTATAAATCCTCATCTTTAAAATTAAAAAAAAAAATTATACGCAAAATTTCTGATTTATTTATATAGAAAATATCGGGTTGTTACATTCACCCTCCCTTATAAAGATTCTGTCCCCGGAATCACCGTTTTAAAACCTATACATAGATGGGTACATAACATACATAATTATTGCAAGTAGATCTCGATCATAAATGCTCGAACTAATCTTTAACTATACGCATAAAGCTTGTCTATCTAATTCAACGAAAATTTGATTTCTAAAAGAACTCAAATTCCTCCTTCAAAATTTCTTTATAAATTAATTTACTATAAATAGGAAAATCATGTATAATAAAATAACAGTTGTATAAATAAAACCTGGAGTTCCATTTCTAGCCGCCATCGTATCCTGATAAACCATGTCGTTTCAAGCTACTTCTAGGTCCTCATGGGTGCTCTACCCCAGTTTTGTTAAATGCAACCAAGTAATAAATTAACGAACTCTTCATTGGGTTATTAGGACTTCCCCGTTCTCATTATGCGATTCCGCTTCTTGGTTACGTTGTCTTCTTCTTGGCGGCATTTCTGATTAAATAAATAAATTTCCGTTATTACTTATTTACTTACTTCGTTATTAGTCGTCAAATAATTGGACAATAACTCATATAATCAAAGCAAATTAAACATAAAAAACTTCCTTATATTAAAATGCTTCTTTATAGTTCAAAACTATTTACAAGTTGTTTTCCATAGACCAAAAGCTAGTACATATTCATCCCGCGATTGACTTCTACAAAAATTGGGATTTACAAAAAGACTACCCTTTAATTATACAAAAGAGAGTTTTACGTCACTACACAAAAGTATTTATCATACTACTCCTAATACTGCCTAACAGCATTCTCATGCTTCTGGTTTGCCAAAATTGACACAATATCTCGACTTATAGTATGTCGAGTCTGTCCCGACTCAATAGAATAACAAGCTATCTTAAGCTTGAAATCCTCGTGCGCACTGTCATTTATATATGACATTCGTGCTATCTTCTGGTCTTTTTCAACCAGTTTCTTGTGAGGTTCTATGACCTCCTTCTTATAGTCCTGGGCCTTGTCAGTCATAAACACTTTCTCATCGTGTTTCATCTCATAGTCCGCTCTGCAGACTTTTTTCGCCCCATAGAGATCATTGATCTCTTCCTTCGGTCTTTCGCACTATATTGTGCGCAACAGACGTTACTGATCGGCAATCCAGAGGTACATCATACTTCATAGTCTCGATAGGTGTAGACTCTAGGGCAGGTGTGACGCCCCCAAAATTAGGTATACATCACCCATTCTGAGTCGCCAGATACATGGTACAAAATTCAAATACAACTTCATTTATACAACTGTTGAACTGTCGTATAGAATACTTACCACGCTTAACTATGAGTTTTGATACAAATGTATGTAACTCTCTCATGTGCTCTCACCACAACCTTATAATGGTACTTTACATAAAAGTATAGTCAAAAACTATTTTAGAAATTAAAATATTTGGGAAGTGCTCAAGGAAACCTTCGTACATGGGAGGCCATGCGTCTAGGTTATAATAGATATCATATGGCCACAGAATTATCCTTGGTTGACCCAATAGACCCCAAAGAAAAATGAGAAGATTACTATCATCTTTTTCCCAATGGTGTGTCTTCTCTTGACATATAAATATCTCCGTTGTCTCCAAGTGAAAATTATGTTTCAAATAAACTCCAAGATCATATAGGTAGTGCTCGTAGTTATATTCAGCTAGTGGATGTGCACAACCATGTCTTATGAAAACACGAGGTTGTATGTCATTAGACATCTTATATGATAGTGGCAAAACACCCTTCCAAAGTTGGGTTCACCTCACCCTATTTGATTCACCAAATATAACTACTAAATGTTGTATAGAATACAACACACTTTTCTATACTATTTAGGGATGACCTCCACAGCTAGAGACCACTGTTCTATTCCCCTGTTATCCCCACTCGACCCTAAGACACTCTTACTTAGAACACTCTTATTACCTGAAATGAATTGTGAAGCAGAAAGGGTGAGCACAACTAGCCTAGTAAAGAATATCATGAATAAAGATAATTAAATTATCTATAGCTTTCATCAATAATAAATCAGAGATTTAGAACATATGGTAGTTGATAAAACTTTTCAACCATAGTTGCAACGGAACGAGCAATCCATTAGAAGAGTCAAATAGACCATAAGGTCTATTATCTTCTCTATGTTAAAAGTCCACCAATACTGTTTTATCCATGTAAAACAAATCAAAAGTTCCTGTCCACAATCATATGAATAACTCATAATCATAATTGTGGTTCTAAATTCTTCGCAACTGTGACGCCCAAGATAATTTTCATCACCTATCTTCACCTGAAACATCAAAAATCATAGTCTTTTTCCATAAAATCCATAACTCTTAATCTATACATCCAAAAATCTCCATTTTTGGACACAATCTAGAAAACTCATCAAATTATCATTTCAAATTTTTCCAAAATTTTTTAGGGTCAGAAAAATTATGAAATCGCCTCAAGCGTAAACCCCTTTTAATGAAAATACGATTCGTATGAATACTTAATGATCATTTACAATGCATGCAGTAATCCACATGATGAAGTTATTTCAATGAATAATAAAGAATGGAACCAGTCATGCGTAAATGCACGAATGTGATATTCTAATGTAATAATAAATAATGAAATAACGGAAGAATTCACCGGGCATGCGATAGACCGCACAAACAGGTTATTCCAACAAAATAATAAATAATGGAACTAGGTCACGCGTAAAGCATAGACAGGATGTTCCAACAGAATAATAAAGAATGGAATAATGTAAGAATTTCACCATGTATGCGGTACTTCGCATAAAAAAAAGTTATTCCAACATAATAACAAATAATGGAACGTCCCCACAGAACGCAATTTAATCGGATATTCCGGCGTAATAATAAAGAATGGAATAATGTAAGAATTTCACCAAGTATAGGGTTGCCACAGATACGAGTTATTCCAATGTAATAATAAATAATGGAATAACGAAGTAAGTTCTCTTCATGAATACAAAAGAAATAACACCCCTTACTTTAGTATGAGATTGAATATCGCAGTAGTGTATTAATGTAATATTATTCTTCTTTTCTCTATACTCTATACTTTCTCTCTCTATAGCTTGAATGAATTCGTGAAAAAATAATGAAGAACTAGGCCTCTATTTATAGAAGATTTCTAGCTTAGCACTTGCAATGTGAAAAGGCAAGCTTACTGGACGACTGGTGATGTGAAAAGAAAAGTGGTTTGACGTCTGTAATGTGAAATGACAATTGGTTCGACGCCTGTAATGTGAATCGACAATTGGGTCGACGCCTGTAATGTGAAACGACAATTGGTTCGACGCCTGTAATGTGAAACGACAATTGGTTCGACGCCTGTAATATGAAACGGCAAGTGGTTTGACGTCTGTAAAGATAATTACTATCATAAAGAAGACTCTTAGATGATGACATATGGGCCCCCATAGAATAAACCAAACTTACCACAAACGCCTCATAATAGACTCTTTATATACATCAAGGATTGAATAAATATTACCACAAATCATTTTATTTTTAATCAACACACATTTAATCTTTCAACAATTATTAATCATTAATATTATAACGTGTTGTCTCAATTATTGATTTAATAATATAACATATTATACAGATGATATTGTGACAATAATTGAATCAATAATATAAGAGATATGATGCAGCAATTACTGTAGCAATAATTAAGTATAACTGAGTGACTTCTTACGTAAGCATCAATAATCAATACCGTGTGCTACTATGCAACCACGCGTAATAATGTACCTTTACTACTGAGTAGTTCAACAGTTTTAACGGTAAAACTTTCGCCGTTATTTTCATAAAAATATTTTTGTTGTTTTCTCGATCCGAATGATAATTCCGTCCATGGAGTCCACCAATGATTGTATCAGTCAATTTGGATATTCCCCGACAAAAAGAATATTCCTCGACCAATCGAATATTCTCCGATAAAACGAATATTTTATATCAACTTGCTTACTTTGCAAAAAAAATAAAAATTAATCACATATTACCCTTAACTTTAAACTTTTATCAATTTAACTATTTACCCAAAATAAAAAAAAATTAAATACTTTTATTTCATTAAATTTGGGATCTCACAGCAGGCATCACCGTATTAATCGATGTTACCTCCATGTCATCCTCCACATCAATCATCATATTCTAATATGATGCTATCCCCATGGTCTCCTCTGAATAATCCTCCTCCGAGTAATATTCCTCAGGCTCTGACTCTTCTAGAATCACTACAGTATATGTCTCGCTATAGGCATTGTGTATCTCGCCTCAACTTCTCACGAGACTCCTCAACGATCACATGTATATCCCTATACATCAAGCTATCAACCGACATCTACAATAACACATAACAAATTGATTAGTACATAATACACAATAATATAAGCACAAATCACATTTAATCCATTTAGAGTTACTTTCCATCTTTTAAATCTTTTGGTACTGAGTTTCCTCAATACCTTATTAACTCATTTAACCCGAGTTAACTTTCTTCGGACTCTTCCTTTCCTACAAGGTTATTAGCCTAAGGTTCTTCCCCCATTAAGTTTTATAACCTAGTGCTTTGATACCAACCTGTGACGCCCCCAAATCCGGGTATCTTCCAACCCAACAGATGGTGTTCCACGATACTACAATCCATATAATCATTCCATTGAGATAACAACAAAATGAATGTAATTACTATCTTTGTATTACATTTGTAATAAATCCTTTCCCAGGTTCATAACCGAATACATTCGTTGTTCTTCATAAGTATATTACATACAAATATACTAGTCTATTACAGGACGATTAATTGTCCATCTTAGCCTTGCCTTTATCTCTCTTAGAACTCTCTGTTCGTTCAGCTTTAGCTGCAAACATATGGTTCAAGCAAGAATGAGCATAACTAGCTCAACAAGTCTTAACAACGAATCATATGAATATCACCTCAACAAATACATGTTTTAATTCTATATCTGAACAATTATCTATGAAGCATTATGAAACATTTGACTAATACTTCTCATACAGCAATTCCAAAGCATAAATAATAGCTTAGGAATGATGAACCGGTCAATAGACCATGAACATACTCTTTTCGTTTTCATAGTTGAAAAGGATATCCGGCACTAAGGCCATCCACCCGTCTTTACTTACGAGCACTTCTAGATGATCAGCATATTGTACTCTATGTTGATCAACACTCTTACGTTAAACGTATTTACGTTCAACATTTGGCAACCTCGCGTGCCCATCGAATAATCGATGAAAAATACTTTTGTATGTACATAGACAAACTTACCTTCTCATCCGTACCAAATACTTGGCATAGGATAGCGTTAACAGTTCTATATCAATAGACTTGTAAATAAATCAATCAACTCTTCAATACTTGTCTAACCCGAATAAAACAGGCATCGACTCTTTTATGTTTACCATTCATGCATCGTATAACATGCATCACGTAAAAACTTGACTAACACGAAGGTTAGACAAGTATCAAGAAAGACTTGCCTTCAAGCGTCTTTGAATTTACAATTCAACTATTCTCAGTCTTTACAGGATCTACATGATACATTCATATAGCACACTGTAATTAGTTATCAAACAAACTCACTTTATGGTTCTAACCAACTTCTTTCTCTTCTATGTCTTACTTATTTTAACTTTGTTATTAAAGTCGATTCGACTTTCTATACTTCATTACGTTTCATTAACGTCCTAACTTCCTTAGCCGACATTCAATCATTAATGGTTAATTACCAACGTTGAACGTCGTTCACGGTTCACTCATTACGTATTTATGTTCTTCGTTTAATTTCCATTAAACCTTACCTGTTCTTCTTACATTAACATCTTATAAGTGTTTTAAAGTAAGTCTCATTATGTACTCTAAGTACCTTTAACATCTTACTTTAGGTCTACATTCAAATGGAACTAAACCTAACTTGTCAACTTTTCCCTCGCCGCCAAGTGTGTGGCATCCTTTATGTTTTAGTGGCTATAAATACGAGTTAGCAGTATCTACTTGAAGTCCCAGTATTTCTTGGGTGCCACCATTTTTTGGTTTTGGTATTTTGCTACCCAAAAGTCTCAGGTACACCAGCCATTAAACAGATTTGGTTTCTTAACGAAACTCCGGCTTCCTAATTTGTTCGTTTACATCCGAATTAACCCATTTGAATTCCTACAGTCACAAATTACATCCTTTACGTGTTCAGATAAGAATTTCACCTTTTCAATCCGTTAACTTGGAATTCACCTTTAAGTTCATTTTAAGCGTTAAACTTAACGCTTTCGCTAATTCAATACTCGTTTTCTTCGTTATAAGTCGGAATGCGATGATTCTTTCGCCAACGACTCTTAATTACCTTATCTCACATGTTGACATTGGAAATCGACATTTTCAAGTCACACGGTAACTTTTAACCCTTAATCCGGACGTTATACGTTTTCGACATTTAACGTCTATTTCCGTAAAATTTGCCATAACTTCGTTACTAATGTTCTCTAACCAAATCACATGGAATACTCCATGGACTTCATATCTACATCCTAACCAAATCAAGATGCACACACCTTAGCTACAACGATTTCCAAAACGTTCAATTATAACTAAGTTCACGTTCAAGACTTTTTATGGTTTTAACTCACGTAAACACTTACGATTTCTATTTGGTCATGTCCTATCCATGATTTGGTCATTAATAGGCATTCTTATATCTTCTCAATAAACACTCTCCACTCATCTACGATTCTTCTATGAGAAAGAAATCGAAAAGGATGAAGATTACGATTTATAGGAATTTACCTTTGAAGTAGTTAACGTTCTTCATAAACGTCTATTGGTTTGCTTGGAAGTAGAAGAATTTAGTGTTTCTAGCTCTTTCTCTCTCTCTCAATATATGTTGGTCAATCTTTGTAAAGCACAAAATAATCAACCTTAGCCTTGTATATATAGGCAACCATATGGAGGGCAAAAATGTCCAATTCTCCACCTCCTTACTTATTTACCACTTTGTCACCAAATAAAGTACTTGGTGACCAAGTGATTCACTTGTCTTGCACACTAAGTGGCCGGCCCACCTTGCCCATGGGTTATCCCCATGGGTTTTACCCACCCCTTGACCCGCCGGTTCGACCCACGGTTTATTTCTTTGGATTGGGTTTCACATTAATTAACATTGGGCTTTAAACAATCTAATATTGGACCTTGACTTGGGCTTGTATACTTAATTCATTGGGCTTGTTTATTAATCCAAGTCCAATTGGATTGGATAAAATCCTTAACTCATACTCTAATAATACAACTCGTATTTTACGCTATTACTCACGTATTCTCTTTGTATAATACTCATATAATTATCGTATTATACGTCGTCCTATTCTTCATACCATACTCGTATACATACTAGTATAATACTCATATTCCTTACGTATAATAATCGAAACGACTATACGCATTACATTTCCCTTTCAGAAACCTCTTTCACAAACCCTTAGGTTTTAAGTCCACGGGCGAAAACTTCGTTTGCCATAACGGTAATATTATTGGATATTCCATAATATCGTCATATTCTAACATTACGCGTTTCTCAGAATTTCAAACCCTAGCACCGAACGTCATCAGATGAATAGTGTTTTTACGCAAATAATCTCAGAAAACCTTCGTTCTCGTCTTGATAATTCACAACAATTAACTCTAGCACAAAGCCAGAATACTAACCACATCCACACATTCTAGGTCATATAACGACCTTCGAACATCTTACTCGCATAATAACTCAATTAAATTCATTTAATCCACATAATCAAATAAAAATTTAATTCATTGAAAATTCAAAATTCTTGGGCGTTACAGGTATGCCCTGTTGCATAGCCTGAGCTACCATATTTGCGAAGTTCTGCATCGGGTCTGCTTGTTGTTGTCCCTCAACGTTGTTGACAGATTCTGCTGCCCTTTGATTTGGAGTTCCACGTCTTGGCGGCATTATCTGATTAAATAAAATCATAAATTTAACTTACATTCTAAACCTTATTGCATAAGATGAGTATATCAAACTCGTTTCATTACTCAAACATAGGTTCATATTCATTTAGCGAATATTTTACATAGCATAACACATATTGTTTTAAACGTCAGCTATCCCTTTGTGACCACAAAAGTCGAGATTTACAAACCTTATCATTACAAAAGTTTTAGTATATTATATTACACAGACATACTAAGCACACATATTACATTAAACACGCCTACAACACAGAACTTATACGACCTATTTACTAAGCCTTTTTCCTTAGACAACCTTTCGCCTGATGACCTTCTATCCCATAGATAAAACATGCTCCTGGTTTGTAGTCAAGACAATACAGAGTGGTATGTCCCTCATAACCGCAAAGATAACATATTCTTTTCCCTTTTTTCTTATCGAATTTTCCTAAGTCATGGTCTCCTATCTTTCTTTTCCCCTACTTGCTCGGAGCTGCACACGATGTGTTGTTTATGGCTCCCATCTGATCAATTTGGATTTTAAGCTTATCTTGTTCTTCCATTGTTTCTATTAACGCCTGACGCATTTGACTATTTTAATGCTTGATCAGATTCAACTTTAGTGTCCGAATCACTATCTTTCAGCTCCACCATCTCCGGATCTGGTATTACGTTTTCTAAAATAACCACCTCGTTTGAGTTGTTTTCATCGTGAGCCTCTATTTCAGCTATTGGCATCGATATCAGCTCAGGTGTATGGGTTTGACCCTTCTTCATGTTATAAGTATATAACAAGCCTTTTCCACCAGACATCTACACACATAAATTATCTTGATTAGCATATAGTATATACACACAACAAATAATAATTTTATATAAGTTATCTTTTATTTTGTTTGACGATGAATTTATCCAATTCATCTCTTTTTAAACTCTATATGAGTTATTTATATTTTTAATGTTTCCCTCTGTTCTAAGGTTATAGCCTAAGGTTTATCCCACCTAAGGTTTTTAACCCTAAACTCTGATACCAACCTGTAAAGCACCCCAAATTCGGGTACTTGAAACCCAAACTCGGTGCTTCACGATACCATTTCTATGAGCGGAATAATACTAATAATAATAACAATAATATAAATATCAAACTTAATTTATATAATTATCAGAGTCTAGCTCCCAAGTACGTAACCTTTATTACATTCATTACTTACCATGATAGATAATATATATATATCATTGTCTTAATAGTCTCAAACTATTACATAGAATACCACAAATCTTATTTGGTTAGCTTTCCCTTTCCTTTGTTTCTGCATGAGCTTTCTGGTTCTTCACACTTAACTAAAAATATTTAAATTAAGCAAGGATGAGCATTTGAGTGCCCAGCAAGTAATAGCAATTATATATATATAAGCTGAAAGAATTTAAATGTTTTCTTTGTACTACCCTTCTACAACAAGTCAATAGTTGTGAAGTAATCTGAACCGATAATAATAACTTAACAACCCTCTTTTAAATTTTTGAAACTACGTATTGACTATATAACTAGGGTTAATGTGACATACTATGAACATTGTTTTCATTTTCGAAAAGGTTAAACAGAACTTCCTCTGTAAACCGTCATAACTTACGGGCACGGGGGGTGATCAGCACGTTATGCCCTGCATTGATCAATACTACATGCAAGAACGAGGGTATCGTTCACTCTGTCCACCTTGAGTGCATAAACCGTTTTCCCGTGTTGGGATGTTCATACTTGTCTGGGCTCTAAATCAAAGGTTTTGTCTTGTTCAACAATAATCTATAATTCAACATATATATATATATATATATATATATACGGGTAATTGACAAAGGTGTATCAACATGTGATTAAATACAATAATTATCCAAGTGGGGACACTTGTATAACCATTTATAGAAATTAACGAAAAGAATATATATCTGAATTACCATATACTAACATGTTGATAATCAATGAGCGTATATAATATAGGGTTAATAATATGTACAGTAATAATATAATTCAGAAACATTCTTACTCATTTCCATTACATAAAGGAAATGTAAAGGTAAGATATTTGCCTGATGCGCTGCTTACAGTTCGTAACTTAGTTCTATCTTTTATATCACGACCTATGATTAATCAGATCATTCGTTCGATTAGAACAATATATCTCAACACATAATACTGCTTATTGCAGTCAGCACATAACCTAATCAAATTATTTAAGTCCAGATCAATTTCTGAAACATGTCAGTGTACCGATGACTTTATCGGGTAATTATCGAGTCTAAGACTCTGTCATGTAACTTAATATCAGTCATATTATTTTTAAATGACTTAATATAATTTTAAAACATTTATTATAATTTATCGTTTAATTTTCAAACATCTAATCATTATTAAATGATTTAAATATTAAATAATTCTATTATCATTAATATTTAATTACTATTAAACTATTAATGAAACCATTGCTAAAATATTAAAGTTATTTATAATAACTTAGAATATTTTAAAAGTATTTATATTACCCTTAAATGATTTTAAAACATTTAAAATCATTTTAAATAATTATCATTAATATTAAAATATTAATGTTTTGTTTATCAAAATATTAAAAGTCATTAAGTATAACTTAAAATATTTTTAATTCATTTATATCCTTTTAAAATGATTTTAAATTAATTAAATTATTTTTAAACTACTTATTTAATATAATTATTAAATAACCTTAATATCATTAATAATAATTAATTAATAAAATTTACCCTTAAATATTGAAAGTTATATTTTATAACTTAAAATACTTTTAAATACCTTATTATTATTTAAAATGATTTTTAATATAATAAATTCATTTTAATTAATTTATTTAATTTATTTAATTTATTTATCAAATAACTTAATTATAATTAATATTAATTTATTTATGAATTTCATCACAAAATATTAAAAGTCGTTAAAAATAACTTAAAATATTTTCTTATATCATTATATAATTTTAAATGATTTTTCAAGTAATAAAATCATTTTTAACTAATTTATTTAATATTGTAATTAAATAAATTAAATACCAATAATATTTCAAAAATATTAAATATTTATGAAATATACTTAAAATAAATAAAAACTAATTTTAGAATTTAAAATAATTTTTTTATAATTTATTTTGTATTTTAATAATTAAAACTAATTTTCTATAATTATTTAATAAAAATAATTAATTTCCAAAAATATCTGTTGCTAAAGGGTCCCTATAGCGACGAAACTGTCGCTATAGGTGTTCTTGAACTATTCTTGGCCAAACCCAGAAACCCATGCTATCGCTTAACGAGGTAAATTGGTTTGACGATAATAATAGTAAAAGTGTGATGATTTTGGGCATGCTCTTGGTCAAATCTTGTAGTACTTGTGCAAGACTACACGATCCAGCCACCAACAGGTTCACAACATAACACAAATGCAAGATCTAGGCTAATGAACAAGCTGTCAGAGTTGTTCTTCATTTCTGGGTTACCTAGAAATGAAGAACAGTTCGACAGTTCACTTTTGGGCTTCAATAACTTATGATCCGTGTAATCTTTATGTGATGTAATGAATTCAGTATGTAGCCAGAATGACAAGGAAGGGTTCTATCACAATAGATCACTAAAACAACAACAGATCGAAAGATTCATCTCGGTCAAACCATGTCAAACGACGTATTTCAAGCGTTTCAGGTTACCCGAAAATTTTCCATGATCGTTGGCTGGTTTCGACCAATTCCTATAATCACACAATTTGATGATTAGGATATTCTAAGGCATAAACATGGAGGTCATATACAAGACTACAATCTAGATGCAATAAAAACAACAAAACAAAAATACACTGAAAGACCTAGCTAGTTTAAAATGTTGTCAGGCCGGTTCTGGGTTGTTTCTGGGTTACCCAGAAATGCCCGGTCATGGTCGGTCAACTACTTTTGACCTTGAATATCTTACAATATATTGATGATATGAACTTGATTCAAGTTCCAGCTTAAAGACCCCATGTCAAACTACAGATCAAAAACATAAAATAAGAAAAATCACAAACAGAGAAAGATTTGTGACCACTGACATTCGTTGTCAGACCACAGTTTAAATTTTTTCCAGATTTTGAAGAACATCAAATCTGAGCCTATAGATGTAATGGATCTAACATCTATCAACCCAGATCATCATTATACACCATATTTAACATGTTTAACAAAAAAAATCTAACATCTAACAACAGATTTTTGGTCAGATTGTATGGCTATGGTTTTTACCTTCTTTGATCAATCTTTAATTATGTGCTTCTGATTTGGTTATGGATTTCGTGGGGCTGGTATTTGGGACTGGTATGCTACTAGAATTCATGAGTGTAGAGAGAGAGACTTGGTTGGGTGCTAGATAGTAAATGAGCCACTTCTTTGGACTTCCACTTACTTTAATCTCTCACTTTTTACTCTTGTGGTTAAAATTGGTGTTATGTGGCTTATGTTGGTTGATGAAAGGTGTATGGTAATGGCTCAAGAGATGTGGCACAATTTTTGGCCATAACTATATTTACTTTAAATTTTAAAAGGTAATTTAGTCATTTTCCTTGTTATTTTAAGGGTATTCTTGTCCATGGTACTTGAATCTGGGTTTAATCACTAGATTTTAAACCTTAAGGTTTCCCAAATAATTTCTAGGGTTTGAAGAATTAAGATTAAAGTTTAATAAAATTTTAATTATAACTTACTAATTAAAATTAGGGTTTTTAATAGAAAATTAGGGTTTAAAAAAATACATAGAGTTTCTTGATATTATTAGGGTTTCCAAAATTATGAATTAGGGTTTTCTAATGAACATAATTATTTACTAAAATAATAATTAGTTACCATCTTAGCAATTAGGGTTTTAAATTGGAAATTAGGGTTTCTAATTTACAATTAGGGATTCTTAGACAATAATTAGGGATTACCTAATTAGCATAATATAATAATGGTCATAAATTACGTACCACAATTTCCTACCAATCACAAACTCCAGCTTGAGTTTCAAGTTAGGGTTTAACACAGTAAAATTAGGGTTTTCAAATATTGTACCATAATTGACCAATCATTGACAGTACGTACATACAGTACATATTTATAGCATTGAAAAATCAAAATATAAATATGATATTATTATTCTCATTCCTTGATAAAAATCCAAAATTAGGGTTTGGATTCCATATCTGATTTATTCTTCCATATTTAACCTTAATAATTAAGGTAAAATAATTAACTTAATCATCTCATACTAAAATTCATATAATAAAATAATTATTATAATTATTCTAAAAATCACTTCATATATTATTTAAATAATATATAATTATATTTTCATGGAAAATAATTAACAAAACATTTCTATATAAAATTAATTATTATAAGAATATACTTTATAATAATCAATAATTCTAAAATAAAATTATTTGTAAACATTAATGTAATAAATATATTTGTTTTACCACATAAATACATATACACATTATCTTGTACAAATCCTCATCTTTAAAATAAAAAAAATTATACGCAAAATTTTTGATTTATTTATATAGAAAATATCGGGTTGTTACAGAATCCGAGGTTCGAAGGGACCTGGATTTGGGGGCGTCCCAAATATAACCTCTAGACATCCATTATTATCGAAATAGATGTCGATTTCTACTGACACTAATAATCCCAACACAATAGAAATATCAATTTTATCTTTAATCAACACGAACTTATTCATCATTAATATTATAACTCACAATATTTAACAACCATATCATTCTCAGGAAAGAGGAGGCTTTCCGATAAGGATTTCTCTATATTGGCGCACAATTAGGTGACCAAACCTCTCATTGATAGAACTTTCTAGACATTGTCAATATTGTAAATAATAATATGAATAACTTTGTCGTCTCAATTATTGATTTAATAATATAAGATACTATATCTGAGATGATCTTTGTGACAATAATTGAATCAATAATATGAGAGATATTATCGTGAACTCTCGTAGCAATAATTGAGTATAAGCGAGTGACTTCTCACGTAAGCATCAATAATCAATACCGTGTGCTACTATGCAACCACGCCAGACATCAGATTTTTTTACCGTCGGGTAGTTCAACGGTTTAACAATTAAAACTTTAAATCGTTATTTTTATAAAAGATAATTACGTGCTTTTCTAACTACGAATAATACTTTTCGTTGTTAAGGGTACACCAAAGATTGTGTCATCGCATTTAATATTCCCCTATTAAAACGAATATTCCCCACCAATCGAATATTATATAACCACTTGCTTACTTTGCAAAATTTGTAAATAATACCCACAACTATAAACATTATATCAAATCCACACCATAATATTCAAAAATATATTTCGAGAAAATTAATCTTTATTCATAAAAGTTGGGGTCTTACAGCTGACCAGACAAAGTCAGGCTAAAAGACTATAAATCAAGCGCTGATTGGGAGGTAACCTAGGAATTTTTATATTTATATACTTTACTAGTTTGTTTGGTAGATATGAGTCAATTTGTTATATTTTCTTATTAAGTTCACTTATAATCCAAAGTGTTATTCTAATCCATGTTGTCTCTTTTCATTACAGGTATTGGAGGTTCAGTGGACAGGCAAAAGATTATGGAAAGAGAAGAAAATGCACAGAAATCAAGGAAAATTTTTCAGAACAAAGCATGCCCACCTCTAACAAAGCTTTCACGGTAAAAATCTCCCGCCTGACAAGCGAACTTAGCGAATCCTACGTTGATTAACGAAAAATCCCAATCTCATTCGAACAAAGCCATTCCCTCTTCATCCTAACTTCAATTACCAATGTCCTACCATCGAATTTAGTCCTAGAAACTCGTTAAGCTTAGCTCCACCCACTCTCATCCATTCTCTTGACATTCGTTATTCTCCACCTAATTCATTAAGTTCTACACCCCACATGCATTCACACTTTCACACATCCTTTCTCGGTTAAACTCAAATACCCCCAAATTACCTTGTTCTCTACAAGCTCTCACTCCTATTCTCTTATCGGATAAAACCACACACATACAACATGCTCACATTCAAGAAGTAGTTGTCCAAGTAATTGGACGGATTTATCAAATTGGGTCAATGGCAAGAATTTTTCCATCAACTTCACGACTTGCATGGATTTGTCATATACTCTAGATCAATTTGAACGAACCTTAGCCATTGACGATTTATCCACCACCAGTCATCAATGATTCGGAGGTCGCGCACGATGCTTAATAAATTAGGGAAGTCCTTAACTCTTCAATTCTTTTTATTTAAACAATGAGGACATTGTTCGTTTTGAGTTTGGGTGGGATCATATTGTATTACATAATTGTTTAGTTCACATACATTGCATTGATTAGTATGTTTATTTTTGCATATTGTAGGCATGTTTCATTTAAAAAAAATTACAAAAAAATTGCATTTTCTTTTGTATTGAGTGTTTGTTTGCATATAAGAATGTTTGCATGAATCTAGGTAATGGATTGGTTTGAATTTAGCTCGGCCTATGATAAGATTTGTTTTGTTTGTTAACTTGAACAGTGTTAATAATTGATGATGAGTTATAATTTTAATCATGATGATAATCTAAGCCTGTCTGAAACTTATGTAATCGGTTAGCACTTAAAGTTTAACTGTTTCAATCCACTTGGTTCAAGGGTTTCATAATTTTGTTTCTGGGGGAAAATCTTGGTTAAAATTTAAGGAAATTAGTGAACTGGCAGTAAAGGTTAGAATGAAGTAAAAGCTTGAGTTTGGGAGAATCTATGGGGTATATATATTACAAAAAATAATGATGAAAAGAAAAAAATAAATAATATTAAATCCAAAAGAAAAAAAATGAATAAACACTGTGGTATGCTTGTCTAGTTTTGTGGCATTTGTTACTTGAGTAAGTAAGCCCGAGGGGATTGTCTTTACACCTAGCGCCCTAAGGTCTTAATGGCTTGGGAGTCGTTGGTCGAAAGCTCGTTAAGGTAGTATTGAAAAGCCTAAGGGAATAAGACATTGCATAGCCATAAGAAGAATAAAAAAATAAATAAAACACGAGAAAGAGCAAAAATGCCCTCGTGATTGTATGCACACAAGCATCATGTTTGATGATAAAGCATATACTTTGAAACAATCTTATTCATTTATTAATAAAAAGTATTAATTTATTAAAGGCTTTTAATTATCTACATGATGCTGTTTTATAATATGTGATAAACCCATAGTTTTAAGCAATACTTTTAGAATAATGATGATGATCATTCTAATGAGATCTAAATTCTTAGAAAGCTTAAAACTAAAATAGTTCCCAATCGTTGGATTACTAAATTGGGGATTAGTGAATCCGGATAGATTGGTACATACGTTGCTTTCTCATTGGATGAGGATGATTGATCTCATGATCATTTGTGTGGAGACACTAAAGCAAGTATGTAGGTGCTTATTAGAGAATAAGTTCACTGAACGTGGCTCGCTAAGGAATACCTAATGGAGTTTTACTTGTCATCAATAGGAATTCTCAGTGATAGTAGTAGTACAAGTGATCCTTGGACTTGAGATCATCATAGTATCTTGTGTATGATGAGTTATACTTTGACTTATTCCTTAAGACCCTTAAGGTATATCAAAGGGTATGCTTGGGTATAATAAGTTATGCGTGGAGATAATGTATGATCAATAAAGAATCTACCACTTCTAATAAAAGAAGAGAAATGTCCTATGTGATTCGATAAATGACAACCCAGTAGTCCTTGGCTAAAGGCGAATGAAATTAGAAAGGAGTTTCTAATTTGTATTATTTGAGTTGTGCATTTAAGGATCGAAATACATATAATTAAATAAAATAAGACTTGACAAAGTAATTCCATGTCTTATATTTAATTGGGACATCAGATGGTGGAAGGATTGAATTGTGCACGGTAACTATTTACTCAAAGGTTCTTTAATGATTAATGTTGAAATCTATATTATCTCGAAATTCGTTGATCGCTAGGAGGCTTATCCTATTGTAGAATAAATTTTATTTATTTAAATAAATTAATTGTTTAATTTATTTATTTAAATAAGATTAGAATTGTTCTAATTGATTTATTCACAACCTGGTTTAATATGGAGAACCTAAAGGGTCACACCATAAAAGGAAGAATAATTATTTAAGAGTTAATGGCATAATCGTAATAATATGTTATGTATATTTAATTTAATCTATGGTGATAGAATAAATTAAATAGCTTAATATTTATTATTTAATATTTTAGAAATATTAAATATAAATTAATAAGAGGAGTCTTATTAATATTATTACAATTATTATTATTTTAATTTCTAAAGAGTTTAGGAATTAATTTAATATAAGTACTCTCATTTATTCCTAATAGGATTAGGATGGAAAATTAGTTAAAGGAGTTTAATTAATTATCCCTAATAAGATTAGGGAGCCCATTTAATTAAAAGAGTTTAATTAAATAATACATTATTTTATTAAATAAGGTTACATATATCTTTATAAGAGGAGTCTTATATCAGATATCAAGAGTACGTAATAATTCCAATAGTTGGGAGAGTACGTTCTTTTCTATAGAGATAGAAAACTAGGGTTTGAGCCAAACCACCCATCTTCTTAAATCCTTCTTCTTCCTTGGTGGATCACCTCTAGAGGCCAAACACTTGGGTGGCTAACGTTGATCGAAAGGAAGGAACCAAACCCGGTGGATTCAAGTTGAGCGAAAAGATTTGGAGGTGAACTTGTACTGAGGAAGCTCGATCTTCAAGGGTATGATTTTATTCTTTATCTTTTCGTTTAATTAATAATTGTGCATAAAGGGTGATCCGGGTATATGGTTTGTAAAATTTTAAACTACGATTTTTACATCGCTTAAAACTTTTTTTGCAATTTGATTGCGTTCTTGAATATTACAAAACCTAACGATGGCATCGAGCCAAATCTTTATGCGAATTATTAATTGTTTTAATTTAATATCTATATTGATATGTGTTTAGAACAATTTAATTGGGCATAATTTTATTGTATAAAATTTGATTAAAATAAAATAGTTTATTTTATTCAAAATTAGATAAATTAAAATAAAATAGTTTTATTTTGATTTAAATTTGGATTAAAATAAAGGAGTTTATTTTGATTCAAAATTAGATTTTATACTAACTAAATTTGTCCATTAAATGATATCAATATATATATTGAATGTTTATTATTCATGAGATGAATGTTATTTATTGATGCATATGGTGATGTGTATGATAATAAATGGGATTGATTATGGACTATTGACCAATATGATTGGATTTTATTTTAGTTAGATGCATGAATGTATGAGTTTTATTAAATGGGGTTACTGCATGATTCGCTTCTAATAATTTTTTCTTAATGTAAATTCTAACTCCTCTTATGTACTTCCCCTCGATCACGATCAAGGTTTCTATTTATTTTAAATAGTTTTGTAATAGGAATAGTTAGAATTAATTTTGAAGAATTGGAGATCAAGGAGCAAGGAGCGCTTGAAGACCCGTTTGTAATGGAGCCCGGGTTTAAATGTAATAGTTATATTTAAATATTATTTCTTGCACCCTAGGGTTTGACCTTTTGGTTCACTTGGTGGCTCTAGTGAACCAAACTAGAATAAAAGTCCATAATCAATCCAGGTAGAATATAGTATTCTATATGTGCATGCTTATACTATATATATTATATATTATGCAAACATGCTTCGCATGTTTATTAATATGTCGCGTATTTTATATATATATATGTGTATGCTTGCTTAAACAAAAATGAGACAAATTAATAACAAACCCTCAATTTTTTTATATTAAGTCCTAAGCGTTCAAAGATATTTGGAATATCGAACGTCAGCCTTCTAGCATGATAAAATTAATAGAGTATTAAATATTTAATATGAGTTTGTTGTGTCACCACAAGGCAATATTAAGTATTTAAGATGTTAATTTATCACATTTGATGCTTATAAAGAAAATTGAACAATATTGTTTTGTTGTGTCACCACAAGGATGATATTTTTCTTTTTTGAATATATGGAGTGCTAGGTCGGACTTAACTTGGATAATTTTGATTCGGATGTGCCACCATTTGATCAAAATAATCTAAGAGGCAAAAGAAAAGGAGTTGCATAGTTGATGTAATTGACAAAAGTTGTCTACCTATTTATTTATATATAGTTTGTTGTGTCACCACAAGGCTATATACATTTGAAATGGGATCCTTATTCTCACTAGCAGATCTTTAATTAGATTTTGCCGAACTATATAAGTGAGGGTAATATAGTTTGAAGAAAATATTGGGAGATACAAATTTAAAACAAGACCTAATTTATTTTGGTAATTAATAAAGAATGTATGTTAAAATGTTGTTAAATACAAATTCATTTACAAAATTTTACAATGTCTTAATTACTATCACTGCGAAACATATTAGATGTTATTTAACTGGACCGTATTAAATGGATTGGTTAAGGAATTGAGAATAGTTCTCATGGCTGAAAAGTTATCTTATGTCCTTAATACGTCTATCCCTGCAATGGTTGCAAACAACGCCTCTGAGGAAGAGATTGCTACTTTTAGAAAGTGGCAAGATGATGCACAATTGGCTCAATGCATCATGCTCGCATCCATGAGTAACGAGCTTCAAGCGTCGAGATGAAACTATGGATGCTCCTACTATATTCCTGCACATCAAGTAGTTGATGGTGAGGAAAGTGGGACCGATAGATATCGAGATATCTAAGGAGCTCTTCCGATCTAGAATGGCCAATGGCACTATAAAATGCACAAAAAAGTTCTTAAAATAATCAATTTGATTGATCAATTAAGACAATTGGTTTTGTCATGGATGGAAAGTTGAGCCAAGATTTGATCTTGCACTCACTCCCTACTCCTTTCACAATTGTTGTGAATTTTTCATATGAACAAGCTGATATCGACCTCATTGATTTGCTTAACATGTTGAAAATGTTGAGAGTCACTTTCCAACCAAGAAAGACCATGTCTTCTTTGGTAGGGGCCAAAGGATCTTACGAAAAGAAGAACAATTCAAAGAAGGTAAATAGAAAGGCATAAACAAAAGATAATATGAACAAAATCGATACGGATAGCAAAGGAGCTTGCTTCCACTGCAATAAGCCTGGACATTGGAAAGAAACTGCGAGAAGCATCTTGCAGAGCTAACCAAAAGAAGCTTAGTGAAGTTTCAGTTACAAATACAATTTTGTTCATAATTTAAAATAAATTTTTCTTTAAATCAAGGTTCTACTTGGGTATTGGATACCGACTTTGGTTATCATAAATATAGATTTATGAAGGGACCAAGCAGAAGTAGAAAGCTAAACAAATATAAGTAAACCTACGTGCGGAAATGTAGCAAAGGTTGCCATATTATCCATAGAAACTTATAGTTTAGCACTGCCTACGGGAAAATCTATTAAGTAATTAAGTTGTTATTGTATTCCAATTCTTGTTAAAAATATTATTTCCATTTTATTGTTGGACAATGAAATCTTTGGTATTATAATTAAGAACAATTGTTGTTCTATTTATAATAATAATTTGTATAGAATGGAATATTACTTAATAAATTTTGTATACTTGACCTACATGAAAATAATTTTGCATATTGAACAAATTAGTATAAGAAAAGGAGATGATCATTCAAAGAGTTGAATGTGTGTATTTTTTTGAAATACAAGTATGAATTATTTGAAAGGTTCAAAGAATTGAAGTGAAACAAATTGACAAAGTATTAAGATTCTTTGATTAGATCAAGGAATAAATACTTGTGCAATAAGTTTCTAGATCATCTCAAATGGTTTTTCTCATAATGGACACCTCATGATACATAATAATTGATTGATGTATTTGAAAGGAAAATCGTACCTTGTTGGACATGGTGCGGTCCATAATGATTTTACCGACATTCCGAAGATTCTTCTGAGGTCATGTCCTAGAAATGGTCAGTATATCTACTTTTAAAAGGTAACCTCAAAATCCATTTCCAAGACTCCATAAAAGTTATGGATGGGGAGGATTCCTAATCTTAAGTATGTTAAGATAAGGGGTTGTCCAACTTATGTGAAAAGGTTTCAAAGGATAAGCTTGGGACAAAATTTGACATGTCTGATTTGTGGGACGTCCTAAAGTAAATTTAGGGCATATGTTCTATAATCCTACATAGCAAAAGGTGTTTATTGCAAAACACCATGCCTTCTGAGATAAAGGTGTTTATCATTGAAGGGGCTAGTGGGAGAATAATAGATCTTGAAGAGTTCAAGAACCACAAAACACTATAAGTCAAATAAGAGGAACTTTTAGATAGACCTATTGTACCACAACCTAATCGTAAATGCGAATAGTACCAAGATACACTGGAGGTATGGATTCATCATAGATGATGATGATGAGGTACACATCATAGAAGATGATGATCCGCCACCCGATGATGAGGTAAGTGTTGTGAACACTTTCAGAGAAATGGATTGAAGCAAGTTTCTCAAATATGGAACATTCGTTTTGGTGAGGCAATCAAAAGAGTTTGATTTTATCAAAATAAGAATGAACCTAGTGTGTACAAAAGGGTCAGTGGGAGCATCATGACATTCCTAGTACTATATGTTGATATACTACGGATAAGGAATGACATACCAATGCTACAATCAGTAAAGATAAAGTTGTCTGATAAGAAAAAAGTCACCATGGGGTAGTCTCTCTCTCTAGAGTTTACTCTCCTTCTCTCTAGGATTTTAGCCCGGCTTTGTTCCCCCCCCTTCCTACGTTTTCTTTCTTTCCTTTTTTTAGTCTCCTTCCATCCTCACCTACCTTCTCCATCCCCACCAAACTTTTCGTTTACCCATTCTAGCTTACGGTTTCTTCCTTCTCCTTCTCCACCTCCCTATCCCTCCCTTCCTGCCTCCTCTTCTCTAACATCCAGACTTAATCTTCCCCCCCTCTCCCCAGCTCAATCTCTTGCCTCTCCCTCGTTTCCGTACTTTGGTGTCATGGTCGATCATTCTCATCTCTCACTGAAACTCGGAGAGTAGTCCTTCTCGGGATTCTTGGCAGAGAGTTTGGTGTCTCCATTCCAAACTCTCTTTTAGACTCTGTTGCCTTGGAGGAATCTGAGCCTATTCCCTCGAATGTTTTTATCGATTCGATGAATCTATTGCCTTTCTTTGCTCAAATTGGAGGAGACCCTTGGTCTCGCGCCACTTCCTCGGCAGACCCAAGATATCTTTAAAGCGATTCATTACTTCACTAAGAATGACCGTGAAGAAGCACTTCTTGAAAAGAAGGAAGAATGCTGGCGATGGACTATATTTACGCCTGGGACTTCCTCTCGAAGATGTTAACAACCTCTCTTCTATTGGGATATCTGCTGCGTTAGCTAATGCTCGTAAGGTGTTCGATTCTTGTCCTGCTGTGCTAGCAAATGCTTGCAAGGACTATATTACTGTCTCTGGGAGTCCTCTGGCTCCTGATTCAGTCCCCCCTCCCTTGAATGCCCAGGCTAATGTTACTGGCTTGCCTATTCCCCTAAGTCCCGGAGTTCTGAGTTGCAAATTCGAGTTAATGAGATGAACTTGGGGTTGAGCTTCTTTCCCCTTGCCAAGTGAAGGGGTGTTACGATTAACCCCCACCATGAAATCCTTGACTTGGCCTTAATAAATGGTCTTCTAGCCTTGTTGGTCAATTTATCCACTCGAAGCTCCCGTTCAAGTTGGTTGAATCTTCTGCTAAAAAATTATGGGGGCACCTTGGATTGACAAAAGTCTATCTTCATGATAAGGGGTACTTCTTATTCAAATTTGATTCGGTGATAGAAAGAGACAATGTCTTAGCCTCGGGTCCATGGTACATAGCTTCCAAGCTTCTTTGCTTACAGCCGTGGCAGGAAGGGGCTAATTTCAGTATAACTGATTGTAGCAAAGTTCCGATATGGGTAAAGTTCAGTAATATCCCCCTCTCTTACTGGACAAAGGAAGGTCTAAGTTACACAGCAGAAGTGCGGTTGGTGGTAGTTATTTGCAAACAACATGACTTCTAAGTTGGAACCTATGAGCTTTGCTCGAATATGTATTGAGATTGATGCTTTGTCTTCATTTCCTACCTCCATCAATCTTTGTTATATTTGTGACGGGATTGCTCGGGTTGAAGAAACCGTAGCCGTGAAAGTGGAGTATTGGAGCAGGCCCCCCTCCTGTTTTAAATGTAACTGTTTCGGACATGTTTTAAATGATTCTACCATCAAAATAGCTAACAACAAATTTTCCAACAGAAGCATGTAAAACATGTTTTAAATAACTCATGAAAACTCTAGATGCATCAATTAATCTAACAGAAATAACCTCACAAATATATTGAATAATGAATAATGATAATGGCAAGGATACCAAATGATAGACTCCACGGCACGCTTGCGTGAGGTGGTCGTCGCCCCGATCGTTTCTAGCACAGTTGTTGGGTGAATTGCTTGCAACACCTTAACCCCTCGCCTATATGTAGAGCGGTAATTTTGGTACAATTGCTCGCGTTTTTAATTCTGCGTTGAATGGACACCAACGACACCTTGACCCTCGCTTATATTGAAGCGGTTATCTCGGTACAATCGACGATTGATGCGGTGAAAGACGCCACACACAAACTATGAATTGTTGTATGATAAGTCAAATTGAATCTCAAAGAAATAACTAAGAAAATACTTAGGAATTCTTGAAAGAACCAAAAGTAGAGAATAACCTCACAAATATATTGAATAATGAATAATGATAATGTGTTTGATTACATAACTTGGACCTCTATTTATACTACCCAAAACAATCCAAAGAAATAATTAACAAAATACCTTCTTCAACCCAAAAGTAGAGAATAACCTCACAAAAATATATTGAATAATGAATAATGATAATGTGTTTGATTACATAACTTGGACCTCTATTTATACTACCCAAAACAATCCAAATCCTAATATCTTGTTTGAATCCACGGACACCAACGACACTTGCGTGAGGTAGTCGTCACGACCCTCGCTTATATTGCTTGCAGCACCTTAAATCTCATATGACAATCGACAATTTATCGATTCTGCGTTGAAGACGCCACACACAACTATGAATTGTCAGTTGTAATCTCAGATAAGTCAAATTGAATCTCAAAGAAATAACTAAGAAAAATACTTGAGAAATTCTTCAAAATACTTAACCAAAAGTAGAGAATAATAACCTCACAAATATATCAATAATGAATAATGATAATGTGTTTGATTACATTAACTTGGACCTCTATTTATACTACTCAAAACAATCCAAATCCTAATAACAATAGGAACAAATTATTCTAATCCTAATAGGAATTACAAACCATAACCCTAATTTCTAAGTAGAAATCAATTTGAAAAGAAATTCCTATTTCTATAAAAACAATAGAAACCTTATTTAGAATGTAAATCTAAACCGAAAGAAATCCTAATTATAATAGAATTTGATAAGTATCTCGAAAAATAAATCCTAAAATTAGGCTAATAGAATATGCCTAATATTTTAGGAAACAAAATCTTTTTCCTAAAATCCCAAAATCCTTGCCACGTTAGATCTTTTCACATGAAACTTGCTTCTTTCCTTTGCATGTAATCCGATTATGTAAAGTTATAAAGACCCACATAATACTAGCTACATGTGAATAACTTCATTGATCGTGATTGTATCATTCCTCCTCTTCAAAAGGATTTGTCCTCAACCGCCCATCGCCTTCTCAAAAATGATTCAACCACAAAATTGTTCCTACATAAAAACAAACTAAGTTAGTAGCATCAAACCAATCATAATGCCAAAACTCAACTCGCAAATGACATATATAAGCAACAAAAACTCCAACTCCCGCTAAGAACATAACAATGCCCGACTTCTCTCCCGAATTGACAATTTGTAGACCAGTTAATCCCAGAACACTAATTATATATATAAACTAATCTACTATCTACTAAAATAATCATGAATGCAAAGTAAGAAAGAATATGAAAAGTCTTATATCCTCCTGGATCAAAAATCGTCACGCAAAACTCTTCATGTGGTAGATTCTCCCAGTGACGAATTCCTGGATCAAAATTCAATATAATGATCTCAATCCTTCGCAGAAACACATTCATTAACGCACTGGATCAAATATCAATACTTGAAATTTGTCATATTTCTCACGCAAAACTCTCTTTAATTCTCGGATTAAACACAAAATGTAACAAATCAATAAGTTCCTTTTGTCTAATCACAAAGAAATTAAATAAACCAAAATCATATGCATAGTCTACTAAAACAATATTCAAAACACTTCCCTCAGAGATGTCTTATGCATTGAATCTGGATGAACTGCAGGATCCATGCTTCCTCGATGAATATGATCCTATCACTTAATCAAGCAAAACACAACCAACCTCCCTCATTCCATCGACATTAATACAATAAAGAACAAATAATGTTATCAATGGAGTAAAAGGTCACAATCATAAGTTGAAAATTCAATAAAGATATCGACGATGATCACAAACAAACTCTACACATGCTAAAGAATTTCCCAAAATGTTGACAAAAATCTAATATCATCAAAAGAGAGAATAACAAATTTTCCCATGAAAAATGCAAAATATAATTCAACAATTCCATGGAAGTATGCAATGCCTTAGCTAATCCAAGTGAACTAACTACACATGCAAATAACTCATCTCTCAAACCATCTTGATGATAAACATTTCTTGAATCAGAACCATATGATAACAAATCATGCAATGAAGATTGCTCCAACGAAACAACATGATTACTACCATTGTTAACTAACGATAATTCATGTAAAGATCGACTAGCATGAAACCCTAAGTCAATATCTAGACAACAAAATCTAGAATTAATTTCATGCAAGTAAACACATCGAAAACGAGAATATATATCATGATCATAAACTAACTCAACATAAATCAAATATCCTCCATAGTTTATGATAAAAATGATTCTACCATCAAAATAGCTAACAACAAATTTTCCAACAGAAGCATGTAAAACATGTTTTAAATAACTCATAAAAACTCTAGATGCATCAATTAATCTAATGTAAATAACTAACCACCTATATAACTCACATGCTAAAACAATTTTCCATTTATCACAATCTCTCGTATAAAATTGATTAGGCATTATCATCATCACGACCATTATCACATGTAGATAAAACATAAGTACTATGCAATTTATCAAGCATATTATCCAAACAAGAAAAGAATAACGATACTTGTTTACCAATTCAAAATCGATTTAACAAACTCGTTGTCCCATCCTCCTTAGATACTATGATCTCATAATCAACACATGAACTCATGTCTTCTTCTCACGATACCCACTTTCACCAACTCTCCAACCCGCCTTGTAACTCCGCTGCTTCCTGAATACTATCACCGACGGCAGACGGGAATGATAGTACGGGTATTTCATCAACAACTGCATAAGAGACAAAACAAAACTAGACAAAGAAGAATCATTAGTGTTAGTATTCAAAAGCGCCCGCTCAGCATTTAATGTACAAATATCGGCTTTTCAAAATATAACTCACTTTTCAACTCACTCTCTTTTTCATAGTCACATATTTCTTCTCTCTCTTTATGCTCACCTCTCGCTTTGTTTTTCTCTCGCTTGTTTTCAAGGTCACTCTTTTCATTCTCTTTTTTCTCAATCTCTTTTCTTTTCATTCTCACTCTTTTAATTTTTCTTTTAACATTATCAATCTTTCTGAACAATTCCTTTTTGTTGATCTTTTCCACATGTATTTCCTTTTACAACTCATCTTCTTGATTACTTTCTTTCTGGATGTTCACCATCTTGCTTTAGATCATGGATTTTATCTTGAACACTCGAACCCAATAACTCTCCTTGACCGCATATTCTATAATTTTTTCCACCTCCTTAAAGCTCTCATCGATGTCTTCTTTAGTTCTTGGATGCCTTAAGAGTGTCTTGGGGTTGTCTCCAATGTGAATCCTCTTTGTTTCCATGTCCGCGAACCTCATATCATCTTCTAATGTAGATCTCCTCAAGGTTGCTCTACATATTTTTTCGAGATGTATACTCATCCTCTTATCACACTCAGATCGGAGCAAACCGCTTTCTCATCATTGCTTTTAATTTCGCCCATGTCTCGAATCTGACGCTCCCCATGTTTTTGTTTGCTAAGTTGCCACCATATAATTGTATGATCGGAGAACTCTTGAATCGCCTGTCTGACCTTCCTCCTCTCGTGAGTAATCATGATACCAAATTCTCGCCCATTTTTCTCTCCATCTCGATATGCCTCAGATCAATATTGCCTTGGAAAGTATTCCTTCGAGACCCATAAGAACTTTCTTTCATAATTGTAGCCATACATGTTTGTCAGAAACAAAGGTTAGTAGATAAAAATTTTCCTCACACACTCCTTTACGTGTTTCGCTTCAAATAATGATGAATCACTCGTATCGCTTCAAATTTGGCTTTTACCTCTAATAATCTTACACTCTTGCCTTTTACCTCTAATATTCTCTCTAATAGGTTCTTCTTGAATTCCCTAGCAAAATTCTTGATTTTACTAATCAATTCAAAATTACTTATCATGAAACAAATATATGATGGTGTAACTATCGTATACCACAAAATCACCGATCGATTGCCTTTTAGACTCTCTCAGATGCTTCTGACTCGTAAATTGTAGCTCTGCTTCGTAATCGATGATGATGGAACCAGTATGAACTCTTGGTTGAATTTGATGATTTGATGGTGTGCTACAAATTGGGTAAAGCACAATAGAATATGAATTTTTTTTTTTCCTTTTTTTTTTTTTTTTTTTTTTTTTTTTTTTTTTTTTTTTTTTTTTTTGCAATATATATTTCGACAAAAAATTAAAGATAAGTAACTTGCTAGAAAGGCTTAGCTCGATACCAAATGATAGACTCCACTAAGACGCTTATGGAGGTGGTCGTCACCTCGATCGCTTTCTAAGACAAATTGTTGGGTGAATTGCTTGCAACACCTTAACCCCTCGCCTATATGTAGACGCATAATTTTGGTACAATTGCTCGCGTTCGAATTTCAAGGTTGAATGGACACCAACGACACCTTGACCCCTCGCTTATATTGAAGCTGTAATCTCTGCACAATCGATTTATTGATGCGGTAGAAGACGCCACACACAACTATGAATTGTCAGATGATAAGTCAAATTGAATCTCAAAGAAATAACTAAGAAAAATACTTAGAATTCTTCAAAGAACCAAAAGTAGAGAATAACCTCACAAATATATTGAATAATGAATAATGATAATGTGTTTGATTACATAACTTGGACCTCTATTTATACTACCCAAAACAATCCAAATCCTAATAACAATAGGAACAAATTATTCTAATCCTAATAGGAATTACAAACCATAACCCTAATTTCTAAGTAGAAATCAATTTGGAAAAGAAATTCTATTTCTATAAAACAATAGAAACCTTATTTAGAATGTAAATCTAAACCGGAAAGAAATCCTAATTATAATAGAATTTGATAAGTATCTCGAAAATAAATCCTAAAAAATTAGGCTAATAGAATATGCCTAATATTTTAGGAAACAAAATCTTTTTCCTAAAATCCCAAAATCCTTGCCACGTTAGATCTTTTCACCGCTGAAAACTTGCTTTTTCCTTTGCATGTAATCTGATTATGTAAAGTTATAAAGACCCACATAATACTAGCTATCACAAATGTGAATAACAATTTAACAATGGATTTGGGTGGGTGATCCTAAAATTCCAAATTTTTTGCCAATGTTATCAAGAGTAATTGGAACCACAACAAAATTCTCTCTATTTTTAATAGCTCGTGTTTCTTATTGAGGATCACCGTATTATTAAAGAAAGTGGCGGTGGACTATTTTCGGGATCTCCCGGGATCCTCTCCTCCTACTTACCACCCGGGTCGTGATCTTCGAAAACTTTGTTACAAAGCGGATTACTCCTCGCCAGTTTGCTAGCTTAACTACTCCAATTCTTGATTACGAAATTCTTGCAGGTCCTTCAATCCATGAAAAGAATAAAAGTCCGGGTCCCGACGGTTTTAATGTTAATTTCTTTCTCCATTCTTTGGGACATTATAGGCCATGATTTCACTTCATTGTCATCCACTCTTTCTTCATCTCCTGCACCTTCCATGTGGAGTTAATGCAACAACTATTGCCTTGATTCCAAGACGGATAATCCATCCAATATGTCGGATTTTAGACCTATTTCTTGCTTATGACACAATCTACAAATGTATAGCGAAGATCCTTGCCAATAGGCTCAAATCATTCTCCCTTCCTTATTGACCATGCTCAGTCGCCTTCATCTCGGGGAGAAGCATTAGTGACAATATCCTCCTTGCATGTGAGCTTTTCGGGAACTACCACAGACTTTTTTCGGTCCCGCCCGGTGTGCTCTTAAAATTGATATTCTGGAAAGCCTTGACACCGCTTTAATCGGAGGTTTCTCTTGGATTTGTTGGGCCTTCTTAAATTCCCCCTATTTTCATTGGGTTGGATTAAAGAGTGCATCACTACGACTATGTTTTCTATCAAAGTCAATGGAGGTCTGTTTGGCTACTTTAAAGGAGCGAGGGTCTTAGGCAAGGGATCCCCTCATCTCCTTACTTATTCGTTTCTAGCTATGGAAGCCTTCTCCATGATTCTTCACAAGGAAACTCGTCATTAATTTCAAGTTTCATTGGAAAATGAATCGTGCAACATATCCCACGTATGCTTTATTGATGATATTCTCATATTCGCCACGGCGATTTGGCCTCTGTTTCCATTATTCACTCGTGCATTCAATCCTTCTCTATGTTTTCGACCTAATTCCTAATGCTCGTAAAAAGTCTGTGTTTCCTTGCCAATGTCCCAAATGATGTTAAGGTAAGTATTAACTTGTTGTTGGGTATTCCTTTTGGAGTATTACCAATTAGATTTCTCGGGGTCCCTCTTATCTCCTCTAAACTCTCCCATTCCGACTGCCAACCCTTGATTCATAGAATTATTGCCAGAGTTTCCTCTTGGACCTCCCGCTTCCTCTCTTATTCTGGTAGAGTTCAGCTGATTAAATCAGTGCTCTTTGCAATCCAATCCTTCTAGGCCTCCCATTTTATTCTTCCTAATTCAGTTCTAAGAGCCATTCAATCTATCATGTGTAGATTCCTTTGGAAGGGCCTTCTCTCCTTCGGCATGGTACAAAAGTCTCTTGGAAGGATTTGTCCTTCCCTTTGTGAATGTGGTCTTGCAATTAAGAACCTTCTTGATTGGAACTTCATTATCATTATTCTCCAACTTTTAAAGGTCATCTCCCCATCTTCTCCCTCCTTGTGGGCTAACTGGGTCAAATCAATGATTCTATCAAAGACCAATTTCTGGTATATCTCGAATCCTTGGGTGCTTCATGGATCTCGGCGAAAATCCTTAAGCTTCGTTCCATAGCTCTCCTTTCCTTACCTATAGAGTTGGGAATGGAAATTTCTTCATCTCTGGTTTGACCTGTGGTTGAATGGGCAACCCTTAAATCCCTCTCCTTCTCGCGCTTCTAACTCCGAATCCTCATTAATGCGCGCATTTCTCGACATCATCTACATGGGTGCATGGTCTTTGCCTTCCAAAGAATCATCATGATGTGCAGCAATTCTGCACCTTGTTTTCATCTCTTCCTAATCCTTCTGATGCTGAGGACTTGATTCTTTGGGACAACCGGGCGGTGAAACATATCAAAGCTTCCACTATCTGGGAATCTATTCGCTTGCAGGGCTCCAAAAAGTCCATGGGCTAAATTGCTTTGGTTCCCCTCCATATCCCCCGATTCTCCTTTACCCTGTGGCTTGCTCTTCGGCACAGATTACCCACAAATGATAGGTTCTCTGCTTACCATAGCTTCCGTCCTATGAACTTCCCTTTCTGCATAAATTATCTTTGAGACATTCTCTCATTTGTTCTTTGATTGTCCCTATTCTACTTCAGCCTTCTTCTCATGTCTTTGGCCTTTGGAGTCTGGACCAATGTTCCAAGGAGCTCGGATAGTCTCGGTGGACTATATCTTTCATCTTAAAGGAAATAATATTCGATTCGATATTTTAAAGTCGGTCTTTTCCACCACAGCTTTACAAACTTTGGGCGCTTAGGAACTCAATTGTCCATAAAAATGTCAAAATGCTGTGAAATGTATTGGCTAGGGAGATTATTAATATCACTAAGTCAAGGCTTTCTTCTTTCCCCAAATTCCTCAAGGTTGCGCAGACTAGGCCTCTGTCCTAAGTATTTGGTTGTGAGGCCTGCTATGGTCTGTTTCATGGTTCTTGGTTTGGTCTTCTCTGATAGTGTTTTGAGCTCATCGCTAAATTCAGAATTAACTTAGCTTCCATGGGGTTCGGCGATTCGGTCTCCTTGGCGCTTCGGCCTCTTTTCTTGGTTTGGTTTACTATTGCTTCTTTCCATGTTGGGTAGCATCTTTAATCCATAACTGGGTTCGGCTTTGTGGCGATGAAAGGTCCGGGGCCGGTGGTGGTTCTTCCTCTTTCCTTCGGAAGGCTGGGGATTTGGTTCCGGCTTGAGTTTTGACTTCGCTTCGGGTTGATAAAGATGGTTTGGTCCTCTCCTCTCGGCTCTCGTAGTCCTTCCCTATGCTTCAAAGATCCTCTTCTTCTTCAATGCGATTTGTTCGATCTTCACCCCGCTTTTCAAACTTCGGTGGTCGAACTCAGATTGTTCATAAAATGCCAAATCGCCTATGAGTGTTCTAGATCCATGGCGATTCGGCCTCTTCGTTGGTTTGGTTCACTTATTGCTTCGTCTGTTTTGGGTTGGTAGCCTCTTGATCCGTTTCGGTTCGGCCTTGTGGCGATATATAGATCTGGTACGGCATCCGGCTTAGCATCTCGGCTTCGTCTTGAGGTTCTTCCCTTGTCTTGAAGTCGGGGTTGGTGTTGGCTTCGGTTTTCGCTTTGGCTTGAAGCCACGGGGTTTTGGCTTCGGTTTGTGGTTCGGTATAGATGAGTTTGGTCTCGTAGTTCTTCATTTGCTTGACTTCTCTTCTTCTTTATCGCAGCGCTTCGGTTGATTCCCCCCTCTCTGGATCTTGGTTTCTCCCGATTGGTTGTCTATGTTGTTTAAGGTTTCATGCTTGTATTTTTCTATTGTCTCGCTTAGTATCACTTTGTTCTTTCTTTTGGCTTGGTTGTTAGTCTTTTGTTGTCCATTTTGGGGTTGTCCCATGTGGTTCTATCAAAAGCTTAAAGGGTATGCCTTTTTCGATTGTATTTTCTCTTCTTTTTCTATATACAAACAAACTTAGCGAAAAAAAAAGAGATAAAGTTGTCTAAACATTCCTCCATGAATGATTTGGAAGAGTATCTTAATTGGGGATATAAATCTATATAGATAGATTTAAGAGGATGCTCGACTTAACCCAAGGAAAGTATATTCATTTGATGCTAAAGTCGTTTAGCATGGTAAACTCCAAGAGATGTCTCATGTCGATGAGCTATGGAGTATATCTCTTAATAGTCCCCATGCAGACTCTGAAAAGAGAGGTCGCATGAGTGACAATCATGCATGCAATGAAATGTACGAGACCGATGTTGATCGGTCATATTATGGAGAAGTTCACTATGAGTCGGTGAAAACATCTTAAAGTGCTTAACCCAAGACACTAAGGATGTGATCATATTCATGGTGGGTCTTAATTAAAACTAGAGGGCTTAACGCACTCAAGTTTTTCGAACATGACCAAGACGACGTAAAAATCCGCTTTAAGGTAAAGGTTACCTTGAATAAGGGAAAATGAATTGAAAGGTTCCAAACAAAGAAAGAGTTCTTTGGTTTAGTGATAAAGACAAAGTATATAGCTATAAATGAAGTCGCAAGTTGATTGTTTGGATTAAAGTTCATTACGTAACTAGGAATAGTTCCTAAGTCTCATCTTGGATCTAAACATGTGTTGTGGCACTTTCATTTGATTATTAGAATCATTGAAAGATGGGAAATCACTATAGAGATAGTGGACTCTCATGAACAACATTACATATCCATTAACTAAAGCTTATCCAACAAAGCAGGATAATCGTCCACTTAGAGAAGAAGAGTATGAGATACCATGGCGATTGGCTTTAGTGCAAGTGGGAGATTGAAAGTAGTATGCACACAAGCCAATCATATTTGATGATAAAGCATATACTTTGAAATAATCTTATTCATTTATTAATAAAAAGTATTAATTTATTAAAGGCTTTTAATTATCTACATGATCTTTGTTTTATAATATGTGATAAACCCATAGTTTTAAGCAATGCTTTTAGAATAATGATGATGATCATTCTAATGAGATCTAAATTCTTAGAAATCTTAAAACTAAAATAGTTCCCAATCGTTGGATTACTAAATTGGGGATTAGTGAATCCGGATAGATTGGTACATACGTTGCTTTCTCATTGGATGAGGATGATTGATCTCATGATCATTTGTGTGGAGACACTAAAGCAAGTATGTAGGTGCTTATTAGAGAATAAGTTCACTTAACGTAGCTCGCTAAGGAATACCTAATGGAGTTTTACTTGTCTCATCAATAGGAATTCCTCAGAGTGATAGTAGTACAAGTGATCCTTGGACTTGAGATCATCATAGTATCTTGTGTATGATGAGTTATACTTTGACTTATTCCTTAAGACCCTTAGGGTATATCAAAGGGTATGCTTGGGTATAATAAGTTGTACATGGAGATAATGTATGATCAATAAAGAATCTACCACTTCTAATAAAGAAAGAGAAATGTCCTATGTGATTCGATAAATGACAACCCAAAGAGTCCTTGGCGAAAGCGAGAATGAAATTAGAAAGGAGTTTCTAATTTGCATTATTTGAGTTGTGCATTTAAGGATCGAAATACATATAATTAAATAAAATAAGACTTGATGATAATTCCATGTCTTATATTTAATTGGGACATTGTATGGTGGAAGGATTGAATTGTCTGGTAACTATTTACTCAAAAGGTTCTTTAATGATAAATGTTGAAATCTATATTATCCGAAAAGTCGTTGATCGCTAGGGAGGCTTATCCATATTGTAGAATAAATATTATTTATTTAAATTAATTAATTATTTAATTTATTTATTTAAATAAGATTAGAATTGTTCTAATTGATTTATTCACAACCTTTTTAATATGGAGAACCTAAAGGGTCACACCATAAAAGGAAGAATAATTATTTAAGAAGTTAATGGCATAATCGTAATAATATATTATGTATATTTAATTTAATCTATGGTGATAGAATAAATTAAATAGCTTAATATTTATTATTTAATATTTTAGAAATATTAAATATAAATTAATAAGAGGAGTCTTATTAATATTATTACAATTATTATTATTTTAATTTCTAAAAGAGTTTAGGAATTAATTTAATATAAGTACTCTCATTTATTCCTAATAGGATTAGGAGGGAAAATTAGTTAAAGGAGTTTAATTAATTATCCCTAATAAGATTAGGGAGCCCATTTAATTAAAAGAATTTAATTAAATAATACCTTATTTTATTAAATAAGGTTACCTGATATCTTTATAAGGGGAGTCTTATATCAGATATCAAGAGTACGTAATAATTCCAATAGTTGGGAGAGTACGTTCTTTTCTATAGAGATAGAAAACTAGGGTTGAGCCAAACCACCCATCTTCTTAAATCCTTCTTCTTCCTTGGTGGATCACCTCTAGAGGCCAAACACTTGGGTGGCTAACGTTGATCAAAGGAAGGAACCAAACCCGGTGGATTCAAGTTGAACGCGAAAGGATTTGGAGGTGAACTTGTACCTGAGGAAGCTCGATCTTCAAGGGTATGATTTTATTCTTTATCTTTTCGTTTAATTAATAATTGTGCATAAAGGGTGATCCGGGTATATGGTTTGTAAAAATTTTAAACTCTGATTTTTACACGTTTGACTTATTTTGCAATTTGATTGCGTTCTTGAATATTACAAACCTAACGTAAGAAGATCATTGTGCGTTTGAAAGTGCGATGTTGTTAACACAAAGATCCATTTCGCATTTACTTACAAATGATGAAGATAGAGTTAAAGACTCTAGGAACCCACGTGAAGATAACGAATATACGATTAGAATTGACTTTAATCGATAAAGTTAAATTCGCTCAAGCTACACACCCGAAGCTGATGAATGAAGAAGGTTCAAGAGGGCATTATTCTAGAAGCAAGAATCGACGAAGAGAGGAAATCTCAACCCTCGATTTAATTGGCCCATTTGAAATCCTCGATTGAGTAGGAACTGTGGCTTATAGACTCGTTTATTGCCAAGTATATCGGCGTGTTCATAACGCTTTTTTACGTATTGATGTTACGTAAATATGTGGACGACCGAACCACATTATTAATTTAGAACCGAGACGAGATAGCGGATGATTTAACGTTTAAGGAGATAGGTGTTAAAATCTTGGATAAGAAGAATCATATTCAACACTCAAAGGTTATACCTCAAGAGTTAGAATCAAAATGAAGTCAAGGTATCCTCACCTCTTTGGCATATCAGAAGTGTCATTAAATTTCGAGGGCGAGAAATTTCATAAGGAGGAGAGATTAGAAACCCAGATTTTATGAATAAAGATTTAAATTTCTCAAATATTTTTTTTTTGAATATTATGGTGTGGATTTGATATAATGTTATAGTTATGGGTAATATTTATAAATTTTGCAAAGTATGCAAGTTGTTATAAAATATTCGTTTGGTGGGAATATTCTTTTTATCTGGGAATATCCGATGACGGTCACACAATCATTAATGGACCCTACAATGGAAGTATTGTCGTGAGTTAGAAAATGATGAAATTATCTTTTTATATAACAATGAAAGTGTTACCAATTAAAAGCTGTTGAACTACCCTAGTAAAAGTATAGTAATATGCGTGGTTGCATAGTAGCACACGATATTGATTATTGATGCTTACGTAAGAAGTCACTCAGTTATACTCAATTATTGCTACATTAATTACTGCTTCATATCTCTCATATTATTGATTCAATTATTGTCACAGTATCATCTGCATAATATGTTATATTATTAAATCAATAATTGAGACGACAAAGTTATTCATATTATTATTTGCAATATTTACAATGTCTAGAAGTTTTGTCAAGGAGAGGCTTGGTCACCTAATTGCGTGCCAATAAGGAAAAATCCTTATCGGAAAGCCCCCTCTTTCCTGAGAACGACCTGGTTGTTAAATATTGTGAGTTATAATATTAATGATGAATGTTATTAAAATTAAAGTTGTGTTCGGAGTTTAATTTGGAGACGCGGACGTGATATTTGAGTCCGGAACGATGAAATTAGTAAAAATAGTCTATAAACACAAAATTTTCCGAGATTCACTATTTGGTCAAAAAGTCAATAGTTGACTTTTTCGGGAAAAGTCGAACTTCAAAATTTCAAAATTTATATTGTTGATAAAAATAGTTTCATTATGTTGGAATTGTTTGTGTTAGTGAAAATCGACAATTATTTCGATAATAATTGATGTCTGGAGGTTATATTGACCAATCGGGTATTTAACCGGATAAATGAGCAATTGATTACTATTATTTCACATTATTATAACTATTTGTTCACATGTGTATACTATTGTTTCACATTCTTGTTACTATTAGGGGAGTTGGTGCAAGATTGATAATACTTGCATGACTAAGTTAAAAATGGAGGTATAGATGGAGGTACTATACTGTAATTCGTATTTTCTCATGTCTAGAACTATTGATTCACATAATTTACTATTGAATCACATTATTTACTATTAAGGGAGTTGGTGCAAGTTTGATAATACTTGCAGGACTAAATTAAAATGAAAAAAGAGGAAAGGTATTATATCAGAATATTTTGAGCACCAAAACGTGCAATTATCGAAACTATATTTTCCTATAAATAGTAGCTCATTCTTCCTTCATTTCTCAACAATTCACAAAAGCTTTAGAGCAATTATGATAGAGAGAAATTTTAGAGAGAAAGAATAAGAGAAGTCTGCTACCTCACTATTCCAGTATCCAGTTTTTTTTTAGGTAGGGAATATTATTTGTTGTACTCGTAGGGAGTATTATTTCTTTCTTATCCATGAAGAGAACTTCTGTTATTCCATTATTTATTATTCTATTGGAATAACTCAGATCTGCGCAGCTACCCTATACTTGGTGAAATTCTTCATTATTCCATTCTTTATGATTACATTGGAACATCCTGCATGCATGCTTTCTACTGCCGGACTGGTTCCGTCTTTATTATTCTATTAGAATATCCTCGTCATGCGTTCTCACGGGACTGAATAAAATCTTTATTATTCCTCGTTGAATATCCTATCTACATGCGTTTCTGGCCGACTGATTCCGTTATTTATTATTCTGTTGGAATAACTTTTACTTGCGATCTATCGCATGCTGGTGATTTCTTTTGTTATTCCATTTTTATTATACTCAGGTTGGTTAAAGTTTTGACTTCTATACTCCATGAAATTAGTGGAATATCCTTGATATTTGCGCTTCATCCAATATCTTTTCATGGAAATATTCTTCGAGCATTCTTGAATTTTACTCTACAAAACAAAGATCATGTTGACAATTTGACGTTAATAGTTCCTAGATAAATTAATTCTTGAACTTGTTTTATTGAATTCTTATATCATTGTCATCATCCTCATGTTTATATTTTGTTGAAAGTCATATGTGGTCCTGCAGAGCATATAGATGGACTTGGTATGATTATGACCGAGGATTATTCTTATAATCATGGCATCGTAATGTTACAAATGATGTGGTAAAAGTCCTCATTGGCCCGTAGTGCATTGATGGACGCTTTTGGTATGATTATAGCTATGGATTCTCTTGACCAAGGGTGCAAAGATGAATTATTTTATGGCATGATCGGACTGTTGATGAAAACACAATTATCTTTGGCTTTGAGTGCATGGATAATTCGTGGTCGTGATACTAAAAATATCCTCGGCACAGTAGTGCGGGGATGAGTTAATGATTTGGATTATTTATTAAGCTGAGTCTCAGCGATAAAGTTGGTGAAAAAAACTTTTTAAATCATAGAAGATAGTAGATATTATATTTTACTTGACTCTTCTAATGGATTGTTTATTCCGTTGCAGTTTTTGATCTAAAACTTGTTGTCTATTATATTCTATTAGTTGTTATACTGTTGAAGGCTAATGATAATTTATTCTGCATTATCTTAGTCATAATATTTCTTCTTGGGGCTAGTTGAGCCACCCCTTTCTTTCACTGTTCTCTTGGGAAATGAGAACGTAGCTGGGACTAGTCGGGGAATAGAGTGATGGTCCTAGATGTTTGCATTAGTAGTCCTCACTATTCTGTAAAGTAGTGTGATAATAATAGTAATGAGGACTCCTGTTGAGTTTGTATACTCTCTAGTAAACAATATTTGTAATCAAACTCACAGCTTATGTTGTATATTTAAGATTGTATTTGTATTCTGTACCATATATTTGGTGACTCAGAATAGGTGATGTATTCCTGTTTTGGGGGCGTCACAAAACCCCTTTCCTAGACAGAACTTCCTCAGACATTGTAAATAATGCTATCTAATAATATTATTCAAATAATATGAATTATTGATCTGATAATGAGAAATAATGTGCAGTGACAATTATTGAATCAACAATAATATAAAATATCAACGCAACAATTATTGAATCAATAAAATAAAATATTGAATAGTAATTACTCTAACAATTATTGAGTAGTGCCTTCCTTCGTAAGAATCAATAATCAAAGATACTGTATAATAACGTGTGCTACTATGCAACCACGCGTATATTCTCGCATACTTTTATCAATGTAATTCAACGATTAACGGTAAAACTTTAAATGCTATTATTTTATAAAAGACATTTACGCGTTTTCTAACTCCGGCAAATAATTACATTGTGGGGTCCACCAATGATTGTACCATCGCATTTAATATTCCTTGATAAAAGAATATTCCCAACCCAATCGAATATTTTATGACAACTTGCTTACTTTGCAAAATTTATAAATATTACCCACAACTATAACATTATATCAAATCCACACATAATATTCAAAAATAATATTAGAGAAAATTAACCTTTATTAATAAAAGTTGGGGTCTTACATAAGAAATCAATCAAGTGAGATCAAGGATAAATATAAAAGATTTATAATTCAATTTATCCAGAGTTTAAGAATGTCCAAATTGTCAATATGATAATTAATTGTAGAGTAAAATTCAAGAATGTTATTCATGTATCAAAAATAATTTGGACAGAAAAGAAACAATTTTGTTGTGAATAGTACCCCGGGTGAATAGTACCACGTGAATAGTACCCAAATAAATAGTACCCTGGCATGAAAAGATTAAAATTTAATAAGAAAGTTTAGAAAAATATTTCCATGAAACGATACTAGATGAAGCACAAAATTCAAGGATATTCTACTAATTTTTATCAAAATAAGTTTAGATTTATAAATATAAAACGAAATAATATTACTTACATACTATAGAGTATGGAAGAAAATAATATTTCTTACGAATATTGAACAAAAATAATATCTCTTACCTTAGTAGGAGAGTAATTTTGACTGGTATAGCGAAGATATTCTTGAAGTAAACTTGCACTATTTGCTACACTCAAAGTATCCTTATGCTCAAAAGAAATACGCACAATATTATATAAGAAGAACTCTCTGATTCTGGTGTGATTTTCATTTCTTAACTAAGCATCCTATTTATAGGAGAATGGCAGGGCACTATTTAAGCAATTCACAGATGCACAGAAGGAAAATCACGAGTAATGAATTCGACGGTTTTTTAATTTTTACTATTCATCACTGTGCAATAAAATATTCTAATTAAATAAAAACTTTATATAAAATATAATATATTCTATTTATCATCTAATAAAACGAATAACTTTATATATAATATAAAAAGTATTCTGTCTTATTACTATTATATTAATAATAAAATAAAATTGAGATAACTTTCTACCGACGATTTTGAAAAATGAGTAAGTGGGGGTCCATGTAATAAGTCAAACTTACAACAAATACTTCATGAAAACCCCCTCTATTTATATCAAAAATTGAATAAATATTTACCACAAATCACTTATCTTCAATAAACACATTTTTAATCTTTCAACAATTATTCATCATTAATAGTATAACTCACAATATTGACAACCAGATCATTCCTAGGAAAGAGGGGGACTTTTCGATAAGGACTTCTCCTTATTGGCATGCAATTGAATAACCTAACCCCTTTCCTCGACAGAACTTTCTAGACATTGTCAATATTACAAATAATAATATGAATAATTGTGTCGTCTCAATTATTAATTTAATAATATAAAATATTGTGCAGATGATGCTGTGATAATAATTGAATCAATAATATAAGATACTATGTCAAGAACTCATCGGGTAATAATTGAATAAAACGAGAGAGACTTCTTAAGTAAGCATCAATAATCGAGAGATCTTTATACAATATCGTGTTCTACTGCGCAACCACGCGTATTATTGTACTTTTATCACCGGGTATTTCAACAGTTAACGGTAAAAGTTTTGCCGTTATTTTTATAAAAAGGTTATTTATGTCAGTTTCTATATCCGACAATTATGTCGTTATGTGGGGTCCACCAATGATTGTGTCATCGTACGGATATTCCCCAATAAAAAGAATATTCCCTAACCAACGAATATTTTATGACCACTTGCTTACTTGCAAAATTTGCACATATCTCCCATAACTATAGCATTATATCAAATCCACACCTTATTATTCAAAATATCACTTAGAGAAAATTAAATTTTTATTCATAAAAAGTTGGGGTCTTACACAAAGTCGCCAGTTGGTATGTGTTCAAAAGGATGTACCAACTCATTCGGATTTTAATTTTTCGCAATATGGCCCAATATGTGACTCTATAATATTGGTTTGAAACTCGAGATTCATGGAATTCGGGGGCTAGGTTAAGCGGGGGAGAAGGTGTTAGGCACCCCCCAACTTCCGTGAAACCACGGTTACCGCTTCTTATTTGATTTCCTAAGCATAAAGTGTATGTGTGTGTGTGTGTGTGTTTATTTTAAGGTTTATTCTAAGCCTTGTTTTTATTTATTTGAAAGTAGTGTTTTACCTCTTTGGACCTATGCATGAAGGATTTGATTTAACAAAAAGTTCATTTTTTAGACAAAAGTATATTGAAATGATGTTTTAGAAATAAAGGTTTTCAAATCCTTTGTCAAATAGGAATCGACATCCTTTGATACTTCGGATTATTAAACCTAAATATATCTATCCTCGAATTGCTTTATTATTTATGAAAGCTCTTTGCGATTTGATTTGAAAATCGTTAGGGTGATAATGCATGCAAGAAAGCGCTAAAAAAGGTCGAGCTATCATCGAGCATGAAAGTCATCTCGATACACTTAAACTCCTACAATTATAATGTTTTCACGATCACGGGATCTTAAATCTAACTTCTGGAGGCGAACCTCTTGAACTAATTTTAAGATCCAATGTTACATGTACAACAATTTTGCGTTATTTAAACATTACATTGTAATCAAAAAGTCCATCATGAAAATCTAGTCGAAATTCGATCATTAGATCTCAACCCTGGGATTCCTAGTCTCACATTATTATTCTTAAACAGGTATATACAACATGTCCTAAACTCGGTATTAGGTGATTTATCGGTTGAAATCCCTATCATCGGCCATTATGACCCCCTCACCTTTAGATATGGATCTAGGGCTCTACGAGGTGACCGAGACGGACCAAAAGAATTAAAATGACCAGATCTACTATAGATCTAAGTCGATCTAGCATATGGGTTAGGGCTTTGAGCTCCATAACCAGTTAAAGGGTTAGATCCAGCTAGATCTAGGTAGATCTAGTCAAATAACTTGATTTACAATAATATATACACAAAGTAACCGATAAAATCTCTATATCTATAACCTAATACACAATATGTATGTAAAACAAAAAGTTTAACGGTTAAAAATATTATATCTACATCGATTTATAGAAGAAGATTTACAATTGAAATTAACAAAAATTAACCTTTTTCACCTTGGGGAGTAACGAAACATGCTTCTTTTGGCTTGGACTTGATATATACCACTCGAGAGTTACAAGATATATAAGATACGAGATTAAACAAATCAAATGTGGTAAAACACTCCCAAATCCAAGCCCTTCTCTGTCTCTTCTCTCATTTCTCTCTAACTTCTTCTTTTTCTTTTTTTCTAAATCAGTTATTGGCTGCTGGTTAACGGCCTCCGGGCCAGCTGCAGTTATACATGTGGCCAGCCACAGTTATACCTATGGTTGGGCCATGTGGGTCCCACCGTCTTGAAGTTCATTCCTTTGGTCTGGTCTGGTAAAAGTTGAACTTCGTACCCAAAAATCCCAGAAAGTCCTTGCAGAAGGCTATGAAATACGGTCTAGTCTGACTCAATCGAAGTCCAGGAAGATTATGCAATTAGCGGAAAGGTATCTTTAGGTTCTTGAGGATCGTCAATTGGCTCATCTTGGATAGCTCACAGTTCAATGATTGTTGTGGTGGCTTCTTGTGGCCATTTCCTCAGCTTTGCGATCCCCGTTCAAACTACTTCGTGTTTGGGCATCGTTTCACTTTGATTTCTCCACGGGGTTGTCTCCGGGGTGAAATGATGTTTTTGCCCTCCCTCGGGGTTGTCTAAAAAGTGAAATTACATTTTTACCCTCCTACAAGGTTAGTCAAGTGAAAGAAAATTTTCGAGTGTCTACAATTAGTTCAGGCGACTTTTGGTACTTTTAACAAATTTGTTGTTTCTTCTCTTGGGTAAGTGGAGGCTCGAGGGCTCTGTATTCATCAAACTCCTTTTCTCTAGCCTGGAAGAATTCGATAATGTTCTTCTTTTCCTAATGAATCTTATGAAGTTGGCCTATCAGAGCTTCAGTGTTCTTCTTCAGTTCCTCGTTTTCTTGTTTCACTACCTGGTTTTCAGATAATAGGATTTTATGGCATTCTTTCTCTTCAGTGACCTTCTATTTTTTGGCCTTTAGCTCGTTTTCAAGTTTGTAACAGTAATACGTGGTGTTGGAGTGATGACTTTGTTCTTTCTTATACACGGCTATTGCGGTGTCCATCTTCAGTTTTGCATGATAAAGATCATCTTTAAGCATCTCAGCTTCATCAAGCTCAAATTTGAGTTGTTGAATTTTATCTTTGAGATCGTTCTCTCTTTCATCGACATGGTTGAGTCGGCGTATGATTCGGTTAGCGACAGCAGCAGCCTGAATATTAAGACTTGGAGGGTTAGCTTCATAGAAAAATAGCAGGTTTTTATATGTAGAGGAGGGAAGAGGGAACTTACTCGACCCTGATGCATGATATCAGTATAGAGGAGTTCTTGGAGGCTGATCCCTTCGAATCGATCTTCATCAGCAAGAAGGATAAAGTTCTCGAAGAGTTCATGAGGATATTCTTCAGGGTCGGTTGGCCACAATGTCATCTTTGTTCTGGCTTTGCGTATTTGGCTAGTGGAAGAATAGGGTTTTTGAGGTGATCTGGGGGAGTTGGTTCTTTTCGAGGTTTTTTGGTTGGAGGTTTTGTCAGACTTTTCTTTGGTTGTCTTTTGGGTTTTATTTGTTTCAATGTTGGGGGTTGGCATGGATGAACTTGGAATGATTATGGGCGTTTCGATGGTAGAGGTTTGGATCTGAGTTTGTACAAATGTTGTACAATTCAAACAAGACTAAAGGAGGACGGGGGTGATCAAACAAGACTAAAGGGACGTGGGGATCAAGCAAGAACAACAAAGAGGTTCAAACAAAGTCTCAATGGATTGATCCAAGATGTTTGGGCTGAAGCTAACGTAAGAAAATCCAAAGAGGGGGCAAAAGAACATGAGACATTAATTTGGGTCAATTTAATACAAGCCCAATTTTAATCTTCTTAACAAAGTCAACATATTTACTTACAAAGGAGTATTATGAAAATCCCACGCAGTGAAGGATTTTATTTGGATTCTTAATTTTAAATTCTATTGTAATTAGGATTTCTTTTTAATTAGAATTCCTTTTCCAAATTGACTTCTATATTGTAATTAGGATTTCTTTTTAATTAGAATTCCTTTTCCAAATTGACTTCTATTTTCTTATAGAATTAGGGTTATAGTTTATAAATTTCTATTAGATTTGGATTGTTTTGAGTAGTATAAATAGAGGTGCAAGTTGATGTAATAGGACACATTATCATTATTCATTATTCAATATATTTGTGAGGTTATTCTCTACTTTTGGTTCTTTTCAAGAATTTCTAAGTATTTTTCTTAGTTATTTCTTTGAGATTCAATTTGACTTATCATACAACAATTCATAGTTGTGTGTATGCCTTCACCGCATCAATCGTCGATTGTACCGAGATTACCGCTTCAATATAAGCGAGGGGTCAAGGTGTCGCTGGTGTCCATTCAACGCAGATTTCTCAACGCGAGCAATTGTACTTAAGATTACCGCCTATATATAGATTTAGGGGTTAAGGTGTTGCAAGCAATTCACCCAACAACCGTGTTAGAAACGATCGGGCGACGACCACCTCACGCAAGCGCGTGCCGTGAGTCTATCATTTGGTATCAAAGCTAAGCCTTTCTAGCAAGTTACTTATCTTTAATTTTCTTCGTCGAAATATATATTGCAAAAAAAAAAAAAAAAATCATATTCTATCATGGCTAACCCAATTTTTAGCACACCATCAAATCATCAAATTATAACCAAGAGTTCATACTGCTCCATCATCATCAATTCTGAAACGGAGCTACAATTTACGAGTCTGAAGCCTACAAGAGGAGTACAAGACAATCGATCGGTGATTTTTGTGGTATTCTGATAACTACACCATCTATATTTTTGTTTCGTGACAAGTAATTTCGAATTGATTAGTAAAACCAAGAATTTTGCTAGGGGAATTCAATAAGAACCTATTAGAGAGAATATTTGAGGTAAAAGGCTTAGTGGTGAGATTAATCGAGGGTAAAAGCCAATTATCGAGAGTATACACGAGTGGACCATTGATTCGAGCGAAAAACACGTAAGGGAGTGGTGAGGAAACTATTTTCTACTAACCCTTATTTTGCAGGAAATATGTCTAGCTCAAAGGATAAAGGAACTCATGAGGAACAACCTTCGACAACTGAATTGAAATTCCAGATGGAAGCAATGCATAAAGAATGGGATCGGAGATTGAGAAAGACTATAGAGCAAATGCAAGAACAATTAGAAGAGATGAGGGTGTCTATGGCTGAGCTATCCCAAAACACTCTTGGGATGCAAAACAAGACGAGGACACAACAAACTGACGCAAGAAAGGAAGACCCTTACGGTGAGGGACAAGAGGCAAATGGAAGATCGTGAATCTAATTTTCGATCATCAAAGACACGGAGGTGCTAGGGAAAAGAAGAGGTCGACAGAGAAGATGGCAATTTGATAGCATAAAATGAAGATTCCAGCTTTCCAAGGCACGGGTGATCCTGAGGCTTATTTAGATTGGGTAACCAAGATGGAGCGAATCTTTGACTGTCACAACTATTCGGACCTCAAGAAAGTCAAACTGGCCATTACGGAATTTTCTGGATATGCATTGATATGGTGGGATCAGTTGACAGCTAATCGGAGAAGGTGTGACGAGCGGCCGATTACAACTTGGGCGGAGATGAAAGCGATAATGAAAAAGAGGTTTGTACCAACATACTATCAACGGGAGATCATTCGTAATTTACAAACTCTTAAACAGGGAAGTCGGAGTGTGGATGAATATTACAGGGAGATGGAGATGTCAAGGATCTAAGCTAACTTGATTGAGGACAATGAAACATCGATGGCTAGGTTCTCAAGCAGGATTGAATCGGGAGATTGCGTACTTGGTTGAACGACAACATTATTTAGAGTTGGAGGAACTGGTCCATATGGCTACTAAGATAGAGAAACAACTCAAGAGGCGAGTAGGACAACGAGGACAATCTAATGCTAGTTCATCATGGAGACCCAATTTGGCAAAGCGAGAGGAAAAGACAACTAGGCTTCAAGCCAAAGGTGGAACCCAAGCAAGGATCAACTAGCCGAGAAACTCAAGGTAAAATCAACAACCTTCTTTTTGTCGTAATCGAGATATTGTATGTTTTAAGTGTCAAGGCAGGGGACATATTTCTAGCCAATGTCCAAATCAGAGGAAAATGTTGTTACTTGACAATGGAGATGTGGAGACCGAGGGGGAAGATAGCGACACCGATTCTATGCCACCATTAGAGGAGATAGGTGAGGACGCGATACATGGTGAAATTCTGGTTACAAGAAGAACACTTAGTACACAAAGTTAAGGAGGAGAGCAAAGAACAAATGGAAAATCTATTTCATACTCGGCGTGTCTTGTGAATGGGAAAATTTGTCACAGAAGTTATAGATGGAGGCAACAGACAAATGTGGCAAGCACTACGATGGTGGAGAAGTTGGGGTTACCTACTACCAAACATCCGCAAATTGTATCGCTTGCAAAGTGGCTCAATGATAATGCGTATATTAAAGTAACCAAACAAAAAGTTAGTTCCATTTGCTATTGGCTCAGATATTGATGAGGTCTTGTGTGATGTGGTGCCCATGCAGCAGGATATATATTGTCAGGGTAGACCATGGCGCTTTGATAGAGGGTTCAACATGACGGGTTTACTAACGATATTCATTCGCTCACGACAAGAAGAAGATCTCTTTCAAGGCCCTTTGTCACCACAACAAGTACATGAAGATCAAATTCATTTGCGTAAAAATTATGTACAAAGAAAAGAGAGTGAAGAAAAGAAAATCAAGAAGAAAAAAAAGAGAAAAGAAAGAGAGAAAAAAAAGAAGAGAAAAACAAATATATACGCAAAAAAAGAGTGATGTGAGAAGAGCTTTGATTTCTAAACAAACTATGATTTTACTTCTAGATAAAGAGGCGCTTTTGACTACTAACGCTAATGATTCTTTTGCCTAGTGTTGTTTCATCTCTCTACAGAATTCAAAGATGTATTTCCCAGGAGCTTCCTCACGGACTACCACCTATTCGGGAATTGAGCATCAAATTGATTTTGTTCTTGCAAAAGGACGATTCCAAACCGTCCAAATTTTATCTGAGTAATCCCGAGGAAACGAAGGAGTTACAAAGGCAAGTTGACGAAATGATGGAGAAAGGATTCGTGAGAGAAAGTATGAGCCCATGTGCGCTCCTAAGATCCTAAAGGTCAAAAAGGATGGAAAATGGAGGATGTGCATCGATTGTCGAGCCAATAATAACATTACGGTAAAATATCGACATCCCATTCCTCGCTTAGATGACATGTTAGATGAATTATATGGGTCTTGCATATTTTCAAAAATTGATTTAAAAGTGGTTATCATCAAATTAGAATGCAAGAGGGTGATGAATGGAAAACAATGCTTAAAACTAAATACGGTTTTTATGAATGGTTAGTATTACCTTTTGGTTTAACTAATGCACCGAGCACTTTCATGAGATTAATGAACCATGTTTTGCGTCCATTCATTGGAAAATTTGTCGTAGTTTATTTTGATGATATCTTCGATTTATAGCAAAAACTTCAAGATCATGCATTGCATTTAAAATCTGCTTTTAGATGTACTTAGAAAGAAAAGTTATTTGCTAACATGGAGAAATGCACGCTTTGTTCTTGGATAGAATTGTTTTTCTTGGCTTTGTTGTGAGTTCACAGTGGAGTCCAAGTTGATGAGGAGAAAATACGTGCGATCCGGATCGGGCCGAGTCCAACCAATGTGAGTCAAGTACGGCTTTCATGGACTCGCAAGTTTCTACCGACGCTTTGTTCGAATTTTAGTGAAATTACAAAGACCATCGACCGAGGTCATCAAGAAAAGTGTGGGCTTCAAGTGGGGTGATGAACAGAAAAGCATTTAATTTGATTAAGGATAAATTGACAAATGCTCCTTTACTTATTTTGCCTAACTTTGCTAAAACTTTTGAGATTGAGTGTGATGCTTCAGTTTAGGGATTGAGCCGTGTTGATGCAAGAAGGAAAACCAAAGGGCGATTTTAGCTAAAAGTCGAGTGGGGCGCTTTTGAACTATCCTACATATGACAAAGAGATGTACGCTTTGGTTAGAGCCTTGGAGACATGGCAACATTACTTGTGGCCTAAGGAGTTTGTGATCCACACCGATCATGAATCATTGAAATATTTGAAGGGTCAACACAAGTCGAACAAAAGACACGCACGATGGATGGAATTTATCGAGACATTTCCATATGTTATTCGATATAAGCAAGGTAAGGAGAACGTCGCTGCAGATGCTTTGTCTCGCAGTATGTTTTGTTAAATACTCTTGATACGAAATTGCTTGGGTTTGAACGAATTAAAGAGTTATATGATAATGACCTTGATTTCGGTGAAGAGTTTAAAACTTGTGAAAAGAATGTTGTGGGTAAATACTTTAGAGTCGATGGATTCTTGTTTCGAGAAAATAAACTATGTATTCCTCGCATGTTCTTTCATGCGTGAGTTGTTGGTTAGGAATCACATGGGGCGGTTTAATGGGACATTTTGGTGTTGATAAAACTTTTGCTGCTTTAAAAGAACATTTTATCGGCCTCATATGAAAAGGGATGTAGAAAGAATATGTGATAGATGTATTACTTGTCGCCAAGCTAAATCTCGTGTTCAACCCCACGGATTGTATACGCCATTGCCTATTCCTAATGAACCTTGGATTGATCTTTCTATGGACTTTGTGTTGGGTTTACTTCTAGGTCTAAGCATGGTTATGATTCGATATTTGTGGTCGTGGATAGATTTTCAAAATGGCACATTTTATTCCATGTCATAAAACCGATGATGATCTCATGTCATTGATTTGTTCTTAGGAGATTGTGCGTTTTATGGTATGCCTAAAACTATTGTTTCGATAGAGATACAAAGTTCTTAAGTTATTTTTGGAAGACCTCAGGGGTAAATTGGGTACTAAATTGTTATTTTCTACTACTTGTCATCCACAAACCGACGGCCAAACTCAAGTAGTAAATAGGACTTTGCTTTCAAGATTATTACGGCTATCATTAAAAAGAATATCAAGCAATGGGAAGAATGTTTACCACATGTTGAGTTTGCATATAACCGCTCGCTCATTCTCGCTACTAATTTTTCTCCATTTGAAATTGTATATGGTTTTAACTTTTTGACACCGCTGATTTATCACCACACTGCTTCTCGAATATACTAACATGGATGGAACAAAAAGGCCGATCTTGTTAAGCGATTCATGAAAGAGCCAAAGCTAAACATTGAACGGAGAACTGAACAATACATTAAGCACGCGAACAAGGGACGACATCAAGTGATCTTTGAGCCCGAGATCGGGTGTGGTTACATATGCGAAAGAAAGATTTCCGCTCAAAGACGCTCAAATTGCTTCCGAGGGAGATGGTCCATTTCAAGTTCTCGAGCGATCAATGACAATGCCTATAAATTGGATTTGCCAGTGAGAGTATAATGTTAGTGCTACATTTAACGCATCGATCTAAGTCCGCTTGATGTAGGTGACGATTTGAGGACAAATCCTTTTCAAGAGGAGAGGAATGATGAGGACATGACATGCGTGAATTCAAACAAGACTAAAGGGACGTGGGGATCAAGCAAGGCTAGAACAAAGAGGTTCAAACAAAGTCTCAATGGATCGATCCAAGATGTTTGGGCTGGGCTAACGTAAGAAAATCCAAAGAGGGGCAAAAGAACACGAGACATTAATTTGGGTCAATTTAATACAAGCCCAATTTTAATCTTCTTAACAAAGTCAACATATTTACTTACAAAGAGTATTATGAAAATCCCACGCAATGAAGGATTTTATTTGGATTCTTAATTTTAAATTCTATTGTAATTAGGATTTCTTTTTAATTAGAATTCCTTTTCCAAATCGACTTCTATATTGTAATTAGGATTTCTTTTTATTAGAATTCCTTTTCCAAATCGACTTCTATTTTCTTATAGAATTAGGGTTATAGTTTATAAATTTCTATTAGGATTTGGATTGTTTTGAGTAGTATAAATAGAGGTGCAAGTTGATGTAATAGGACACATTATCATTATTCATTATTCAATATATTTGTGAGGTTATTCTCTACTTTTGGTTCTTTGAAGAATTTCTAAGTATTTTTCTTAGTTATTTCTTTGAGATTCAATTTGACTTATCATACAACAATTCATAGTTGTGTGTGCGCCTTCACCGCATCAATCGCCGATTGTATCGAGATTACCGCTCAATATAAGCGAGGGTCAAGGTGTCGTTGGTGTCCATTCAACGCAGATTTCAACGCGAGCAATTGTACCAAGATTACCGCCTATATATAGATTTAGGGGTTAAGGTGTTGCAAGCAATTCACCCAACAACCGTGCTAGAACGATCGATCGACGAGGCAATGTTTAGGAAGATTTATTTTACTTGATTTTATATAAAAAAAGAAAGAATGTTGATGAAATCTATAGTGGGGAGTTGAGTTCATGTGGAAAGAATGTTGATGTGGAGTTCGAAGGTTGGATTAGTGAAGCCTACCTATGAACCCTAGAACGGTGATGATAAATGGGTGAAGAGGAGATCGAATCCCTTTTTCCAAAAGGGTGGTGGGAATAGCTGTCCAACTATCTCTTCAGTGGTACATACGGTCGAAATTGGATGCGGCTTTGAGGTCGTGGGTCATATGGATGTGATATTATTCTTGGAGTTTGGCAAGGTCTTCTTCTTTGATAGTGGATTTGGATTTTGCATGAGGGAATTGCGTCTCGCTGGAATATTCTGTCATTATTTTTTGAACGACCAATTCTGCTTCAGATGGGCCTGGTGTTTGGGGGGCATAGACACATGCCATTTGATAATTGCAACTATATGTGGCTATTCATGTTTGCTATCTATGATCATTTAAGGTATGTGTATAAAGTGTATATAGCTAATGTATGGCTATATGTGGTATGATTGATATAGAACTTGTGAAAGAATGATAAGCTAAGATTATAACTATAAATGTAATCTTCGCAATAGGCAAGTTTCCTAAACCTTTGCATTTATTTTATGCAATAGGTCTTTGTGTAAGCAAGTATCCTAACATGTTTTCATTTAAACAAGTATGTTGAAGTTTTATTCAGTTATATGTTGAAAGAATATCAATATTTTGATATAAAGATGCCATGATGCGTACTTGTTAAATATCATTATGCATGTACAGTTCAAACACAGTCTACGCCATTTGTTTCGGCTAGACACAAGTTTAAATATTTCGTTTCTTTTATATTAAGTCTTGAAATATTATTGTTGAGTAGATAGAATTGTCCAACCATTTTGTTTTGGTTTGGATTCCAGACCGAGTATGAACAATCCTAAATTGGGAAATTTTTATATTGTGCCCTGGGGGCAGTGATGATAAACGCAAAAGTCATTTCTATAGATAGTATTGATCAATACAGGGCATAACGGGCTGATCACCCATTTTTCCCGTAAGACAAGTCGGTTCATAGATGAATTTCTGATAGAAACTTTTCAAGAAAAGAAAATGAAAGTCCATGGTCTTGTGACCACTCAGCAATTCAAAGGACTTTATGATATTTTAGATATGGAAGCATATCATGCTATGTTTTAGCTACTTTACAATATTTGTTCTACTGTCAAAACGTATCAAAGAAAATTTTTATTCTTATAAAGATGTTTATGAAATGTTATTACTTGCTGAGAAGTTGAATGCTCATACTTGCTTTGTTATAAATGTTTTCAGCTAATCAGGATCGAATATAAGGTTCTGGAAAGGATAAAGGAAAGGGGAAAGTTGTTGAGTAGTTGGGATGCTATGTAATGGATAGTTTTGATGTTTGTAAATATTTTAACTATCATATAATAAACATTTAAAGGTCTTCATATACGGGATAGAAGAACTCGGTGTAATAACTTTAGATATTTAATAATTCTATATGTTGAAGTCACAAAAGTACACAACCTTAATCTCAAATCAATTCATATTCATAATATGTAAAATAATGAAATATTACAATGGTTAAATAGAATACCCAATACTTGGGACCAAGTAAAACCCTAATTTGAAAAGGAAACAATCTTCTAATTAAAATCTATTACTATAATTAAAACTCTTATAATGAAAATCTACTACCATAATTAAAACTCTCCTAATTAAAATCTACTACTATAACTAAAACTTCTAAAAATATCTTACTAAAATAATTACATTAACAATCCAATATTTATCTCTAAATAACAATACAAAATTAATAATAAACATCTTGAATTTCTTCTTTTGTAGTTGTTTTTCATATTTGCCCCCCCTAACTTTTTTTGTGTATTTCGTCTTCCGACTTTATAATTTATGCAATCTCAGTTCTACCTTACAAAATAAAGACATTTAAAGGGGACTAAATATGAAAAAAATTATACATTGAGGACTAAAACTAAAAAAATTTACAATTTGAGGATAAACGTAAAAAATACTATATTTTGGAGACTAACATGAAAAAAATGTAGTTTGAGAATGAAATACATGAAAAAATAATAATTGAATGACTGTAAGGTGAAGCTCAACTATAATGTTGGACTAACGAAAAGGTTATCCATATCTTTTAAATTTTAAATATTTATTTCGTATTTACAAGAGATTTGTTTCAATAGTTTTTAATTATCTTATTAAATAGTAACCCATTTTTTCAATGTCGGAAATGTGCTACTAACTTCCGAAAATGTTATTTATTTTTTGAAAGGCCTTATTTTATAATTAAAATACATTTAAGTATTAAAAGATAATATCCCATATATTTTGAAAGAATATTATAGATAGCTGATCTTATATTTTCACTAGATTTGATGCTACACATTATTTGCATGTTCTAGTGAGTCGGTGACGGGAGTGGTTAGTATCAAGTTTATTTTGAGGTAAGTTGGTCAATTGACCAATAGAATACTGACACGCAGTCGAAGTTGTATGTGTGTCAGTATTCTATTGGCCAATTGACCAACTTACCAAAAAAATAACTTCATGCTAACCGGATCCGTCGGTGACTATAATGATGTTGTACATTTGCAAAATTATAAAACATAGGTGTAATTATTATTATGTTTTATAAGTTTTAGTCTCTTGTAACTAAATAAAAAGAAGTTTTGGATTGCTAAATCTAATGTTTTAGTACGAAAGTATTCTATGTTTTGAAATGTTTGTACTATACCACAATTCGCAATATTGATGTTTTCCATTTACATTCTCTAAACTTTTTTAACATATGTTAACGCTAAGATTCTTCCACAATCATTAAAGCACATCAAATCCTGTACAAAAATAAAATCACACCAAAAGCTTGACGGATGGGCCGCAGGGGGATAGTTCCGGTGTGAGAATAAGTACATGCTGAATAAGGATTAACAATGGAGGCTTTATGCTCTAGTGCTAAAATATAATAAATTGTGTGTACCTTGGAATTAGGGTATAACCTTGTATTTATAGTGATCACACCTCCTTCCCCGTATAGAATTATGATTACTTATTAGGTAAGATACTTTAATGGGAACAAACAGAATCTCCTTAAAGAAAGGAAGTCGAATCATATCCTAACACTTTCCTTAGGAGTCATAAATCAAATGTAATTAGGAATATTTGATTCCTTAAAATACTCAACAGTACAAATAGGTTCCTATGTGGGGTCAAATACCTCTACGTGGATTTTGGCCCACCATATAATTGGGCCCAAATAATCACACCCTAACATTGTCCCCAAGTATTCGGTTAAATAGAACATTTGATGGAACAGTACTCCAAACAAAACCTAGTTATTAATGATAAATGCTACATGCCCAAACTTTTCAGAAACACGTCCCTCTCATAAAGCTAAGACCCACCATTACTTCCCCACGGGTACCAACATTGTAACCACATTTAATAGTCGTCCTTCGAAAAATGAGCGAAGTTGAAAAGAAAAGATATTTCAAATCCCTTTCCCCCAATTCAAATAGGTTAACATTTTCCATATTTAATTTTTAGAGCTCTTTCTTCCTCATTGCAAAAATCCTTTCCAACAAAAGCTTACTCAACACCAATGGCGTCTTCGAGAACCCCTACTACTTCCAACCCAGACTCTAGCGAGCCTATCAATGCCATCCCTCTTTCTTCCATCCCCGCCCTAACTGTAATCGCCACCGGAACCACCACCATTAACCCCCAGACTATAGCCACCGAAAGCGCCACTGAATCCACTACCAAGGTCTTTCAATAATAAACACAGAACACAAATACCAATCTTTGAGGATCTCTGAACCAAGTTAGGTTCTCTATGCTTATTATTCAAATTACTTCAAGTTTTCACTTGAAAAATCATATAAATCACGTTATAATAGTCCATTTCATGTCTAAACAATCTGAACATCATAATGTACATCCTACTACACATATATAACTTTGTTACATCTCGTCAAAAGCTTTAGAATATAAAGCAATTTATTT